>CM077648.1:12866118-13253618 GCA_039707465.1 Rhabdophis nuchalis | reverse complement strand
ACCTACATAGATCAAAAAAACCCGATGTCCTGCAGCACAGAAGATTCCTCTGAAGGAAACGTATGTTTTTGAATTTCAAAAGTGCCTTTGGGGTGGGGGGGCTTCGGGAGGAGGAAAAATCCACACATCCTTCAGGAAGGACATCCAACTGCATCAAAGCCAGGTCAAATGTTACATCTCCTCCTCCCCAACCACCACAGCCCCTCAGCAAACCTTAAATGCTACCCGGCTTCAGAATCAGTAGCATCATTACAATCCCCCCCACGCTCCCCCCCCCAGCTCATTGTAAATGCCTTGGCTATGCAAACAGGAAGACGAATGGTTACTCAGGCAAACTTGCACCCACAATGGGAAAAGGTGCGGAGGCAAAACATTATAACTGCCTTCCTTTGAAAGAACCTGACAGTTGATAGATGAGCATCCATAAAACCCACAAAGGTTGCCTGTGTAAAGCTCCTACTGCCACCCCATTCTCCCTGGGAAACTATTTACCTTAATCTAGGAGAGAAAATATTATTTTCAGGGCACTTGTTTTCCCTACTTTAAATGGGGAAGGGATCATTAAAAAGCTTCCTTTGTCCAGATTTCCCTTCGGCTGAAAAACACAAACTGAAGCCTGTCTGCCTTCAAACGATTTAACCACCACCCATTTCCCAGAAATGAGGAATTTTTTTGGAGGGGAAGGGGGGAGGCTAGGGGAGAGGGGAGGTGGAGATAGTAGTTGTGTCCGTCTGGTGCCCACTCGGAGGGCTGGGAAGTGTATTGCTGCTTACAGTGTGTGTTTGGGACAGGGATAGATTGGAGTCTCACCAGGCACTTTGTGATGATAGAGGCGTTTAAGGTTTAGTTTAATAAAAAGAAGGATTAGGGGCGACATGATAGCAGTGTTCCAATATCTCAGGGGTTGCCATAAAGAAGAGGGAGTCGAGCTATTCTTCAAAGCACCTGAGGGCAGAACAAGAAGCAATGGGTGGAAACTAATCAAGGAGAGAAGCAACTTAGAACTGAGGAGAAATTTCCTGACAGTTAGAACAATTCATCAGTGGAACAGAAGTTGCCTCCAGAAATTGTGAATGCCCCAACACTGCAAGTCTTTAAGAAGATGTTGGATAGCCATTTCTCTGAAATGGTATAGGGCTTCCTGCCAAGGCAGGGGGTTGGACCAGATGACCTCCAAGGTTCCTTCCAACTCTGCTATTGTATTTGTATTTATTTAAGGTGGGGGCGTGGACCAGTTATTGCAGGTGAACAGAAAATGATGGGATGACACAACTCAGCCTACTCGCCCCTTCCCTCCCCAGGGAAAACTGAAACAGTACAAAACATTTCACCTGACCTAAAACACACAAACACACAGAGGATGTGATTAGAACATTTTGAAGGTTAATATTTGGAGAATATTCTTACTGGAGTTGTAGGCAAAGTTACTACTTCTTCCATTTCAAGCACTTACATAATAAAGTACTACGGACAGGCAACCTGCCTGTAGACCAGTGGTTCTCAACCACTGTGGGTCGCAACCCCTTTAGGGATCCAATGACCTTTTCACAGGGGTTGCCTAAGACCATCGGAAAACACACATTTTCAATGGTATTAGGAACCGAGACACCAATTTTATGGTTGGGGATCACCACAACATGAGGAACTGTATTAAAGCATTGTAGCATTGGGAAGGTAGAGAACCACTGCTGTAGATTGTAGAGGTAGCATTCTGCCAGTTCGCGAACTGGTAATGGCAGCGGCGCGAGGCTCTGAGCACCCGCCCAGACATCATCAAGGATCTTCTGCGCATGCCCAGACAATCGCTCCCACTACCGAATTGGTAGTGAAGATAAGAGGATACCATTACTGCTGTAGAGGGAATGGCCTGGAACGACAGTGTCAGGACAATTGTCCAGAAAGGTATATGATCTCCTGCCTGAACAGGGAGCTGGATGAGAAGACCTCCAAGGTCCCTTTCAATTCTGTTATTCTGACAGGAGGAAGAGCTGCTACCAGGGCAACTGGTCAGATAAAAGGGACCTGAATCCAGACCAGGACTGTAATGTGAGGAAACATCTCAGTATTGGTTTCTTAGCCAATCTACAATGTAGGGTTGATAGATAGATAGATGGATGGATGGATGGATGGATGGATGGATGGCAACTCTAGGGAGCGGTGCTCATCTCTGGCCGAAGAGCCAGCGCTGTCCAAACACATCTCTGTGGTCATACATCCCTGGGACCGACACGCTCCCACAGAGAGGGCCTCCTCAGGGTGCCGTCGGTCGGGCAATGTCGACTGGCGGCGCCCAGGGGGAGGGCCTTCTCTGTGGCAGGGCCGGCCCTTTGGAACGACCTGCCCCCTGAAATCCGCACCATTCCTGACCTCCGCCTCTTCCGCAAATGTCTTAAGACTCACTTCTTCCAACTAGCCGGCCTTGCGTAACCCCAGCACCGCCAATTATAAACGAGGGTTTTAAAAACGGTTACAACACAGGCATCTAATATCTATGTATTTGTATTTTGTATTTATTGATTTAATTCTATGTTCGCCGCCCCAAGTCCCTTGTTGTGAGATGGGAGCGGGTTATAAATATGAAAAATAAATAAATAAATAAATAAATGTGGCCGGCATGACTAAATTCCAAAGGTGCATGGAATGCTGTTACTTTCCCACCAAAGGTGGTTCCTATTTTTCTACTTGCATTTTTTACATGCTTTCGAACTACTAGGTTGGCAGAAGCTGGGACAAGAAACGGGAGCTCACTCCGTTATGCAAGCACTAGGGATTCGAACTGCCGAACTGCCGACCTTTCTGATCGAGAAGCTTAGCATGTTAGCCACTGATCCGCCGCGTCCCAAGAGATATAGATTCAGGTAAATGGAATATCTAAGAGAGGAATAAGTTGACCTTGCGTATCATGTGTCAAAAATCACAAAATAGGCTGACCAAGCAATAAAAAAGAAATGGAGCAGAAAAAGACAGAATAAATCACCACAGGTTTTGCAGGGGGTTGGGGGAGTTTCTTGGTTGTACTCATTGCCTCTCGGTCATCCAGGTCATGGTTGTCCCAAAGGTGCTTTTTTTCAAGAGCCAACTGGACTTTCTGGTTTTTTCTTTGAAGACGTTTCGCTTCTCATCCAAGAGGCTTCCTCAGCTGAAAAAAGCACTTCTGGATAAGAAGCGAAACACCATCAAAGAAAAAAACAGAAAGTCCAGTTGCCCCCTGGAAAAACACCTTCGGGACAATCTGATGATACATTATATTGCCAAAAGTATTCGCTCACCTGCCTTTACTCGCATATGAACGTACAGTAAGTGACATCCCATTCCTAATCCATAGGGTTCAATATGAGGCCGGTCTACTGCGCACTGTTCTTGAACTAATCCGAAGGCCACATGAAGTTTGGAGGTCTGTAGCGATGGACTCTGCAGAATGTTGGCGACCACTTCGCACTATGCGCCTCAGCATCCGCTGACCCCGCTCCGTCCGTTTACGTGGCCTACCGCTTCGTGGCTGAGTGGCTGTCGTTCCCAAACACTTCCACGTTCTTATAATAAAGCTGACAGTTGACTGTGGAATATTTAGGAGCGAGGAAATTTCACGACTGGATTTGTTGCACAGGTGGCCTCCTATCACAACTCCACACTGAGCTCCTGAGAGCCACCCATTCTTCCACAAATGTTTGTACAAACAGTCTGCATGCCTAGGTACTTGATTTGATACACCTGTGGCCATGGAAGTGATTGGGACTCCTGATTCATTATGTGGATGGGTGAGCAAATACTTTTGGCAATATAGTGTACATATAGCATAAAAATGCATTAAAAAATCAACTTAATACCTCATCTCTTTATCAGCATTTCAAAACTACAGGACATGACATTGGCTTTCAAGGAACTAAAATGATCTCCAAGGCTGAACAACTGAACAGGAGAATAATCAGAGAAGCCATTGAAATAGAGAAGCAATCTAACAGTATGAACAAACGTGATGACACCTCCCGCCTACCAGACATCTGGAAACCAGCACTGACCAGCAGACGAGCCCCACCCTCCACCCAAGCCGTTGAAATTCAAAATAAGGAGAAACATACAAATGAGACCAATCAGCATCAATATACCAGTCATGATGCAGCTGCACAGCCAATCAACACACTCACAACAATAGTCAGCACTCCACCACCCCCACCACCAAGATTTTAAAAAGGGCCATGCCTTCGTAGTCACAGTCACAGACCAAAGCCTGACAATGACAAGTGAGATCTTGTCGAAACGTTGCAATAGCATTTCCATGCCTTATACACGGGAAAATACCCGAAGCAAGCAATGCCAGCATACACATACACACACACACACACACACACACACACACACACACGTAAGGATGAGTCAAACTTGAGCCTGGTGAGATTCGATCTGCCAAACTGCTGGCAGCCGGTGATCAGCAGAAGTAGCCTGCAGTACTGCACTCTAACCAGTGTGCCACCGTGGCTGTATACCCGAATGTCACTTCTCTGTGTAACAAAGTGGGCAGAAGCACACTCTTGTAGTCTCTTTTGTTCTTTTGACATTCCTTGCTTATCAACTAAACCGGCACTTCATCTTCTTTACCCCCGATTTCTTGATCCGCAGGTCCCCTTGAAAGGAGTGGACAGGCATCTAAGGCTGCCATCCTTCCTTGAATGACAACTCCATCAAGCTTCGGTTGGACTTTAACTCTAGAGGAAATACATTTAGGGGAAAAAAAACCAAAAGCCAGGCTGGACTGAAAACATGCTCTTATTTCTTCTGAAACATCACCTGGGGACACAATTTCTTTCTTGTCTCTGGAATGGACTTGGGTATTTCGAAAGGGACTTAGACACGAAAGGTGCTACAGGAGAAGCGGAATTAGATGAGATCACGAAGGGGAAGGAGAAAGGCAGAGCAGCGGGAAAGGACAGAACAGGAATATTTTTTTTTTTTTTAGTATTTATTTGATTTATTATTTATTTATTTATTTTATTAAATTTATATCCCGCCCTTCTCCAAACGGACCCAGGGCGGCGCACAGGAATGTTAAAATACATACAAAACATATAAATTTAAAAAACTTATTCTAGTAAAACCTGTGCTAAAAACCGAATTAAAATCCCAAATTTAAAACTGTCTAATGGTCAATACAGGGGGTTACGCTAGGCCGGCTAGATGGAATAAATGTGTCTTCAGACACTTGCGGAAGAGGCGGAGGTCAGAGATGGTGCGGAGTTCAGGGGGTAGGTCGTTCCAGAGGGCTGGCCCAGCCACAGAGAAGGCTCTTCCCCTGGGTGTCGCCAGTCGGCATTGTCCAGCTGACGGCACCCTGAGGAGGCCCTCTCTGTGGGAGCGTATCGGTCTGAGGGATGTATGGGGCAGGAGGCGGTCTCGCATATAACTAGGCCCCGAGCCATGGAGGGCTTTAAAGATGGTCGTCAAGACCTTGAAGCGCACCCGAAAGACCACAGGGAGCCAGTGCAGCTCGCGCAGGATAGGTGTTATGTGGGAGTGTCTAGGCACTCCCGTAATCACCCGCGCGGCTGCGTTCTGGACTAGCTGCAGCTTTCGAGTGCACCTCAAGGGGAGCCCCATGTAGAGAGCATTACAGTAGTCGAGTCGAGAGGTGACGAGTGCTTGAGTGACTGTGCATAGGGCACCCCGGTCCAGTAAGGGGCGCAATTGGCGCATCAAGCGTACCTGATGGAACGCCCCCTGGCCACGGCTGCCACATGATCTTCCATAGACAGCCGGGAATCCAGGAGGACACCCAAATTGCGCGCCCTCTCCACGGGGGCCGGTGTTTTGCCCCCAATGGCCAGTGTTGGAATAATCTGGCTGAACCGGGGCACCGGAAGCCACAGCCACTCAGTCTTGGACGGGTTGAGCTTGAGTTTGTTACCACCCATCCAGATCCGTACGGCCTCCAAACACTGGGACATAACCTCGACGGCATCGTTGGGGTGGTCTGGGGTGGATATGTACAACTGAGTATCATCAGCGTACAGATGATATCCCACCCCAAAACCACGGATGATCTCACCCAGCGGCTTCATATATGTGTTGAATAGTAGGGGCGAGAGGACCGACTCCTGAGGAACCCCACATATGAGGGGCCTCGAGGCCGACCTCTGCCCCCCTGTCAACACATATTGCGACCGACCAGAGAGGTAGGATGAGAACCACCGCAAAACGGTGCCTCCCAGCCCCAACCCCCCCAGTCGGCGCAATAGGATACCATGGCCGATGGTATCAAAAGCCGCTGAGAGGTCTAATAGGACTAGGATAGAGGAAAATCCTCTATCCCGCGCCCTCCAGAGATCATCAACCAATGCGACCAATGCCGTCTTGGTGCTGTGCCCGGGTCGGAAGCCGGACTGGCGCGGGTCTAGATAATCAACTTCCTCCAAGTGTCGCGGAAAATTTATATCCCGCACCTATCTCCTACCAAAGGACTCAGGGCGGCGCACAGGAAATTAAAACACAATATAAATATACAAATACATAATATCCTAAAACCACAATTAAACTTAAGAACCCTGTGCTAAAACAACATTTTAAAATCCCTTTGATTAAAATTTGTTAAACTAAAACTCAGTCGTCGTCAGGTGGTCACGCTAGGCCGGCTTGATGGAACAAGTGCGTCTTCAGGCGCTGGCGGAAAAGGCGGAGGTCCGAGGTGGTACCGAGTTCGGGAGGCAGGTCGTTCCAGAGGGTAGGGCCCACCACAGAGAAGGCCCTTCCCCTGGGCGTTGCCAACCGGCATTGACCGGCCAACGGCACCCGGAGAAGACCCTCTCTATGGGAGCGGATCGGTCGAAGGGATGTGTGGGGCAGAAGACGGTCTCGCACATAACTAGGCCCCGTGCCATGGAGCGCTTTAAAGATGATAGTCAGCACCTTGAAGCGCACCCAAAAGGTCACAGGTAGCTAGTGCAGCTCGCGCAGGAGAGGTGTTATATGGGAATGCCGTGAGGCTCCCATGATCACCCGCGAGGAAATAGAGAGATTTTGAGAAGGCAAGCGGGTCAAAGTAACTGCAAGTTTGGAGGTTCTAGAAAAGTTCTCCAGAAGGTCACCTACGCATGCCCTCCCCCTTTCAACTCCCTTTTTTCTTTTCTCCATCCTCTCTGCTTCTTTGTTCCATTTCTCCTTTCATGGGACCAGAGCCGTGATGGCGAATTTATGGCACACATGCCAGAGGTGGCACGCAGCGCCCTGTCTGACGGCACGCAAGCTGTTGACCCAGTTCAGCTCTGCCATTTCATGCACGCATGCCTCCTGCCAGCCAGCTGCCGCGCGTGTGTTGGGCTGGGCATGTGCGAGGCGTCTTGTGTGCATGTGCGCATGTGCAAGAGGTCATGTGCAAGGGATCATGCATGCATGCGAAGGGGGCATGCAGGGGTGTCATGCGTGCATGTGCAGCTTGATGGGCACGTGTGGGTGGTTGTGCGTGCATGCGCAGGAGGTATGCACAGGGGGCGCTTTGCATTTTGGGGGTTTGTGTGCGCATGCACGCACTTTGGGCACTCAGTCTGGAAAAGGTTAGCCATCCCTGGACTAGAGCAAATGGAGTACAGGCAATTCTTGAGTTACAATCCTTGTTAGGGACCATTCGAAAGTTATAGTGGCAATGAAAAAAGTGACTTATGACCATTTTTCATGCTTACGACCACTACAGCATGCCCATGGTCCACATGATCAAAATTCATACTTTGACTCATATTTACGACAGTTGCAATGTCGGGGGGGGATGGGTCATGTAATCCACTTTTGCGACCTTCTGACAAACAAAAGTCAATGGGGAAGCCAGATTCATTTAACAACCGGGTCACCAACTTAAAGAATGTGTGGATATCGATTAACAACGGGGCCAAGAAAGGCCATCAAACAGGGCAAAACTCACATCTGTCTTGCTTAGCAACAGGCATTTTGGACTCGTAAGTCGAGGACTACTCGTATTAAAATCTCCACGTTCTCAGTTGACCCTGCTCTCCTGAAATGGGGTAGCCTTCTACATCTACTTACCTTCCCTGCCGATTCGCAAATGGGAGCGCACACACCGCTTCTGTGCATGAGCAGTGCTCGCGCATTACATTGGGGCGGGTGGGTGGAGCCTCCCGCAGCCGCTGCTACCGTTTCGCCCGAACCAGAGCGAACCGGCTGAATACCACCTCTGTTCTACATACCCAAAAGGAAGATGAGCTGAATGTCATATAGCCGTTGGAAACAAACAAGGCAACAGTTCGAAAATGTTGGCTGGCCTGCTCCACCGTCATGTAACATTCCCTTATAGTTACTGGTGTGTGTGGTCTCCCTCCACAGCCCCTTGTTTTCCACATGCTTTGTCCTTCCCCAGCAATCGGACAGAAAGGCTGGGGGGGGGGGAAATGTCAGCGGCTGAAAGACGAGATTGCTGGCTGCACTGAAGGTGGCACGGCGCGCTGAATCCTGCCACAAGGAAGTGATGCATAAAGTCATTCAATGTGATGGGCCGGGCAACAGTGCCTAGATTTATCTGGGAGTTTAATCAGAGAGAAGAATTGCAAAAGAAAAGGATAGAGATAGCAGTGAGCTGCAAAGTTATGTGTTTGACCTTTCTATAACTAACTCCCCACCCCCACCCCGCTCCTCTCCTCTCCTCCCTCCTCCTCCTCCTGCAGACGAGATTAAGAAGGAGAGAAAGCAATTTCAGGGCATCGCGGCAGCCTCTGTCAAATGAGTAGACACTTATTCCTCTTACTCTTTTTAAAAGAAGAAATGCAGATGAAGTCAGGCTGACGGGCGCTAACCTGACACCTAAATAAGATTCCTATTCCCAGCCAAGTGACTGTCCCTTATGACTTGGGAAAACAAGAAGTGTTACTAGATTGCAGAGAGGCCTTTGGCTTGCCAGAAGTCCGTTGTCTTTTTTACTATCATATTATTTACTTTTTCAACCAGTAGTCCTGGCTCATCATCTTCAACCTTCGGGAATCTCAGGACAAATATTTAGACCGGATATGCACTGATGGACTCACGCTCACCCGGTGCGCTACATAAAAAGTAATATTTATATGGTAATAAGTGAGGGTGAAGGTTCGTGCTCCCAAGCTTGTGGGTTGGATTTTGAACCTTTCGTTACCAGGCTGGGTAACATCTTCAGTGGAATTTAGGGGATGTCAGGGTCAGTACGGGACCTAGCTATCTGCGGGATCGCATCCTGCCCCATACATCCCTGTGGCCGATTCGCTCCCACAGAGAGGGGCTTCTCCGGGTGCCATCCACTAGGCTGTGCCAGCGGGCGACACCCAGGGGAAGGGCCTTCTCTGTGGCGGGCCCGACCCTCTGGAACGACCTTCCCCCCGATATTAGAACAACTACGGACCTCCGCTCCTTCCGTCAAAAATTAAAAACACATTTCTTTTGCTTGGCCGGCTTGGGATAACTTAACTGTTTCTAGGGGTTTTTAGGGGTTTGTTTTAGTTTTAACATGGGATTTTAGCGCAGGGTTTAATTTAATTCTTTTTAATATTGTATTGTTTGTGATTTTATATGCATTTTTACTTTCCTTGTGCCCCGCCTCGAGTCCCTTCGGGGAGAGAGAGCGGGTTATAAATTAAATTATTATTATTATTATTATTGTTGTTGTTGTTGTTGTTGTTGTTGTTGTTATTAGTAGTAGTAGTAGTAGTAGTAAGGGGTGGGTTACAACCGGTACTCCCTTGTACGAGCTTACCAATTTATTTATTTATTTTATTTTATTAAATTTATACCCCGCCCTTCTCCTTGTTAGGACCCAGGGCGGCGCACAGGCATTATATAAAACCATAAATACAATATACATCAATCAATTAAAAATATATTAAATTAATTTACCCGTGCTAAAACCCATTATTAAAACCGTAACCAAATTATAATTTATATTTAAAAGTCAGATGCCTGCTGAGAGCACCAGGTACGTTCCAGTATGGTGCTCCGGAGGGCCCACCTGCCTGCCCGCTCTCCTAACCAGTATTTGACCCAACCGGGCCACTTGCGCATGCGAATGGAGTGTACGGTGCCTGCGTGACACTCTGCCGAGCAGCTGGAGTGTCGCAGGCGGTGGGTACGCATGTGCGAGCTGCACGCATGCACATGGTGGATGCCTGGCCCTGTTGCAGCGTACTGGTTGCAACGGGATCCGGAACCCACCACTAGTGTCAGTGTTCTGTTTATAAGGGCTTCAGGTGTGGGTGTGTCAAGTGAAGGGTCTTGTGATGGGTCATTGGCCACGTTACCACTCTCGTGAGTTCATTGAAGCCTGGCACTCCACAAGCAATTCCATCAGAGGTGGGGTTCAGCCGGTTCACACCACCGGCACTAAGATGCCTTTTCTGAGTCTGCTAAGGTAAGTAGTACAGCGAAGGGTGGGGGGCAGCTGTGCCACGCGAATTTAGATTCGCAGGATTTCCTGCTTTCTAGCGAATATAAATCGCGCGACATAGCTGATTGTCGCACAGCTGATCATCAGAACTTTTTAAAAACCTTTTTAAAGCATTTTAAACTATTGGTTTGGGAGAACTGGTAGTTAAAAATGCTAAAAAAAAGTTTTTAAAAAGTTCCGACAATCGTGCGCCACAGTTGATTGCCACATAACTTTTTTTTACTTTTTTAAGCATTTTTTTACTACCGGTTTTCACCCCTGCTGAGAAGCCTCTAGGCTCAATTACAACAAGGCTATTATTTACTTTATTCATTAAACATGAAACTCAGCCAACTGAACATTTAAAAATGCATTACAAATACCATTGACTGGTGCTAATGGTTGATACGGTTTGCTGCCAGCATCCTAGGTATCAACCAAGTACCTTCTTAAAATATACGATGTTCCAAGTAGCACAGTTTTTGGAGTTCTGCTGGTGTTATTGCAGGAAGCTGCAATTCGTTGATGTATCTTATAAAATTCTTGGACATGGTGCCAAGTGCCCCGATGACAATGGGTGTCACTGTGACATGCTTCATCCATAGCCGTGTAGTTTCGATGGCCAGGTCGCGATATTTCATTATTTTTTCTAGTTCTTTTTCTTCGACTCTGGCATCTCCAGGAACAGCGATATCTATAAACTGTACACTTCGGCCCTCTACAACCATGATACTTGTGTTGTGCTCCAAATGACAATCTGTTTGTATTCGAAAGTCCCACAAGGTCTTCACCTTCTCATTTTCGATAACTTTTTCCACTTTATGTTCCCATGACTTTCTGGATACAGGTAAATCATATTTTTTACATAATGACCAGTGTATTAATTTAGCAACACAGTCGTGTCTAGCTTTGTAATCAGTTTGTGCGATTTTGCTGCATTCACATATTAAATGAGAAACAGTTTCGACTTTGTTATTGCAAAGTCGACATTTTGGGTTGTCAGTGGATTTTTGAATCTTTGCTTTCATGGCATTAAATATTTGCTTTAATGGCATTATTATTATTATTATTATTATTATTATTATTATTATTATTATTATTATTATTAAGTGGTTAATCTTTGTTGAGATTCACAGCCTTTGGGGCTGGTTGGTAGCTCAACAGCTCGAGTTCTAACCAAGGACCTAGGAACTGTTAAGGTAACGTCGGAGGATATAAGCAGTTCCAAGCAGGGTGGCCCTTTGTAGAGTCAGAATGCTCAAGTCCGGCAAACCTAGAACCTCCACATAGTGAGGCAGTCCCCTAGGTATTGCTCCAAAGGCTCCAATCACAATCGGGACAACACACGACTTTCTCTTCCACAGTCGCTCAACTTCAATTTGCAAGTCCCGGTATTTTGTGATTTTTTCTTGCTATTTATTTTCAATTCGTGCATCACCAGGTATTGCAATATCAATGAACTACTACTACTACTACTACTACTACTACTACTACTACTACTACTATTATTATTATTATTATTATTATTATTATTATTATTATTATTATTATTGAGTGGTTAATCTTTGGTGAGATTCACAGCCTTTGGGGCTGGTTGGTAGCTCAACAGCTCGAGTCCTAACCAAGGACCTAGGAACTGTTAAGGTAACGTCGGAGGATATAAGCTGTTCCAAGCAGGGGGGCCCTTTGTAGAGTCAGAATGCTCAAGTCCAGCAAACCTAGAACCTCCACATAGCGAGGTAGTCCCCTAGGTCTTGCTCCAAGGGCTCCAATCACAATCAGGACAACACACGACTTTCTCTTCCACAGTCGCTCAACTTCAATTTGTAAGTCCCGGTATTTTGTGATTTTTTCTTGCTGCTTATTTTCAATTCGTGCATCACCAGGTATTGCAATGTCAATGAACCATACTTTTTTCTTTTCAATTATTGTTATATCAGGTGTGTTGTAGGACAAGTGCCTGTCAGTCTGGATTCTGAAGTCCCCAATTACTACTACTACTACTACTACTACTACTACTACTACTACTACTACTACTACTATTATTATTACATTTGTTTGCTGCCCATCTTGCCAGAAGATGAAGAGAAAACAAAGCAAATTCTGTAGATGTTTCCATCTGCAAGATTTGACCATTAACCGAGAAGTTAATGAAAACAACGCCGAAAAGAAGGGGGAGGGGAGGAAGGCTGGACCTTCAAGTCAGCACCAGAGTGCTTAGGTGTGCTAAATAATTGATTGCTTTCATCAGTTTGCAGACATGCAAGAGGAAACACAATAAAACAACAACCCGCATTTGGCCTAAGAGGAACATTTATACAAAGATGTAGGAAAATAGGTATGACGCCAGAGCTAAGATAAGGAGACAAAAGGGGATTTTAATTTTTTATCAACAGGGAGAAAACCGTTATCTGCTGGCCCCGCTTGATAAATATAGCAAGGCTCACAGAAAATGACATTGTGGTTAAACCGAAGCTATTTCAGCTGATCTTAGCTTGCCAGGAAAACTTAAAAATTTAATGTGTGCCTAATAACATGGATTTGAAAAGGATGGATGCCTTGGACATCATTTTTCAGGACAAGCTAGTTGGAGGCTTGACATCACCATTGTCAAATCTGACTCTGTTGAGATCATGGCAAGCAAGAACATCTCCATCCAGGCAATTGTTGTGGCCTGCCACCAGAGCTGGCAGCAGATTCCAACAGTGAGCAGATTGGGGAGGAACATGGGCCAGTCCTGGAGTCTGGGGAAGGCTCTGATGAGGTCTCTGTATCAGAAGCAGAGAGGGGCCGTCTGACAGTTATCAGCTGCCTTCGGAGTGAGACATCAGTGAGGCACACGAACAGCTGGACCCTGTTCCCAGTGTGCGCATGTGCAGAGTTGCCAGATCAGTGGTGGGTTTCAATTTTTTTTAGAACCTACTCTGTAGGTGTGGCCTATTTTGTGGGCGTGGCTTGGCAGTCAGTGACAGGGTGGGAGTGGCCACCTTTTAAAATGTTTAACAACGCTCTTGCTTAGCAACCAAAATTTTGGACTCAATTGTGATGATAAATTCTTTCTTTCTTTCTTTCCTTCTTTCTTTCTTTCTTTCTTTCTTTCTTTTTTTCTGTCTTTCTGTCTTTCTGTCTGTCTGTCTGTCTGTCTGTCTTTCCTTCCTTCCTTCCTTCCTTCCTTCCTTCCTTCCTTCCTTCCTTCCTTCCTTCCTTCCTTCTTTCCTTTCCTTTCCTTTCCTTCCCATTGGGTCACTGGCAGCGGCGGGCCAGATTTACTTCCAGGTACGCCGGTGGAACCCCCTCTCACCGGTTCTCTAAATTTCACCAACCGGCTCTCACGAGTAGGTGCGAGCCTGCAGAAACCCACCACTGTGCCAGATGAAGGGAACAGCTAAAGAACAAGGGTCGACTCAGGAGTAAAGCCACAGGTGGATAGTGTCTGGCCCCTCCCAAAGGAAATAAAAGAGGAGCGAAAGGGGAGTGGAGTTTGCAGGAGGCAATTAGACAGAAGTTGTGAATGCTCCAACACTGGAAGCTTTTAAGATGATATTGGATAACCATTTGTCTGAAATGGTGTAGGGTTTCCTGACTAGGCAGGGGGTTGGACTAGAAGACCTCCAAGGTCCCTTCCAACTCTGTTATTTTATTCTATTCTATTTATTTTTCTTGGGAGCTTACCCAACAGCACTGAAAAACGTACTTATGGGATGGGTAGAGATTGTTGTTGTTTTTTTAGGCAGACCTGCAACATGTTTGTGAAAGAAATAGAAGATCTCCCCCCACCCCACCCCACCCCAAAAAAGATTGAATGCCTCTCAATTTACACAGTGAAATATGGACAGTTTAAATGTCTGCGCAATTTGATTTTTTTTTGCAGCCTCTGGACACCTCCAAGCACCTCGGGTTCTTCCAAGATTAATGGAGTCTCGAATTCTTTTAGCTTGCTTAAGAGCACCAAAGAGAGGAGATCACCAGCGAATCTGTATGTGCCACAGCAAAGAACATATCTCATTAATGTATGATTAATAGCCATCGGTGAAGTGATTAATTAGTCATTTTGACAGTGAATTCAGCAATTGGTCCACGCTTTTGCTAAGGCAGCGAGGTGGGAGGGGTGGAGGGGAAGCACAAGGAAAGAAGGTAATTCCCCCCAATCAAGAAAAATGGGTGGGGTGGTGGTGGAAAACACCGGTCTTTCAATATTCTGGTCTCCAATTTCATCTTGTTTGCTTTAAAGAACAACCTTGCAGAATGAGACCCTTCAAAAATGATGGATAGTTTCTCTTTCTACCTGCAAGTTGGAAACTTAAAGAAAAAAAGGATATCTGGTTGTTGTTTTTTCTCCTTAGGTCTTAATGGGCACAAGAGGGTCTTTCTTCTTCTTCTTCTTCTTCTTCTTCTTCTTCTTCTTCTTCTTCTTCTTCTTCTTCTTCTTCTTCTTCTTCTTCTTCTTCTTCTTCTTCTTCTTCTTCTTCTTCTTCTTCTCCCCTTTGCTATCTAATTGATTTGGTGTATTGTTGATGGTTCCATCGCTGAATATAATATAATCTTCTGGAATATTAGGAGCAAAAAGATTCTTCTACATCTTTTTCATGCCTTATTTTAATGAGAGAGAATTTGTTTTCTAAAAACAAGAGAAATTCTCATGGATGGGATATGATGTCCCTCGGAGGGCTACAGTCAAGGTCAAGTGAGGTCCTAATACCTCACTTGACCTCCATCAAGCCCTCGTAAGACCACACCTAGAGTACTGCATCCAGTTTTGCAGTCGGGCGGGCCCGACTCTCTGGAACGACCTTCCCCCCGAAATTAGAACAACTACAGACCTCCGCTCCTTCTGTCAAAAACTAAAAACGCACTTTTTCTGCCTGGCCGGCTTGGGGTAACTGAATTGCTCTATTAGGGTTTTTTAGGGGTCTAATTTTAGTTGGTCTGGGTTTTTAGCGCAGGGTTAAGTTTAATTCATTTTAAATTGTATTTATGCTTGTGTTTTATATATGTATTTTTAAATCCCCTGTGCACCGCCTCGAGTCCCTTCGGGGAGAGAGAACGGTCCATAAATTAAAATTATTATTATTATTGTTGTTGTTGTTGTTGTTGTTGTTGTTGTTATTATTATTATTATTATTATTATTATTATTATTATTATTATTATTATTATTATTATTATTATTATTTGGTCACCACTATAAAACAAAGATGATGAGACTCTAAAAAATGTGCAGAGAAGAGCAACCAGAATGTTTAAGGGACTGTGCAGAAGCAAAGAAACAAGATGGCGACACTTATGGTGCCGCTGAGAGAACTGGTTCGAGGATGCGGCAGGCTGAGTTGCCACCTACTCAGCAGAACCAGTCCAAACCGGTAGGAACCCACCTCTGGTGCGGTTTATAGAAAACTCGATTTCAGCATTACTGTTAGCGAGGAAAACAGCTGAGGCGTGGCAATCTAGTCTGCCAGGTGGATCAGCTGGGCTTTGGAAAAGGGAATATAGGTCCGTCCAGGGGCGGGAGGGTGGGCCCACTTCAAAGTCTGAGCTTCCAGGTTCTGGACCCTGTTGCAACCGGTACGCTGCAACGGCGCCGGACATCCGCCACATGCATGCGCGCATGCCTACTTACCGCCCGCAATGCTCCAGCTGCTAAGTGAAGCATCGTGCAGGCGCCGTACCCTCCATGCCCGTGCACGAAAGCCCCGATCGGCTCAAATACAGATAAGGAGGACAGGCAGGCGAGTGGGCCCTCTCGAGCACCATACCGGAATGGTACCTGGTGCTCCCAGCAGGCACCAGTACACCAAGATCAACCAAGATGATTAGGGGACTGGAGGCTAAAACATATGAAGAACGGTTGCAGGAGCTGGGTATGTCTAGTTTGATGAAGAGAAGGACCAGGGGAGACATGATAGCAGTCTTCCGATATCTCAGAGGGTGCCACAAAGAAGAGGGAGCCAAACTATTCTCCAAGGCACCTGGGGGCAGGACAAGAAGCAACGGGTGGAAACTAATCAAGGAGAGAAGCAACTTAGAACTAAGGAGAAATTTCCTGACAGTTAGAACAATTAACCTCTGGAACAGCTTGCCTCCAGAAGTTGTGAATGCCCCAACCCTGGAAGTCTTTAAAAAGATGTTAGATAGCCATTTGTCTGAAATGGTATAAGGTTCCTGCCCACGCAGGGGGTTGGACTAGAAGACCTACAAGGTCCCTTCCAACTCTGCTATTGTATTGTATTGTAATCTTTCGACCTGTACCGGTCCGTACTGGTCGTATCCCACCACTGGAACCCACCACTGCTGAAAAGACTGTGTCACTCTGTTGGTGGAATCGAAGGAGCTCAGACTTCTCTCACATTTTCCTCGCGTGATAGGTGGGTGGGCAGCGTCCTTTAAAGGGAAACATTAAATATACTACTCAAGCTGTGCTTTCCAGATTTATCCCAGCCTCTCATAACACAAGGAGGCATAAACATTATGTAAATTCTGCTTAAATATCACACCCCCTACCTAACCCCCTTCAGAAACTTTTTCTCAAGAGGAAAAAATATATCCAGCTGGATCAAGTTTCAATATTTCAAAAGAAATATATATTCTCCTCCCCCCAGAAGGCCTATTTGGCTAACAATGGCATTAGACAGGCCGAGTTTATTCCGCCGCTTGAAGTATAGCATAATATTTATCTCAGTTGGCAGCCCTTTGGGCTACTCAAATGGCTGTGTTTCTTTTAATATACTGCTAATGGTTTGGATCAGATTACCATATTATAATATCGGCAAGATCTCATAGCATGCAACATGGAAATAAGAGGCATTGCGATTATAGATGCGGAGTAGGGGTGGTGGGGGGTGAGCGATAGGCCAAAGCAGTGCCTTCACTTTCCTGAAATCTTCTGTGTTTATTTAGCTAGGCCCCCAAAACGATGAACTTTGAAGTCCTGGCAAATTCGGTAGGAGAAATGACAGGAAATGCTTGATTTTTCCCACCAAAGTCAACCATGCTTAAAATGCACAACTTTGCTTGGAGGTTACCACCAGAGTAAACTTGTACAACTTTATGAGCTTTGAAAAACAAGCTGAGACTCTCTACTCCAAATGCAGCAGGATCATGCCCCCTCCCGCCATAGTTGCGGCCAATGCAGGGGTAGGTTGCTGCCATCATTATTGCCGGTTTAGCGCGCAAAAAAATTTGCATACGTGTGTTCGCTTCCCCTTAGAAAAGGGGGGAGGAAGTTAAATTTCTGAAATGAAAAGACTGTTCAATATCAAGATGGCGCCGCCACCGATAGAACCGGTTCAGGGGCGTGGCAGGCTGAGTTACTACCATCTCGGCCAAACCAGTCCGAACCGGTAGGAACCCACCTCTGGGCCAATGTAAAAAATACATATTTGAATTTGCATGGATAATTACATCATTTCCACAGAATACTTTTAATATGGATTACCCACGCAGGTTACCCAAACCAGTTTGGTTGAGTGGTTAAGGCACCAGGCTAGAAACCAGGAGACCGTGAGTTCTAGTTCTGCCTTATGGATGAAAGTTGGCTGGGTGATCTTAGGCCAGTCAGTCTCTCTCTCAGCCCAACCTACACCACAGGGTTGTTGTTGTTGTGGGGGAAATGGGGGAGGATGAAGCATTCACCGCCTTGAGTTAAAAAGAAGGAAGGAAGGGAGGAAGGAAGGAAGGAAGGAAGGAAGGAAGGAAGGAAGGAAGGAAGGAAGGAAGGAAGTAAGTTCTGGCTTAGTACTTGGCCACCATCAGACTCCTGGGAGGGGAGGATTGGGCGGGGCCAGCCAGTCCTTGCAACTACCAGTTTGGCAAACCAGATGTAAAATTAGCATCCGTTTCACCCGAACCACTCCAAACCGTCTGAATCCCACCCCTGCCCTGCTTTAGAATAAGTAAGTCCTGGTAATACCTGTGTACTCTTAAAAAGCTTTAGATTTCATCACATCCTCCTATCTTTTTTTTTTTTCTAGCAGGCTACTTTACCCCTGTCCTGAGCTTTAAGCAAGCTGTTCCTAAATGTTAACACTTTTTTTTAATTAACAGATTAACAAGATGTTGGAAGATACCTTGCAGGTCATCTAGTCCAACCCCCTGCCGAAGCAAGAGATCTTACATCTGCCTCTACCTAGGATTGAACTCACAACCTCCTGATTGTGAGGCGAGAGATCCACCTTTAGGCCACAGTAGCAGGGTGCACTAACTAACATTGAAATTCCAGCATTTTTTGGAATCTTTGAACTGTGTGGACTTTTATAGAATCACTAGCTGATAACCTGGCATCGCCCAGGTATTTATTTATCCTAATCCTGTATGAGACAGGAAAAGCCCTGATTTTGGTAACAATTAATTTAGTTTCAAATGTTTTCCCTGTGCCCCCAGAAGTGTCAAGAAAAGTGGTACCACCTTAATTTCTAATGTTGGGTTTTCCAGAGAGGACCCAGATTGTTGGGGGCAAGAGGCTGACTCTGTCAACTGCTTAGAGAGGGCTGTGAAGCGGTATATAAGTCTAAGTGCTATTGTTATTGTGGCTTAGAATGGGAGAATCTCAGCTTTCTGACAAGATGAGTGTTTAACTTGATGTCTAATTGAAATGGACAGTTTTCCACCTTAACGAAGGCCTGGCTTAGCTTCACTTAATTGAAGCTAGAAAGATCTTCAAAGCACCTGAGGGCAGAACAAGAAGCAATGGGTGGAAACTAATCAAGGAGAGAAGCAACTTAGAACTGAGGAGAAATTTCCTGACAGTGAGAACAATTAGTCAGTGGAACAACTTGCCTCCAGAAGTGGTGAATGCCCCAACACTGCAAGTCTTCAAGAAGATGTTGGATAGCCATTTATCTGAAACGGTATAGGACTTCCTGCCTAGGCAGGGAGTTGGATTAGATGACCTCTAAGATCCCTTCCAACTCTGCTATTGTATTGTAAAAAAAAAAAAGATCTTTTCCCCCCAGTACAATTTCTTCCCTTCAGAGAGTAGCTGAGTAAGAAATTTATAGAACACTTAGGATATTTGTCTTGGTCGTAATTAAAATGCATCACTAAGTCTCATCCCAGACTTTGGGGGATTTGAAAAATTAAAACGTCTTTTTTTTTAAAAAAAAAATTCCCTCAAGATGGTAAACATTCTGTGAATTAGTGCATTGTTCTCAACAGTTGGTAACAGCATTAGGCAACGTTTTGCGAAATTCAGGCTTCAGGTCCATATTTCATCCCCTCCGCAGAATCAAAATGTAACATATGCATTCTCAGCCATGCATATGCATATAGGTAAACACGGACCGTAAAATCAGATACAGCCCGTTTCAAATTTTATGGCAAAATCTGAAACTGTCGACTTCATGGTACTAATTCTTAAATCAGTTGATCCAGATTCATTTAATAGGGTTGGAGAAAGTTGTGAGAAGAATCAGTAATCCAGAAGTAGAATAGAATAGAATAACAGAGTTGGAAGGGACCTTGGAGGTCTTCTAGTCCAACCCCCTGCTTAGGCAGGAAACCCTACAGCGATATCATTTCTTTGCTTTAATCTCTTTTTCCTGTGAAGTTCACATCTTACACAATCAGCTCAGCTATTAAGAGTGGCTTGTAAATCACACTTCATGCAGGGAACCTCTAAGCCAAAGCCCACTTTTAAAGCTTTAGGCTTAGCATGAAGGATAAATCCATCCTTTCTCTTCAGAAATAAGCTTATTTTGTCTCTGTTTCTCTCAATATTACTGAGTTTCCTTCCTTCCTTCCTTCCTTCCTTCCTTTCTCTTTTGCTTGTTTTTTCTTTGTCTCTCTCTTTGTCTCTCTTTCTTTATCATTCTTTCTCTTTCTTTCTTTTCCTTTCTTCCTTGTTTCTTTCTCTCTCTCTCTTTCTTTCTCTTTCTTTTTATCTCTCTCTTGTTCTTTCTCTTTGTCTCTCTCTCTCTCTCATTCTCTCATTCTCTCTCTTTCTTTCTCTTTTCTCTTTTTCTTTCTCTCTCTTTCTTCCTTTTTTCTTTTTCCCTCTTTCTTTCTTTCTCTTTCTTTCTTTCTTTCTCTTTTCTCTTTCTTTCTTTCTCTTTCTTTCTCTTTCTCTTTCTTTCTTTCATTCTCTTTCTTTCTTTCCCCTCCTCCCCACTAATATTTAAAACATCCATATTACCATACCATAAAGGTTTGTATGTTAGCAGTTCTATCTTTCTTCTGACTATTAAGTGCCAAGAAATATCAGAAAAGTTCCCTTCCCCATTGTGGATCCCTCATAGGACTCCAGTTTGCCATTTGAAGGAAGTAGATGTTGTTAGATACTTTGGTATTCTCCATTAAATCAAGCAAAATGGGAGGCAGGGGGAAGGGAACACAAGATAGACCATATGAATGGCATTCACATTTCAGACCTTCTCTATCTGGTGGTTCATCACACATTTGAACTTTCCTTTGAAGAATGAGATGATAAGTCTCAACCAGTTAGAGCTGGTTCTTGCTGAATCCTTGAATAAGGTAGCCAAAGAGGGAAGACATTGCAGTTCGGGATTGAAATGCAGGCTCCTTGGTGATCTCCGAGCTTGGTTGTCTTCTGGTAGACATTTCATTACTCAAATTAAGCATCGTGCACTGATGATGTTACCTAGTTTGGATAATGGAACTTCTGCAAGAAAACAACCAAGCTCAAAGAGCATCAAGACTCTACAGCAGGGGTCTCAAACCCGCGGCCCATGGGCCAATTGTGGCCCGCAGGACAGTATCTTGTGGCCCCCACCGTGATATGAAAGTATAGTATTAATGCGGCCCGCAGGGGGAGTGAATCCCTTATGTGTCCCAGCCTCACCCAGACTCTGCCTCCAGTGGCCCTCAGGTAAATTGAGTTTTGAGACCCCTGCTCTACAGCAATAGACAAGGAGATAGAGATTCTGGTGCTAAATAGCTGGGTCCTATTTTCTTGTCCCCTTCTGGCTTTGTAGTCCTCACCATTTGCTTCCTTGGCTTCTAGAATACATTTTCCATTGCCCTTTCATCTGGCTACTTCTGTGGGATATTAAGCCTTTCTTGACACGATAGGAACGCAGTGGCTCAGTGGCTAAGACACTGAGCTTGTCAATCAGAAAGGTCGGCAGTTTGGTGATTGGAATCCCTAGAGCCAGGAAATAAAAGAGGAGCGAAAGGGGAGCGGAGTTTGCAGGAGACCATTAGTTCGCTTCGTTGGTTCATGACTCTCCGAGACTCCTTGCCAGGTTTTGCAGATATCGGCCTGTCAGCTCTCCCAGCCAGATAAGGTCTGTGACCGTAAATCCTCCTTTGAAAGACTTTGCCAGATGTGAATGAGCAGAATTCACGGTAAATTAATAAAAGGGTTTTTTGTCGGGACAAGGAGTTTGCTTCATGCTCTTGGGAAGCCTCGGTCAGAACACTAATGGTACAGTTTGCCTACTGTTGGTGGTGAAGCAAAAGAGGGAAAGGGACAATCCTTTTCCAAATTTTCATTCAAAAAGGCATGTACCACATTTATTTATTTATTAGAATAAGTTTTTTAAATTTTATATATTTTGTATGTATTTTAACATCCCTGTGCACCGCCCTGGGTCCATTTGGAGAAGGGCATGGTATAAATGTAATAAATAAATAAATAAATAAATTTGGAGTATAAGATGCACCCTTTTCCCTCAAAAAGAGGCTGAAAATCTGGGTGCGTCTTATACACTGAATACAGCATTTGTTGCCTCATGAAACTCCGCCCCCTTCATCAAAATGGCCATGCATAGCTTTTAAGAGGCTTTCAGAGTGCTCCTGGGGGCTGGGGAGGGCAGAAATGAGTGGAAAACAGGCCGTTTTTTGCTCAATTTTGCCCCCTCAGCCCCCAGGAGCACCTTATAAGCCTCCTAAAGGCTATCTGTGCCCCTTTTTTTTGACGAAAAACGGGCCCGTTTTCACGAAAAACAGACCGTTTTGGGGAGGTTTGCAAAGTGCAAAATATTTTTTTTTTTAATATGCCTCTTCAAAACCTTGGTGCGTCTTATACTCCCGTGCATCTTATACTCCGAAAAATATGGTACTCTATTAACCGTGGTTCTCCAGGCTGTGGAGCTCTTGCACCTGCCCTCTGGCATTTATCTAGTATGACATTAATGGCCGAAAGCTTCTAAAAAGCCAGTAAGATTCATCCCCCGAAGCCTGAGTTAAACTGACTCAAAATCACTTCACTGCGGAGGGGGAAAAGAGCAAAGGTAGAAGGAAGAAACGGCGTGCTTTGTTTTCTGCCTTAATCTTTCTTCACAAGCCAAGGGGATATTATGCCACATGTAGAAGCTGCCGCAAAGAGCTGTCAGCTAGCAAGGAAAGGCCTCTCTCCAATTGGACATCTCCGGGAGACATTCGAGATGGGTCTCAAGAGCTGGGCTAATATAGAGTAGGACATCTGATCCTGAAGTCCTGTAAGCTGTCTGATTACTTCTGCAATAACTCGTTGGCTTCACTTCAGCATCCTCCTAGCTGGGAACTAGAGTCTCTCATATAGCCTCCAAGCAGTACACCACTCTATATAAACGGAATTGCATTAGAAAACAACAGACAGAGAGCAGCACCTGTGCATATTAATGAAAAGTTAACGTGCCGTAACGGTTTGGAATGCAAAATCGATGCCCTTGCTTGTGGCAAGCCTGCAGGCTGAAACAAATGAAAGGTTTTTTCTTTCAAAAATTACCTGGGAAAATCAGCTCTAAAAATAAACCCAGGGTATCCCTGCTACCAGATTAAGTGCATCGCACTCCACAGGAAGCAGTTGATTCTTTTTTTTTACTTTTTATATAGCAGATAAATCTGCACTTAACACTTATTTGATATACTATATAGATGCCAAAAATATTGAATATACAATACAATACAATAGCAGAGTTGGAAGGGACCTTGGAGGTCTTCTAGTCCAACCCCCTGCCTAGGCAGGAAGCCCTATACCATTTCAGACAAATGGCTATCCAACATCTTCTTAAAGACTTCCAGTGTTGGGGCATTCACAACTTCTGGAGGCAACTTCTGTTCCACTGATTAATTGTTCTAACTATGTAATATGTATGGGTATGAGTAGATATAGACTTTATTTTGAGAGCAGACAACAGAATTTCATTATTTTTTTTGTGGGCTAGTGTGCTCACAGTAAAAAGAAAAGGTATATCTTCTCTTCTCATCTCTTCTCTTCTGTTCTCATCTCTTCTCTTCTCTTCTCTTCTCATTTCTTCTCATCTCATCTCTTCTCTTCTCTTCTCATCTCTTCTCATCTCTTCTCTTCTCTTCTCATCTCTTCTCTTCTCTTCTCATCTCATCTCATCTCACCTCACCTTACCTTATTTTATCCTACCCTACCCTGTCCTGTCCTGTCCTATCCTATCCTATCCTATCCATCTACTTACATATTTGCATGCTTTCAAACTGATAAGTTGGCAGGAGCTGGAGCAAGGATGGGAGCTCATCCTGTCTTTCAGTGCTCGGGTCTCGAACTCAAGGTGTCAGCTTTTCAGTGGACAAGCTCAGTGTCTTTAACTGCTGAGCCATCCATTTTGTTAATACAATTTAACAAAAAAATGAAATAACAACAACTTATAGAGTCCTCAACTTCCAACCAGTCACTTAGGGACCTGTAAAAAGTTATGATAGACCTCCCTGGAGATACTTATGATACTTATTTGACAGCTGCTATCCCACCCAAAGAAGGAGGCTGTCTGCCAATGGGAAGTTTTGCAGCACAGAACTTTTTGAATAGGTATTGATGTGTGCTGCAGTGATGGGATTCAGCCGGTTCGTACCAGTTCAGTAGAACGGGTACCTAACCTTTTGTTCTTCCAGCAATTCCTCACTTTGTCCAGGCTCTCCTCACCGAGTGGCTTGCCCAAGCTTACTAGAGCCGTTTTGCACCATGACATCACCCGAGGGGAGGTCGCGGGGGCACGGAGGCTTGCTCACTCCCTTTCTCTGCGCCTGCACTGTTCAGCCTTCCCTTTTCCTTTTTGGCATCCGAGCCACATGACTACTGCCATGGGCCACCAGCAGCTGTACTGGAACCACCCCAGGAAGTTTGAGCAAGGCTCGCGCTCCTGGTAGATCTCCAACCCTCCCCAACTTCCTCTTTTTGGCTTCTGCTGGGGCCAGCGCCAATGCTCTCTGATGCACACTGGCCTCTGCCACTGGGCCTGGCAGTGGCAGGGAACATGGGATCACCTGACAGTGGGGAGGGAGAGGGAGAAGCGGGAGGCTTCCAGCAGAAAGGGGAGAGCGCAAGGTTGGTCCTTTTGGGGTGAGGGGAGGCCAGGCATGACAAGGAGAGGTGGGAGGGGAGGCGGAGCCAGGCATGGTGAGAAGAAGCTCGATGTGAGTGATGTTGAGTTGGCCATGCCCATCCAGTCACATGACCCCCAGCCACACCTACCCAGCTGGTCATTAGGGAAGAGAACCAGTTGTTAAATTATTTGAATCCCACCACTGGTGTGCTGGATGGTGTACATGTATGTGTGTGCAGGTGAGTGTCAACTCACAAAACATCACCATGACTCTTATCGAGTTGCTATAGAGAAATGAGGATTCCAGGCATTCCTGTGGTCAGAGAATTCCAAGCTGGCCTGTGAATGCACATGGATAGATTTAATTATGCTGCTAATTGGCTAACGTGATTTATTACCAGGCAGAGGGGAGGTGGCACAGGGGGTAAAGTGCAGACACCATTAAATGATTTTCAGTTTTAGCTGCACCAAAGTAAGGCCAGAATGTTGATCCTAATAAATGATTGAACTTTGAACTTTGTCTTGAGGCTCGTAAATTTGTTAGATTTTCTTCTGGGATCTTCACAGTGAGTGTTTTGGAGAAGGAAGTAAACTTTGGTTGCAAATAAATCAAGAAGTTTCTCTTCATCCCAAACAGCCTTGATCTGGTACAACCTGGCTCTACTCGATTCAGTGATCATTTGGATTGTGAATATGGTGGAGGTGGGGGAGGACCCAATAATAAAGGCCTCCAGGATTTGCAGAATAGCCATTGGTTGTAAACGTGCAAGAAACATGGCTGTCCATTCTTGACAGGGAAGATTTACTGAAGGTTGGGGTGACAGCCCAATAGACTCTTTCAGTTTACATGCAAATACTTCAGGAGCAAAACTATTTAGATAAAGGGCACCTTTGCATTATTAATGCATTTGGCCAGGAGGGAAGCTCGGGTTGCAACCTGAAATCACTGATGAGGCTGGAGAATTGTCTTCATTCCATGTTTTCTTATTTTAACATTTGGAATCTTATCCTTATTTATGCAGATTAAAGTACAAACATGATTGGCTACCATTCCATCCTGAGCAAGTTGCTCAGGAATTCATTCATTTTAATGGCTATAATCAGTGGTGGGATTCAGCCGGTTCGCACCTATTCGGGAGAACCGGTTGTGAACTTTCTAAGCAGTTCGGAGAACCGGTTGTTGGTAGAAATCTCCTTTTGTTTTTTTTACACTTTCCAGGGCTAATCCTGAAAGGAAGGCAGGAAGGAAACCTTCTGGTGTTGTTTCTAGCCTCATCTTGATTGCCCTGCTTACAGAAACTGCCTCTCCGGTTAACCCTTATTCCACTGTAACAGCTAAGGCAAAGCGCCCATCAACCTAAGTGACGTTGAGTTGGCCTCACCCATTCAGTCACATGACCACCGAGCCATGACTACCCAGCTGGTCATTAGGGCAGAGAATATGAATTACCCACCCAGATTACCCAAATCAGTTTGGTTGAGTGGTTAAGGCACCAGGCTAGAAACCAGGAGACCGTGAGTTGCGCCCCTTTCTAGATCGAGATGCCCTACGCACGGTCACTCAAGCCCTCGTTATTTCCCGCCTAGACTACTGCAATGCCCTCTACATGGGGATCCCCTTGAGGTGCACCCGGAGGCTCCAGCTAGTGCAGAATGCAGCCGCATGGGGGATTCTGGGAGTTTCTCATTACTCCCACGTAACACCTCTCCTGCGCGAGCTGCACTGGCTGCCTGTGGTCTTCCGGGTGCACTTCAAGGTGGTAGTTACCATCTTCAAAGCGCTCCATGGCACGGGTCCTGGTTACTTGAGAGACCGCTTCCTACCACATTCCTCCCTCCGACCTGTCCGCTCCCACAGAGTTGGCCTTCTCAGGGTGCCGTCAGCCGGTCAATGCCGACTGGCGACCCCCAGGGGAAGAGCCTTCTCTGTGGCGGGTCCGACGCTCTGGAACGACCTTCCCCCCGATGTCTGCACCATCATGGACCTACGCCTCTTCCGTCGGATGGTAAAAGCTCATTTCTTTCATCTAGCCGGCCTGACATAGATTAGGGAATATTTTAATTTGTTGTTTATGGGTTTTAATTATTTATTTAAATTTTAGCACAGCTCTACTGGTTTAATTGTTTTTTATATTTTGTATATTGTGGGGTTTTATCTTTCTGTGCACCGCCCTGAGTCCCTTTTTTGGTGAAAAGGGCGGTATATAAATTGAAATAAAATAAAGTAAAGTAAGTTCTAGTTCTGCCTTATGCATGAAAGTTGGCTGGGTGACCCTAGGCCAGTCAGTCTCTCTCTCAGCCGAACCTACACCACAGGGTTGTTGTTGTTTTGGGGGAAGTAGGAGGAGGAAGGAGCATTAGCTATGTTCACCACCTTGAGTTATTTATTAAAAGGGAGGGAGGGAGGGAAGGAGGGAGGGAGGGAAGGAGGGAGGGAGGGAGGGAGGGAAGACAAAGGGAAAGATGGAGGGAGGCCATGGACAGGATTTCTCCTTCTTTTACCAAATTGATTGTTCCTGACAGTGAGAACAATTCATCAGTGGAACAGAAGTTGCTTCCAGAAGTTGTGAAGGCCCCCACACTGGAAGTCTTTAAGAAGAGGTTGGATAGCCATTTGTCTGAAACGGTATAGGGCTGTGATGGCGAACCTATGGCACGGGTGCCACAGGTGGCACACGGAACCATTTCTTAGGGCACACAAGGCGTTGCCCTGTCAGCTCCAGTGTGCAAATGTGTGCTGGCCAGCTGATTTAGGCCTTATTTGAGGCCGTTTTTCACCCTCTGGAGGCTTCAGGGAAGCTCCTGAAGCCTCTGGAGGTGAGGGGGAGGCTGTCTTCACCCTTCCCAGGCGCCTAGAAAGCCTCTGGAGCCTGGGGAGGGTGAAAAAAGTGTGCCAAAAGCAGGGGGTTGCAAACATAGCATTATGGGTGTGGCACGCCCACACACGACCCCCCCCTGCACTCCCTCAGCTTTTGGCACACGAGCCAAAAAAGGTTAGACATCACTGGTATAGGGCTTCCTGCCTAGGCAGGGGATTGGACTAGAGGACCTCCAAGGTCCCTTCCAAATCTTCTATTGTATTGTATTGTAAATATTGGATATAGCCCCAGAATCCATTCCTTTCTGTCCATGTAACCAAAAGGGAAAATATCATGTTAATATCATAGGATTATCATAACAATTGTGCCGTGTTTAATTTAATTTAATTTCAATAATATGGATATAATTTTATTCTTGACCCCATTCAAGTTTACACCTTTTCTCACCGATTATTTAAACCTTTCCTTCCACTCTCAAGAAGAAGAAGAAAAAGCATGCCTTTATTTTCAGGATCCTTTACGTTGAAGTCCAAATTTCCCTGCCATAGGCCATTGAAGGACCACATTTTGGCTTTCCTAACCTGCCCCTTCACGTTTTCTAAGCCAAAACACCTTGAACCTAATAACTATGTCAGTCAGAATAGTTGTTGGGGAATGAATTTTTTTAAAAACAAAACCCAGAGCAATGAGACTTGTTATTTTCTATGGCAACGGATTGTATCTTCATTGACATTTCCATTTTTTTTAAAACACCCTCCTCTTTTGACCTGCTCTTCTTTCCTTTGGAAAAAAAAAGGAAGGGCACAACTTGAAACCCCGAAGCTGTGAATATTCAACATACTGCAGCTCGTTTCGTAAGACATTATGCGGTATGAAGCGATCATTCGGCATAATAAACCATTTCTTAACCAGGTCCCCGAACTCTGCTGGAAACCTGGACGTGTCGGATAGACTTCTGTCTAGAAGCTGAAAAGTATTCTCCACAGACAGGAATGCAGCCGAGCCTCGCTCAGATTGCCGGCTGTATCGCTGCCTAGCAGCTGCTTCCTCGTGCAGAAGGCGAGGCAGTAAATCCCAGGCAACAGGACAAAGAGAAGGAAGCCAGGAAAAAGAAAAGAAAAGAGAAAGAAAGCCAGGCTGCAAACTTAGAAAAGAAAAGGCAAGAGGCAACTCAGAAAATATTCTCTCCCCCCTCCCATCTTCTATGGCAGGGGTGTCAAACTCAAGGAGTGCGGGCCAGATGTGGCCTGAAGGGTGCTTAGATTCGACCCACGGGGTTGCGGGGTGCTTAGATCCAGCCCACAGGGTGCTTAGATGCGGCCTGTGGGGTGCTTAGATCTGGCCCCAGGTGCTAAGATCCGGCCCACGGGGTGATTAAATCCAGCCTGCAGGGTGCTTAGATTAAAGTGACCAGGTATTAAAAGTCCCAAAGCGGGACACTGTCGACAGGTGGGGGGGGCACTCCGGCGCATCACACGCCTGCGCAGAGGGTGTCAGGGCCGAGGAGGGGGGGTTGTGCGTGCTCCGGCGCATCATGCACCTGCGCAGAGGGCGCCGGGGTCGGGGCACACTCCCACCTGCCCCCGCGGGGCCCTCTTTAAAGGCAGCGGTGGTGACCCGGCCTGGCGGCACTGAGAGTTGCAGGCTTGGGCCGGCGCTGCTGCCTTTAAAGAGGGCGCCGCAGGGGCGGGTGGGAGCGCGTGCCCCACCCCAACACTCTCTGTGCAAGTGTGTGACGTGCCAGAGCATGTGCAGCCACCCCTCCTCGGCCCCGACGCCTTCCCCGCCCAAGCCGGCGCTCAGAGGCGCGCGCCGGCGCTCAGAGGTGCGGGACATCTGAAGGTGAACCGGGACTGTCCCGCCGAAAGCGGGACGTCTGGTCACCTTAGCTTAGATGCAGCCTGTGGGGTGCTTAGATCCGGCCCGCGGGTGCTTATATCTGGCCTGTGGGATGCTTAGATCCAGCCCGCATGGTGCTTAGATCCAGCTGGCGGGGTCACGGGGTGCTTATATCTGGCCCGCGGGGTGCTTATATCTGGCCTGTGGGTGCTTAGATCCGGCCCGTGGGGTGCTTAGATCCAACCCACAGGATGCTTAAATCCAGCCCAAGGGGTGCTTAGATCCAGCCCACGGGGTTGTGGAGTGCTTAGATCTGGCCCCGGGGTACGAGCAAACCGGAAATGATTTCCAGTTTGCTCGTAGGGCCATTTTTAGTCCTCCGGAGCCTTCAGGGATCTTTAGGACGCTTCCCTGAAGGCTCCGGAGGACTAAAAGCATCCCTACAAGCAAACCGGAAGTCACTTCTCGTTTGCTCGTAGCATTGTTTTTAGTCCTCCGGAAGCTTCAGGGAAGCTCCTGAAGCCTCCTGAGAGCCTCCAGGGGGCTGTTTTCACCCTCCCCAGGCTCCTATAAAGCCTGGGGAGGGTGAAAAATGGCTTTTAAAATCGCTGAATCAGCTGGCCAGCACGTGCATGTGCACTGGCCAGCTGACAGGGCAACACCTCACGTGACCTGCCAAATGGCTCAGCGTGCCACCTGTGGCACCCGTGCCATAGGTTCACCGTCACTGTTATAGAGCATTGCACACCAGAATAACTAGCAAAAAACAGACCGTTTTTTGCTCATTTTCGCCCTCCCCAGCCTCCAGGAGCACTCTGGAAGCCTCCTAAAGGCTTTGCACAGCCATTTTTACCAAGTGGGGGAGGTGTCAGTACGCCAAAGACGCTGTATTCAGTGTATAAGATGCACCCAGATTTTCACCCTCTTTTTTGAGGGGAAAAAGGTGGGTCTTATACTCCGAAAAATACAAGGTCCTTCAATTCCTGACTAAAACTGGATTTACACTCTTTCTTCGTCACATCAAGATGCATTCCGCTTGACGGAACATCAGTCATTGCAGATGTGCCTGTTTTATCTTGCCCCTTTTAGCCGTTCCTAGCAGGGTCCATTGTCACAAACGGTATTGTAAATCCGTTGCCGTTCTGGTTCTAGCTTCTCTATTCAAGACCGAACAACCGTTGAGTGAGTAAGCCAATTCCATGTAACAGGGAGCGCCTTTCTGCTCACTCTTGGTAAGGGGATGCGCTATTATTTTTAATGCTGTGATTAATATGAGCCGGCACTACTGTATGGATTTATTATTGACCATATGGTCATTAATTGCCATGGCTTCCCCCAAGTTGCCACCCAGAACATCTGCAGCTCCTGCGTGTGGCGGCTTCTTCCTTTGGCTTTGGAAAACCACCGTAACAGCTTCTCCGGTGGACACAATGGCGAAGAGATGCCTGCAGCAACATGCTCTCCAAAGAGCGATTAAAGGAAAACAAGGGAAAAAAGCATGTTTTAAACCCAAACAACAAGGGAGGGGGAACCATTATCCATGATGTTTCTCATCTGTTCCAGCTGGAGTGATTTTTAATTGCAGGCTGCTACAGAGACATCTCAAAAGCAACAGCTGTTGACAGAGACTCAGAAAAGCAGCAGGAGTAGGATTAACCGTTTCATACGATGTGGAGTCGGTCTGTAGGTGAACCAAAGGCCTAAAGCAGGGGTCGGGAACCTTTTGGGCTGAGAGAGCCAGGAACGCCACATATTTTAAAATGTGATTCCGTGAGAGCCATACAATATGTTTAAAACTAAATACAAGTAAACGTTTGCATTTTATGTAAGACCAACACTTTTAAAGTTCAAGAAGTCTCTTAATTCTTTTTCTTTCTTGCTCTTTCTCTGTCTTTTTCTGTGTGTGTCTCTCTCATCTCTTCCTCTCTGTCACTCTGTGTGTGTGTGTGTCTGTCTGTCTGTCTGTCTTTCTGTCTCTCACTCACTTAATCACTCACTCTGTGTGTGTATGTGTGTTTGTGTCTGTCTCTCACTCACTCACTTAATCACTCACTCTGTCTCTCTCTCTCTCTGTCTCTCTGTCTGTCTTTCTCTCCCTCCCTCCCTCCCTCCCTCCCCCTCTCTGTCTCTCTCTGTGCCTGTCAGTCTCTCTCTGATTCCCTCCCTCCCGCTCTCTCTCCCCCTCTCTCTCTGTGCCTGTCTCGTCTTCCGGCCGCAGCCCCACTCCATGGAAAACATAGCTGTGCGTGCACTGCACAATTACAGCCCGGAGCAGGACCACAGCCCCTCTCCCAACTGGTCCTTCCTTGCTCGGAGGGAAGCTTCTGCAGAAGCCCAGGCGAGTGAGAACAACTTCCCGCCATTACGAACTCTCCGAGACTATAATTGTGTGGGCTGTGCCCATGCGCCTATGTTTTCCATGGCGTGGAGCACCAGCCGTGGAAAACATAGGTGCGTGCGCAGAGCCCATACAATTAAAGCCTCGGAGACTTCGTAAAGGCGGGAAGTTGTTCTCACTCGCCTGGGCTTCTGCAGAAGCTTCCCTCCAAAGCCCTCCGAGCAAGGAAGGACCAGTTGGGAGAGGGGCTGTGGTCCTGCTCTGGGCTCTAATTGTGTGGCATGCGCGCGGCTATGTTATTTATCTTGCGAGCCAGATGCAGCCATCAAAAGAGCCATATCTGGCTCGCGAGCCATAGGTTCCCGACCCCTGGCCTAAAGGATAGCAGGCATTAAGGAGGAAATAGTTTGGTTCTCAACTGGATGTGAACGCTTCTAATTGCTCATTTTTTCTAGCCAAGGAACCAGGCTCCTTCAGCTTGGACGCCAGATAAATGTATGGACTTTAGCTTTCAAACTTTCCTATCCCTGGGTATTTTGAAACCTGAGGTTCAACATCTGGAGGTCACCCAGAGGGCTTCATAAACTATTGGAAAGTTAATCTTTCCAAGATTGCAGATGTGCCTGTTTTATCTTGCCCCTTTTAGCCGTTTCTAGCAGGGTCCATTGCCACAAACGGTATGGTAAATCCTTTGCCATTCTGGTTGTAGCTTCCAGGTGCGATTCAAGGTGTTGGTTACTATCTTTAAAGCGCTCCATGACTTAGGACCTGGGTACCTACCAGATCGCCTTCTGCCACCGAGAGCCTCCCACCGGCCAGTACGCTCCCATAGAGAGGGTCTCCTCATGGTGCCGTCGGCTGAACAATGTCGACTGGCGACACCCAGGGGGAGAGCCTTCTCTGTGGGAGCACCTGTCCTCTGGAACAAATTGCGCCTGGAGTTACGAATTATCCCTGACCTACGCACCTTCCGCCGTGCTCTTAAAACTTTTCTTTTTCAACAAGCCGGGCTGGCGTAAATATAAATTTTATTAATCTTAATTGGGTTTGTTGGTATTCAACTTTTATTATGGGCCAAATTATTTAATATGTTTTTATTTTGGCTGTACACCACCCTGAGTCCTTCGGGAGTAGGGCGGTATAAAATATAGGTAGGTAGGTAGGTAGGTAGGTAGGTAGGTAGGTAGGTAGGTAGGTAGTTAGGTAGGTAGGTAGGTAGATAGATAGATAGATAGATAGATAGATAGATAGATAGATAGATAGATAGATAGATAGATAGATAGATAGATGATAGATAGATAGATAGATAGATAGATAGATAGATAGATAGATAGATAGATAGATAGATAGATAGATAGATAGATAGATAGATAGATAGATAGCTTTGCTGGCTGGAGAATTCTGGGAGCTGAAGTCCTTCAGACTTTTTTTATTTTTTATTTTTATTTTTATTAAATTTATACCCCGCCCTTCTCCAAAAGGACCCAGGGCGGCGCACAGGAATTTAAAATACAATACAAAATCAAGTAAAAATTTAAAAAACTTATTTGATACCCATCCTGCGCTAAAAACAAATTAAAATCCCCAAATTTAAAACTGTCTAAAATAGTCATTTGTGGAGGTTACGCTAGGCCGGCTAAATGGAACAAATGTGTCTTTAAACACTGGCGGAAGAGGCGGAGGTCGGAGATTGTGCGAAGTTCAGGGGGTAGGTCGTTCCAAAGGGCAGGGCCCAGCACAGAGAAGGCTCTTCCCCTGGGTGTCGCCAGTCGGCATTGTCCGGCCGATGGCACCCTGAGAAGGCCCTCTCTGTGGGAGCGGATCGGCGTAGGGATGCAGGAGACGGTCTCGCATATAACTAGGCCCCGAGCCATGGAGCGCTTTGAAGATGGTCGTCAAAACCTTGAAGCGCACCCGAAAGACCACAGGAAGCCAGTGCAGCTCACACAGGATTGGTGTTATATGGGAGTGTCTAGGCGCTCCCGTAATCACCCGTGCGGCTGCATTCTGGACTAACTGTAGCTTTCGAGTGCACCTCAAGGGAAGCCCCATGTAGAGAGCATTACAGTAGTTGAGTCGGGATGTCACGAGTGCTTGAGTGACTGTGCGCAGGGCAGCCCGCTCCAGTAAGGGGCACAATTGGCGCAAAAGTTGCAAAGGTTGGAGACCCCTGCCGTAAAGTATCTGAGGTAAAGCTGGACCTGATGAATTCATAGGCCTGTATTTTACTTCGTAACAATGTAGAAATGCTTAACCATTTGCATTTCCAATTATTTATGCACTAACCTAGTCTTCAGCCTTGGGAGTTTGGTGGCTCTCCATCTAAGTAATAGACAATTATTTCTGAGATAAGCCAAGTTGGATAAATGAGGCCACCTGCTGTGACAGCTAATGTGATAATAATACATTAAATATATGCATAATATACTGTTTCTGTTTTTTGGAAGTCAATTACTTTTTTCTTGGCAGGTTATGCTTTACCTCAGATTGTACCCAATTTGGGGACAAGAATTGATGAGACAAGGGATTTTTTTTAAAAAAAATATATACATATAACATTTTCTATTTTCTCATAAAAATGTTCTTCACGAGTTAAATTGATTTTATAAAACAAGCAGGCCAAATGAATAGGTGTGTTTTTTTTCTGTTCAATTTTTTTGGGCAATTTTCCCAACAAAATTCCAGAAAAAGGAAGGCCCAGTAATTAAGAGAGGGGGTGACAATAAGAGTGTTAATTTTATATGCAGATGAGATTAATAAATTAAGGGCATTTGCTTGCATATAAATGAGAAGACAGCCCATTTATATGCTTAATCATAACTTTGTTCTTTTTCTTTACCCAAAGTTTGCAAGGATTATTTTTCATACCGACAGGTTCCCTCCCTCTAAGCTGTTTCTTCTCTCTCTTTTTGTCTAGAAAATAATACTAAAGATGCTTTGAATTATTTATAGCAGCTGTCCAAAAATGGCTAATCTTTTCCCACTGTCAGTGAATGAGGAGGTAAAATTGGGTGTATATCATTTTATCTACTTACTAAGCAAAACCTACGCCTCCCTTTCTGAAAACCCTTTAAAAACAGTGAATTTTACTTATGAGTAAAAGTATTTTTTTCAGTATAATAATGACTGATTGGCCAATGATACACCCTGGATGACAAGTCCTGAGTCTCTCCATAATCCATCTGAACTTCTCCTCAATTTGATGGGATAATGGTTCAATTTACAATGTTTTTTCCTGTTACCAAAATTTCCTTCTAAAATTCCTTTCCTAGTAGCAAGAAACGTTGGGGGAAATCTCGTGGGAGAAATGGGGTAACGGGAGTCCTCAACTTACGACCACAATTGGGAAACAGACTTTCCATTGCTAAGCAAGATGGTTGTTATGTGAGTTGTGTTAAAATATTCATGATTGGGACAGACATGGGAACAAGGAATGAACAGGCATAGCAACTAAGTCAAACAATGGGAGCTTAAATAGATAAGAGTCTGTGCAGAGAATTGAAACAGAAACTTAAGAAGTAAGCAGTCTGCTGCTCTGAGAAGTAAACTAGTAGTCTGGGCTTGTCTGCTGAAATGAAACTAACTGCTTGTGTTTGACTCTAACTCTCCTGCCTTGTGTTTCCTTGGAACAACCACCTGTTGGTATTGTACATTGATTCATCTATTCTTATGTACATAAAGAAGTTAATGAATCCGGTTGCATCAGTTATCTGGTACAAGATACTAGTAACCACCTTCAAAGCGCTCCATGGCAAGAGACCTGGTTATCTTCAAGACCGCCTCCTGCTACCAAATACCTCCCACCGACCAGTTCGCTCCCACAGAGAGGGCCTCCTCAGGGTGCCGTTGTCTAAACAATGTCGGCTGGCAACCCCCAGGGGGAGAGCCTTCTCTGTGGCAGCCCCTGCCCTCTGGAATGACCTACCCCCTGACCTACGGGCGATCACTGACCTACGCCTTTTCCGTCGGGCCTTGAAGATCTATTTATTTCATGCGGCCGGCCTGGCGTAGTTTTTTAATTTGTTTTAGCAGGGGTTTTAACAGGGGTTTTAGGACAGGTCAACTATTTAATGTATTTTTAATTGTATTTTATGTTTTATATTGTCAATTTTACCTGCCTGTACACCACCCTGAGTCCCAGTAGGGAGAAGGTGCGGTATATAAATTTAATAAATTCTAATTCTAATTGTGTGTGCTTTCTGGATTTGAATTTATGCAACAAACTCTGACAATTTGCACCCGATTTTGTGACTTACCTTTGTCACAATTGTGAATCACATGGCTGTTAAGCGAATATGGCTTTCCCAATTGACTTTGGAAGGCTGAAAATCAGCTGGCCAGAGCACACATGTGCGTCAGAGCTGAGGGCTGCCGAAGGCTGCCATGCCAGCAAATATGGCTCCATGTGTCACCTGTGACACGCATGCCATAGGTTCGCCATCAGGGACCTATAGATGCAGTAGTCAAGAACGACAACCGACAGGATTAAAAAGTTCCAATGGCAGCTTATCCCTCATATTTTTTTTACATGTGTCTTGCATGCAACCCACATAAGAAGCAGGACTTCAATTGCATAATCATGGCTGCCATATTGGTTTGTGTATTTTTAATCTTGCTTTTAAAGGCACTCCAGATGGCAACTATACTGTTTTGGCTAGGCTGTTTTAAAATAAAATACTGTAAGACCATGATGGCGAATCTAGGGCACACGTGCCACAGGTAGCCCGCGGAGCCATTTGTCAGGGCATGTGAGCCGTTGCCTGTCAGCTTGAGAGCGCATATGTGCCTGCTGGCCAGCTGACTTTGGCCTTCTTTCGAGGCCATTTTTTGCCCTCCGGAGGCTTCCTTGAAGTCATTTCCTGTTTGCTCATAAGGTCGTTTTTTGCCATCCGTTGACTTCAGGGAACCGTCCTTAAGGCCCTTGAAGGCTCCGGAGGGCTAAAACCGGCCCTATGAGCAAACCGGAAGTCCATTCCCAAACTTCTGGTTTGCCCATAGGGCCAGTTTTTCGTGCTCTGGAGGCTTCAGGGAAGTTCCTAAAGCCTCTGGAGGGCCTCCGAGGGGGTGGGTGGGTAAGGGAGGCTGTTTTCACCCTCCCCAGGCTCCTATAAATCTTCTGGAGCATGGGGAGGATGAAAAAGGGATGCCAAAAACGGGGGGGGGGAGTGCTGGTCATGTGTGCATGCGTGCTGGGGTCGTGCGCATAGCATTATGGGTGTGGCACGCCTGCGCACGACCCCCCTGTGCTGCCCCCGCTTTTGGCACGTGAGCCAAAAAAGGTTCGCCACATCACTGCTGTAAGATTTAGCAAAATGGAATGGAACGGGAATGGAGATTTTACAGTGTCCTTCCCCTGTCATGGGCGGCGCACAGGAAAATTAAAAACAATACAAATATACAAAATACCGTTAATTAAAAACCAATTAAACCCATACCCTGTGCTAAAACCAATCTAGAATTCTGGGAGTTGAAGTCCACAAGTCTTAAAGTTGCCAAGTTTGGGAACCCCTGTTTTAGAATGTATGATAATTTGTCAGATTCTGAGCAGTTAATTTTTTTTTTGCTATAATTAACTGATCTGGCGGTAAATTGGTATCTTTCCAGTATTGTGCAAAGGGCATCCTGGTCGCTGTTACTATATGAGAGAAAAGATATCAATTGTGTGGAGGTCTCCTGTTTGGGCGAGGCTGGGCAGGGTTGGACTAGATGACCTACAAAGTCCCTTCCAACTCTTTTATTCTTAGGTTTGATAACAAGCACTCAGGGAATAGGAAGAAAAACAAATGTCTCTTGTACTGGATGGGGGAAAAAATAAACTTCTGAAAAATGACAAAGGCAATTTCAGCCAAACATCGTAGGAAGTCATCGAAGCAAAATGCTGGAGCTTTATTCCCTTCCAATAGGGCTTGTCCTTAACTTTTTAATCATTCACTTTCAGCAGACATTAGAGTACCCGCTACATGTTCAATCAGATTCATTGCCTTTCTCTCTGTTGGAAGATGCCCAAAACGATAGAAGTCATCAGAGCCCAGGTCTTCCAAATCAGCATCAAACAGATTAATGGGACGACTCGCCCTTCTTCCTGGCTTTTAATATCCTGTTTCTGTCCTTTACAGATGACTTTTAGACTCTCCCTGTATCGTTATCATGTGTTAATATGATAGCGCTTATCCCCATCTTTTTTCTTTCTTTCTAGCCGTCGCGAGCAAGAACAACTGCAGCTCTGTAATTCATAAGGAAAAATGTACGATGCGCGTCCCACCAATAATATCTGAATATACTTAAGTTTGGCAGTGTGGCCTAATGGAAATAGTGGGCCCAGCCCATTCAAAGAATTAAATCCCAATGATTACAAGCAGGGGTAGGCTTCAAAAATTTTAGCAATGGGTTCTCTGCCCTGTTGCTGGGTGGGCATGGCCAGGTTGGGCATGGCCTAGTTGACCTCCTGCATCATGGCGGGGGGCGAGGGGGGACTCTGGACTCCAGAGGCTGTTCTCAAGCCTCTAGGAAGGTGAAAATGGCCTCCTATGGAGGCCCTCCAGAGGCCGGAAACAGGACCGTTTCTGGACTTCCGGAACTTACGGGAGGCCTATTTTTCACCCTCCACAGCCTTCAGAGGCTTTCCTAGAGCTTCCAGGAGGATGAAAATGGCCTTCCCCAGGCTCTGGAGGCCCTCCAGAGGTGGGAATTGGGCCCATTTCTGGACTTCCGGAACTTCCGGGAGGACTGCTTTTCATCCTCCTTGAACCTCCAAGCCAGGGGTAGGGAACTATGGCTTTTTTATGACTCATGGACTTCACTACTCAGAATTCCTGAGCCAGCATGGCTGGCTCAGGAATTCTGGGTATTGCAGTCCATGAGTCATAAAAGAGCCATCGTTCCCTACCCCTGCGTCCAAGCACTCCCTGCACTTTCCTGGCATCCCAAACAGGCCGCCTGGAGACTCCTGGGAGGGGTGGGGTGGGGTGGGAAGGGTGCAGCGGGATGGAAGGAGCACAGTGGGGTGGGTGGGGCCAGCCAGGGGTGGGATTTGCGGGTTCACTGAACTGGGCAAATCCTCAGCTAGAGGATCGCCTGAATCGGTGTGAACCCACAGTAGCCCACCCTGATTACAGGTAGTTTTCGACTTATCAGATGGGCACTATGGCTCAACGGTAAAGGACGCAGGGCTTGTCAGCTACTCTCTCAGTAATGTGACTGAGTGGGCGTGAGTGATGTCAAGTTGGCCACCCCCACTCAGCCACATGTCCCGATCTAGCCACACCCACCGAACTAGTAGTACAAGATTTTGAAACCCAACCCTGCTCAGTTGTGTTACTCCCCAGCAGTAACATGGAAGGTAAGTTTTCTTTAAACTGTGCATGCGCGCACAGCATGCGTCAGGCGTGTGCACACGCGAAGAGTACGATCACCAAACCGGTTGTTAAACCGGCAGGATCCCAGCACTGGAGTAAAGCAGTTCCTGAGATGCCCTGGACTTATCCAACGTCATCAGACTAATTCAGACTAATCTAACCATTATTTCACATTTTCCCTATTTCCTGGCTAATTTCTAACTCCGATAACCTCAAGCAATTGAAAATGGTTTGAGAGGAAGGCTGTTAGGGAAAGCACATTTTAAAAGACGCAATAAATGTTAGCTTTTGACACCTGGCCCAAAATTGACTTATTAGTCTATTAGTAGTATATTATTAGTATATATACGAGACCGCCTCCTGCCCCATACATCCCTTCGTCCGATCCGCTCCCACAGAGAGGGTCTTTTTCGGGTGCCGTCGGCCGGGCAATGCCGGTTGGTGACACCCAGAGGAAGGGCCTTCTCTGTGGCGGGCCCGGCCCTCTGGAACGACCTACCCCCCCGACCTTCGCACAATCTTGGACCTCCGCCTCTTCCGCCAACGTCTTAAGACGTACTTATTCCAACAAGCCGGCCTAGGATAGCCCCCCGTTTCTGACGTTTTAAGGAAATTTGTAATTTGGTAGGGTTTTTAATATTGGGTTTTTAGCACGGGTTAATGAATTTAATTACATTTTAATCGATATTTATTGTATTTCTGTGTTTTTAGATGCCTGTGCGCCGCCCTGGGTCCTAACAAGGAGAAGGGCGGGGTATAAATTTAATAAAATAAAATAAAATAAATAAAAATTAGGAAAGCCGATTAATTTTATATGGAAAGCCCAAATCACCCACACAATATAGGCCGTAAAAGCGATGAGTACATGATAAGGTCTCAACTGACCACTTTCATTTCCTAAACACGTTCAGAGCCGTAACTCCCCAGAATTTGCCATTTGTCTGTAACTGTTATCTCCTCTTCCTCTTCAAAGCACCAAAAAAATTTTGGGCTAGAAAAAAGGTGGTACAAGAAGATCTAATCAGACTTTATTGCCGGGTATACAAAATGTTCAGAGAATATCTCCATCTTTTCCCCCCTCCCAAAAAGTATTATTTCAACCCCATGATTAAGTTCCAAAGGCAGCCTGCTGTGTTTCTCATACGATAAAAAGCATTTCCTACTTATTTGTTCCTTGAATAGGAAAGGGAGGTGACTTTTTAATACTGTAGTACAAGGGTGTCAAACTCAAGGTCCGTGGGCTGGATGCGGCCTGCAGGGTGCTTAGAGCTGATCCGCGGGGACGCCCTGAAAACAGTGAAGGATCAGGTCGCAGTGCCTTTGCAAGCGAAAATGGAGCGCATGCTCCCTCCTCACTTCAGGGGAAAGATACTGTAAAATCCCCATTCTCTCCCCAATCCAGGGGAAGGATATTGTAAAATCCCCATTCCCTCCTCACTCCAGGGGAAGGATACTACAAAATCCCCATTCCCTCCATACTCCAGAGGAAGGATACTGCAAAATCCCCATTCCCTTCTCACTCCAGGGGAAGGATACTGTAAAATCTCCATTCTCTCCCCAATCCAGGGGAAGGATACTGTAAAATCTCCATTCCCTCCTCACTCCAGGGGAAGGATACTGTAAAATCTCCATTCCCTCCTCACTCCAGGGGAAGGATACTGTAAAATCTCCATTCCCTCCCCACTCCAGGGGAAGGATACTGTAAAATCTCCATTCCCTCCCCACTCCAGGGGAAGGATACTGTAAAATCTCCATTCCCTCCCCACTCCAGGGGAAGGATACTGCAAAATCTCCATTCCCTCCCCATTCCGGGGGAAGGATACTGAAAAATCCCAATTTCTTCCTGATCAGCTGGGACCCGGGAGGCAGAGAATAAATGGGGGCGGGGCCAATCAGAGGTAGTATTTACAGGTTCTCCAAACTACTCAAAATTTCCACTACCAGTTCTCCGGAACTGGTCAGAACCAGCTGAATACCACCTCTGCTCTATTCCCAATCATTGCAATTCCTAATTTTCCTCAAAAGGGATGATAACAAAACCCAGCAGATTCTACAACCTCAAGGCAGCCCATGTTATCAGCAGGAAAGTTTTACTTTATGCTGGCATACTTAAAAACAACGTAAGCCTCTCTCAGTCATAAGCTGTGGGTAAGCTGTGAGAGCTGCAGAAGAAGATGAGCTTTAGACTCATCTTCCAACTCTATTATTCTATTGTTAATAAAAATAACACCAGAGTAGGGACATTCAGCCATTGAACTTTTGCCATTTTGCATTGTTCCCAGTATTCAGCAAAAAAGAGGTCATATCCTCATCCTGCAAAAAAAATCCACAAACCCACTGATGACACACCTACTGCTACTCTTGGGGTAACAAAAGTACTGTATTTTTTGGAGTATAAGATGCACTTCCCCCCTCTAAAAGAGGATGAAATTTTGGGTGCGTTCTAATACACCAAATGTAGTCCCACCCACTCACCAGCCACCAGCCACAAGTCTTTGGCCTCTGCCTCCCAGCAATTTGCCTTCTTGCAACAAATAGCAAACAGCCTGTTTCATTTTCATTTTCAGCACAGTCTGATATAGCACAACAGCTGATTGCCAGTTGGATCGGCCTCCCAACCATCAGCTGTTTCAGGGTGCAGGGATTGCCACTGCCTATTGCCACCTCCACATGCCCCATTTTCGGCCTCTGCATCCCATTTTTGGCCTCTGCGTGCCCTGTTTACAGCTTCCGCACTCATCCACCCCATTTTCTGCCCATTCCGATCCCCGGTGCCTGGAATGGGTGGAAAATGGGGCACATGGAGGCTGAATACAAGGCATGCAGAGGCTGAAAACAAAATTTGGAGGCTGGGGTGCCCAGAGGTGGCAATAGGCTTTGGCAATCCCTGCAGCAGGAAACAGCTGATCTTCGGGAGGCGGATCCAACTGACAATCAGCTGCTTGTGCTAACCAGGCTGTGCTGAAGCTGAAACTGAAACTAAACAGGCTGTTTGCTGCAAGGAGGCAAATTACTGGGAGGCAGAGGCAGATTCTTTTTTTTTTCTTGTGCTAATCAGGCTGTGCTGAAACTGAAGCTGAAACAGGTTCTTTGCTGTTTGCTGCAAGGAGGCAAATTGCTGGGAGGCAGAGGCAGATTCTTTTTTTTTTTTCTTGTGCTAATCAGGCTGTGCTGAAACTGAAGCTGAAACAGGCTCTTTGCTGTTTGCTGCAAGGAGGCAAATTGCTGGGAGGCAGAGGCAGATTCTTTTTTTTTTCTTGTACTAATCAGGCTGTGCTGAAACTGAAGCTGAAACAGCTCTTTGCTGTTTGCTGCAAGGAGGCAAATTGCTGGGAGGCAGATTCTTTTTTTTCTTGTGCTAATCAGGCTGTGCTGAAACTGAAGCTGAAACAGGCTCTTTGCTGTTTGCTGCAAGGAGGCAAATTGCTGGGAGGCAGATTCTTTTTTTTCTTGTGCTAATCAGGCTGTGCTGAAACTGAAGCTGAAACAGGCTCTTTGCTGTTTGCTGCAAGGAGGCAAATTGCTGGGAGGCAGATTCTTTTTTTTTCTTGTGCTAATCAGGCTGTGCTGAAACTGAAGCTGAAACAGGCTCTTTGCTGTTTGCTGCAAGGAGGCAAATTGCTGGGAGGCAGAGGCAGAGGTAGATCCCCCCCCTTGTTTTCCTCCCCAAAAGCTAGGTGCGTCTTATACTCTGGAGCATCTTATACTCTGAAAAATACAGTAAGTTGCCTCACCCTCTGCTACAAAAGAGTTGCCTCACACTTTTTAATGTGTCCTACTGTATTTAATGCTCTCTGTTTAAATTAAACAGTGCTCTACAGATACTTCATCACTGCTAATTAACATCCCTCTGTTATATACCAGTGGAATGTCCATTGTGTAGCCAAATACTTAGATATGAACACAGCTACTTTCAAAAGGATCTGTCCTGTTTGCAGTGTGTAGTTGGCTGAAATGCATTATGGGCTGAAAAAGCTCACCTTGATAGGAGATAACGCTTAATTAAAAAGCCAAAACCTCTGAAATAAATGCATTAATGACAGCAAGACTCTTCCAGTTCTAAATCTTATGGAGCCAAAATGTCGGCCTGAGTTTTAATTAATAGAGTGCCTTATGGGTTTCTCAGAAATAATAATAAGGCGGCTTCCGGTATCCGGCTCCAGCGGAGACGGGCGAGCCTAGGGCTCGCTCGCCGCTTTGTTGCCTTTTCTGCCCCCCCAGGGGGGCGAAACTCTCCGGTTACCGGAGGTTTCCCGCAGGGTCGGCTCAGAGGGAGCGGCCCTCGTCACGGCGGTGGGGAGGGCGCTCCTCTCTGCGACCTAGGAGGAGAGGAACATGCTAGCGGGGGTTTTTTCCTTCCCCAACGGCTGTCGGTGCCATTCGCTTTAATGGAGAGGGCTGAACGGAGAGATCGGGCGGATCGCCGAGGCTTCAGCTGCGAGAGAGAGTGAGTTTAAAAGAACACCTTTTTTTCCTTGCTGCCAGCCAGGCTGAACGGACTGGGAGGGGGGTGTTTAATTTTAAAAAAACCCCCCTCGGATTTAAGCGGCACGTTAAAATGGCTTCTCTGCAAAGAGAAAGCGGAAACTTTCACTCCGGACTGTCTTTAACAAGGGAAAGTGGATTGTGACTTTCTGCAACATTGTTTCTAGGTCTGGCTGAGCTTAAAAAATTTCTTTTTTTTGCTACTCTCTCCCTCTGGCTGCGAGATGGGCGGTGGAAGTGGCTTCACTTTGTCCCTTGCCTGACTATTTCAACTAAGGAAAATTTCCAGCGTCTCTTTGAAAGCAGGACTCTCTCTGGATTTTTGAAATTTTTTTTCTTTTGATGGATTTGTGACTTCTTCTCTGGAATACCTTCGTTATTATTATTTGCTGATTTGGGAAATTGTGTCTCTTTTGGTTTCTGAATGGTTTGCAACTTCACAGCCCTGAACTGAACTGAGCTCCTGGTTTGCCCCACCAGCCCCACCCGGAAAACGCCATCTTGGTGGCAGTGACTCTAACTTTTAACCATGGCACAAGAAGCAGCACTTGTAAATTTGGAACAAAGGATGGCTTCTCTTGAAACTTCTATGCAAACTTTGATATTAGAAATAAAGGCCCAGAGGGCTGAAAATAGTACTTTTAAAAAGGAACTATTGGATACCCGGAAGCAAGTGTTGGAGAATACACAGAAGAATGAAGAATTGGAAGGAGGGCTGGAGGGGGCTAAGGGAGAGATTAAAAATGTTTCTAATGAGGTGGGGGAAATAAATGGGCATGTGTCTAGGATAGATATGGAAAGAATGACATATTTTTTGAGATTTCAGAATGTTCTTGAGGAATCTGGTGAATGCCTACCTGATCTTATGAGTACAATTTTAGCAGACTATTTACAAAAACCTAAGGATGAGATCAGGGGGGACATTGACCTAGCCTATAGAATTAATTCTGCATATGCCAGGATGAATGAAGTGCCTAGAGAGATACATGTGAAATTTGTTAGAAGGTCAACCAGAGAGGAAATCCTGAAATTGCAGAGAGAAAGTCCATTAATTTACCAACTAAAAACGGTCACTATCTTGAAGCAGATTCCTAGAAAGATTCGAGATGCAAGACGGAAATTTTCCTTCTTGTCTAAAACATTGTTTGATCACGGGATTTGGTTCAAGTGGGTGACACCCGAAGGGATGCTGGTGTTCTGGGAAGGAGGAAGAGTGAGGATTAAAACAGTTGCTGAGGCGGAAGCCTTTCTTAAAAAACATTCCTCTGCCCTGGGGGAAGATCCAGGGGGGACGGAGGGGGTCACGGCCCCGCCCGCGGGGGGCCAGGGGGGAGAGAAAGAAGATACAATAGCCAAAAGACTTAGATCCAAAAAATAACTTTGCCTTGATTTTTCTTGAACAATTTTGCATAATATTTCTATCCGGACTTTTTGTAAATGTCTGACAGCATGGAAGGGAGAATTTAGGTAAATGTACTTGCTTTCATCTTGTAGTGGTATGGAAAATGTTTTCTATGTTAACTTTTTTAATGTGTATTTTGAGGTCTCGGAAGGTCCGACGACTCTGACGTGAATGCTCTCAAAATTTCTTTCTAACCATTACCCTATCCTGTTAAAAAATGTAAAACCAATAAAACTTTTTCAATAAAAAAAAAAAAAAAAGAAATAATAATAAGGCATTAAGGAAATAAATCTGCCAGACTGAATTACATTTTGTTGTACCTATATTTCAAAACCTTTATTAATGAAAAAAATGCAGTTATTTGAAGCTGAAAAATGTAAACTACTCTAGGGAAATACACACACACACACACACACAAGTATCACACATTTGTGCTAGTTGTTCCTGACTCTAGGGGGCGGTGCTCATTTCCGTTTCAAAGCCAAAGAGCCAGCACTGTCCGAAGATGTCTCCGTGATTATGTGGCCGGCATGACTAAATGCCCAGGGCGCACAGAACGCTGTCACCTTCCCACCAAAGGGGGTCCCTATTTTTCTACTTGCATTTCTAATGTGCTTTCGAAGTGGCTAGGTTGGCCCAAGCTGGGACGAGTAACGGGAGCTCACTCCATTATGCAGTGCTAGGGATTCGAACCGCCAAACTGCCAACCTTTCTGATCGACAAGCTCAATGTCAGCCACTGAGCCACTGCGTCCCTTATATATACATCCATATGTATAAATACTTAGGTGATTTTTTTTTATGATTATGTCCCCATTTTTTATTATTAATATTTTTTGCACGATGAGAATGTGAAAACCACAGGTATGCAAACACTTTTTTGTTTTGCTCTTTTCTACATGCATGAATACAGGATAAGGCAAAGTAAGACAGCTGTCATAAATTGGCAGACCTTTGTCCGTAATTAAATGTATCGATCTCATAATTTTCTAAGAGCGGTGTGGTAGCCTAGAGGTGGAAGCTCTCCCCTCACAATCAGGAGGCTGTGAGTTCAATTCTAGGTAGCGGCAGATATTTCTCCCTCTGGGAGCAAAGAGAAAATGTCTGCTGCGAACTCTACATAGGCACCAGGAAGGGCATCTGGCCAGTAAATGCTCAGCTCTGTTCAATCGCTCCAACTCCACTCTATTGCTATTCCAGAGAGCAGGATATGGAATAATAGACCGAAGAAGAACCATTTCAGTACATTTTGGGGAATGAGGAGGAATCTCAATCAGAGCTGTTTAAGAGGGAAACCAATTATCCGCTTTGCTAGATTTGTTCAGGTAGGTGATAGACAGCCATCGATCAGGGGTACTTAATTTGGATTCCTTCGCCGACCTAGGGGCTGTACTGGATGACCTCAGTGCCCCCTTCCAATGTCTACAATTGCATTCCACTCCCCAGTAGTGGGTTCCAGGTCCCGTTGCAGCCAGTACAGTGTAACGGGGCCCCGGCATCCACCACATGAACACACGCAACATGTATGCATGCACACACAACACACGCATGCGTCCTTACCTCCTGCGACGCTCCACGCCACCTCCGCGACACTGCTCGGCAGAGCGTCATGCAGGTAACGTATACTGCGTTCGCGGAAGCGCCGAAGAGCTCAAATACCGGTAAGGAGTGCGGGCAGGACAGTGGGGGCGCCGGAGCACCGTACTGGAACGGTACCCTGTGCTTCTGGGGCGTACCAGTCATAACCCACCACTGCCACTCCCCCAAGGACGGAGGCACTCAAACAAACCCTGCAGCCGTCTACTATACAATACAATACAATACAATAGCAGAGTTGGAAGGGACCTTGTAGGTCTTCTAGTCCAACCCCCTGCGTGGGCAGGAACCTTATACCATTTCAGACAAATGGCTATCTAACATCTTCTTAAAGACTTCCAGGGTTGGGGCATTCACAACTTCTGGAGGCAAGCTGTTCCAGAGGTTAATTGTTCTAACTGTCAGGAAATTTCTCCTTAGTTCTAAGTTGCTTCTCTCCTTGATTAGTTTCCACCCATTGCTTCTTGTCCTGCCCCCAGGTGCCTTGGAGAATAGCTTGACTCCCTCTTCTTTGTGGCACCCTCTGAGATATTGGAACACTGCTATCATGTCTCCCCTGGTCCTTCTCCTCATCAAACTAGACATACCCAGCTCCTGCAACCGTTCTTCATATGTTTTAGCCTCCAGTCCCCTAATCATCTTGGTTGCTCTTCTCTGCACTCTTTCCAGAGTCTCCACATCTTTTCTACATCGTGGCGACCAAAACTGTATGCAGTATTCCAAGTGTGGCCTTACCAAGGCACTATACAGTGGCATTAACACTTCACGTGATCTTGATTCTATCCCTCTGTTTATGCAGCCTAGAACTGTGTTGGCTTTTTTGGCAGCTGCTGCACACTGCTGGCTCATATTTAAATGGTTGTCCACTAGGATTCCAAGATCCCTCTCACAGTTGCTACTATTGAGCAAGGTACCACCTATACTGTACCTGTGCATTTTGTTTTTCTTGCCTAAATGTAGAAGCTTACTATTAACTAGCCCAATGCTTTTCGTTCTGCCCTTCACTCTTTGCGTGCTCAACACAGCGGGCTTTGCTCCCTTACACCCCCTCCTGATAAAACCGATGCTGACAGTGTTTGGCTTCATTACAGCCCGGTCAAATCAAATATACCCAGCCCCCTGCTTCCTTGTATGCCCACACGCTCCACTTAAACTGGGAGAAAGCAAAGAAACTGGAATATTGTCTCATCATGCATTCTAAATCAGCCGGGGTAGAAAATAATGGGGAGTTAATCAGATCACCGAAACCTAATTCACTCAGTATTGATTGGGCGGATAGCTAATGGGACGGCAGACCAATTTCAAATTACAGTAAGCGGACTTATCCTGGAATTCCAATGATTTGCCTGGAGGAAGAAAACGCCGCCCCCCCCCTCGCCCTCCCCACCTGATCATGAGGTCTGGGTGCATGAGAGCGCGGCCTTCCCAGAAAGCCTGGAATGCATAATGCAATGTGGCATTTAGCTAATTAATAGGAGGCCGACGAAAGGTGGCAGTTAGAAGTTGGCAATTTCCTTTAAATCAGCATGGCATTGTGCGGGGACGGGGGGGACGACCCACGGACTTGAGGCATCCAGGAAACTCCTTGGACAGAAAAGAAAAGAGAGAAAATAAGCACCGCAAGCAGATGGAAGGTAATGCAATTAAAACTGGACTTTGAATTAGGTTAATTGGGAGTTTCCGCCCCCCCCCCCCCAACTTTAATGCATGTTGCATTGAGCTCGTCTCCTTTTTCATCCAGATGCAGAAGGTGGTTCGGATCAGTGGCGGGTTCTAAATCCCGTTTATTTATTTATTTATTTGATTTATATCCCGCCTTTCTCCAAAAGGACCCAGGGCGGCGCACAGGAATTTAAAATACATACAAAATAATACGAAAAATTTAAAAAACCTATTCAATATCAGTCCTGCGCTAAAACCAATTGAAATCCCCAATTAAAACTATCTACATTAGTCCCAGCGGAGGTTATGTTAGGCCGGCTTGATGGAAGAGGTGTGTTTTTAAACACTGGCGGAAGAGGCGGAGGTCAGTGATGGTACGGAGTTCTGGGGGGTAGGTCGTTCCATAGGGCAGGACCCGCCACAGAGAAGGCCCTTCCCCTGGGTGTCGCCAGTCGGCATTGTCCGGCTGACGGCACCCTGAGAAGGCCCTCTCTGTGGGAGCGTATCGGTCTGAGGGATGCAACCAGTATGCTGCAAGCGGGCTCCGATGCCCACCTCGGGCGCATACACTGTGCATGCATGTGCACCCGACCACCCTGGGATGCCCCAGCTCCTCGGCGAAGTTGCGCAGGAGCCGTATACTGTCCACATGTGCACCATTGGCCCATTTCCCTCAAAAAGAGGTAAGGAACGTGGGCGGGTAGGCCCACCAAAACAACCGTTCCAGTACAGTGGCCGCTGCTCCCAGCGAACCTTTTTGGCACCGAGTGCCCGAACCAGAACACATGTGTGTTGTGTGTGTTTGTGTGCATGCCATAGCACCAGCTGGCTGGCAAGCACATGCCTGTTTTTTTGGCTGTTTTTGGGACTGTTTTCAGCCTGTTTTTCGGGCGATTTTCAGGCCATTTTTGTACATTTTTAAAATTATTTTTAAACAAGCAAAAACAAACAAAACATTTAAAAAAACCATACAACCTTCTGCCATTTCGTACAGCGTGTCATTTGGTTACAGGTGCATCTCTTTGTGCAACTCTTCCATAATCACCACTTACAATTATATATTGAAATCCCAAAATGTCCATTAAGTAAACATGCATATATTATTATCATTATATATCAACTATTCAGATTATTATTCTTCCGTTTTCAGCCCGTTTTTTGGGCCATTTTCATAATGGTCTTTGCAGGCGCCACAGCATGGGAAAACAGCCTGGAAATGGCCCAGAAACAGCCTGGAAAATGTCCTAGTTTTGGGGCACTTTCAGGCCATTTTCCGGCGCTCCAGCGCCCATGAAGACCAGCTGGCCAGCACGCATAAGCATTCCGGAAACCAGAAGAGCAGCTGGCAATGGCACGCATGCTCACCAAGAGCGCTCTGCGTGCCACTTCTGGCACGTGTGTCATAGGTTCGCCATCACGGCCCTATACCATTTCAGATAAGTGGCTTTCCAGCCTCTTTTTAAAATCCTCCCGTGATGGAGCATCCAAGATTGCTGGATTCCTGGCAAGCCGTTCCACTGGTTAATTGTCCTCACTGTTAGGAAGCTTCTCCTTAATTTCCAGGTTGCTTCTCTCTCTGGTTAGTTTCCAACCATTGTTTCTTGAACATGCCTCTGTTCTACGCTGCCTAAATAACCACATGGGTTGTGAATATAATTGCCTACGGCTTTCTTGTAATGGAAAAAAGCAAATGGTATCAGACAAGAAGATTGCTGGAACAACAGAAGGGGACCCAGTTAATATGTCTTGTGGTAAGTTCCCTGTATTGCCATGAGTCTGAACACTGTTCAAAGTGGTTTGTTCACCTAGAGGCAAACGGTGATTATTTCTGGCAGGATTGCAAATGCTAAAGATGCTCATGCATAGATCTTTACGGGGCGAAATTATCCATTGTAATGAATTCCAGGAGATGGCAAACCAGCAGCAATTGTGCCACTCTTTAACTGGATGCATTGCCAGAGCCTGTTTAAAATTATTATTAGGTTAAAGTTTGCCTCGATCTTTCCTTGACTAGCAGGGAATAGCCACAGTGGTATAAAGGTAAAGATTCCCCTCGCACATATGTGCTAGTCGTTCCCGACTCTAGGAGGCGGGGTTCATCTCCGTTTCAAAGCCAAAGAGCCAGTGCTGTCCGAAGATGCCTCCGTGGTCATGTGGCCAGCATGACTAAACACCGAAGGCGCACGGAACGCTGTTACCTTCCCACCAAAGCTGGTCCCTATTTTTTCTGCATTTTTATGTGCTTTTGAACTGCTAGGTTGGCACAAGCTGGGACAAGTAACAGGAGCTCACTCCATTACGCGGCGCTAGGGATTCAAACCGCCGAACTGCCGACCTTTCTGATCGAAAAGCTTAGCATGTTAGCCACTAAGCCACCGCGTCCCAAGAGATATAGATACAGGTAAATGGAATATCTAAGAGAGGAATAAGTTGACTGTGTGTATCTTGTGTCAAAAATCATAAAATAGGCTGACCAAGCAACAAAAAAGAAATGCAACAGAAAGAACAAATCACCACAGGTTTTGCTAGGGATTCAAACCGTCAAACTGCCAACCTTTCTGATTGACAAGCTCAGCGTCTTAGCCACTGAGCCACTGGGCCCCTACACAGTAGTATTCCTCCAGCCTTTTCAGAATATTCCGAAATAATTAGTTATTCTCTAAAAGAAAACAGCCAGTCAATTTGCTTTGTTCATATCACATCCTTAAGATAAATGTAAGTACGCAAGAGTACTAAATGTGTTAAGTCCACAACTTCCAGCAACTTCAGCTAGCATAACCAAGGAGCATGCTCACTGGAAATTACATGACTTGTAGTCCCGACTTATCTGCAAGGCATCAGCTTGGGCAGTGGTGGGATTCAGCCAGTTCGCACCTATTCGGGAGAACCGGTTGTTACCTTTGTGAGCAGTTCGGAGAACCGGTTGTTGGAAGAAATCTCCTTTAGGTTTTTTTTTCCACTTTCCAGGGCTAATCCTGTAAGGAAGGCAGGAAGGAAACAATCTGGCATTGCTTCTAGCCTCATCTTTCTTGCCCTGCTTACAGAAACTGCCTCTCCGGCTAACCCTTATGACATTGTAACAGCTAAGGCGAAGCGCCCATCGACCTGAGTGACGTTTGAGTTGGCCACGCCCATCCAGTCACATGACCGCCAAGCCCCGCCTACCCAGCTGTTCATTAGGGCAGAGAACCGGTTGTTAAATTATTTGAATCCCACCACTGAGCTTTGGAAAGGAAGGGCTGATGTGTGCTTTGCATTGATTGATAGTCTCATTGGGCCCTCCTGCAATTTAAGTTACAAAATTAATCAGATTTGATTATGTAAAACATATTCTTATATGAATGGTTGAGAAGCCTGGGAATTAAAATTGTTCTACTGATTGGTAATAGGCTATGGTCTTGATGTGTATGTCCTGCGGCACATTCTGAGATAAAATGAATGGTTATGATTTGGGAGCAAGGGATCATATCAGATTTCCAGGCATAAATCTTCAAACTTTGAGATCTGTCTGTCTGTCTGTCTTTCTGTCTGTCTATGTAATCTATCTATACACTATATCTATCTCTAGTCACTTTTAATTTGTTCTTTTTTTTCTTTCCCTTTTGTTTAATTTATATTTTAATGCTTCCCAGACCTACATCTCTTCCGTCGGGCCCTGAAGACACACCTATTCCATGCAGCCAGCCTGTCATAACCTTGTTTTAACTGGGTTTTTAGTATTGGCTTTAAATTACGGGACGAACTATTTAATATTTTAATATGTATTCTTACTTCTGGTTTTCTGTTTTTATCGTGGTTGTTCACCGCCCTGAGTCCCGAGAGGGAGAAGGGCGGTATATAAATTAAATCAAATAAATTAATAAATAAAAATAAATGATGCTGAAGATTGAATAGTATTAAGTTGGCAATATTTAATGTTAAATAATAAAAACTTTAAAAAACAGAAGCTCACTGATTTTTATCAGTGTTTCTTTTTCTATTTTTAAGAGGAATCAATGTGTCCTATTCAAATGGATGTCTTCTGTTCAGTTGAATTTGTGCGTCACTCTTGCCTATTTTTAGCAGACTTAAGAATCCTCTTGATTAAGATGGAGAAGGAAAGTGCTGCTAAGAGAGAAAGAGAAACTTAATTGGCTGAGTTAAAGTTCACCTTGCTACCTATATCTAGGTACATTCCCTGTTTCCCCTAAAATAAAACCTACCCTGAAAATAAGCCCCGGTTAAAGTTGTCGTCAGCAGGGGGTGTGGCCAGCCCTGGAGGCAGTGAGGATGCGATGGCATGGGGGTGATGGGGTCCGGCAGCAGCCACAGCATGCACAGCACAGGTGAGATGGTTACCTGTCCAAACAGGAGGCAGAGGCGGGGGGAAGGCACACGATCTGCACGCATCATGCAGGACACAGGAAAGCCGAGATTCGGTGGGCCAGAGCATCCGGGAAGCTCGTCTTTGCATGGTGGCAACAGCAGCAGATGTAGGCAGAAGTGCGGGGGTGAAATGCAAGCGATCCTGTTGCGCTGCATGGACTGCGGGAAAGCCAAGCAATACGAAGATGAGCCTCTCTGCCCACTCCATCCCACTGTGTCTCGGCTTGCCTGCTCCATTGTGGCCACAAGCAAGCGGAATAAGTGGACCTCATTATGGGGGGGGGGGAATAAGAAATCTCCAAATATAAGCCCTAGTGCTTATTTTGGAGCGTCCAAAATTATAACACTTGGTCAGTGGTGGGTTCCGGATCATGTTGCAACCGGTACAGTTGCAACGGGCCCCGGCGTCCTCCACATGAACACGCGCAGCACGTCCATGCGTCCTACCATCCAGTGACACCTCCACAAGCCTCCTCTGTGCGATGCTCCTGCTGCTCGGCGGAGCATCGCACAGGTGCTGTACACGCCGTGTGCAGAAGCGCTGAGGAGTTTAAAGACAGGTAAAGACGACGGGACGGCGGGCAGGCGGGCGGGTCCTCCAGAGTACCGGAACGGAACAGTACCTGGTGCTCTGGGCAGGCACCAGTACGCCAATAATGGGGTGTGCTGCCTGCAACCTACCACTGGATTGGGTCTTATTTTGTGGAAAACATGGGTATGGATTCAAGTATTGATTTCCAAGACTGCGCTAAGGAATACCAACAGTACAGTAATAAAGTAAATTGCAGTAGTAATGATAAAGTCAAAGCTAGTTTTCCGTGTATCATTAAATAACTTTCTAGGAAGTAGAACAAATAGAGTTATATAATGGGTGAAGGAGACTAAATTTTGAACCGTACACTGTTGAGTTATAGGAATTGATTTCTATCGTATTCTCCTATTTCCGGTAAATAAAGATATTTTGTGGTAGCACTTCTAAGTATTTTATCGCTGATGTGGTCAACAGAGCCACCATTATGAAGTCATTGCAGCCAATTATTTCCTCTTGCTGAGAGCACCTGGTAGGATTAAACGATTTTTAAACAACGCGGCCTTTCACAGAAATTCCATCCCAACCTATATATATATATATATATATATATATATATATATATATATATATATATATATATATATATATATATATATATATATATATATATATATATATATATGTTAAATTTCTTTTAAGGGATGACAATATATCCACTTCATATATATATATATATATATATATATATATATATATATATATATATATATATATATATATATATATATATGAATGAAGTGGATATATATATATATATATATATGTATGTATGTATGTATGTATGTATGTATGTATGTATGTATGTATATATATATATATATATATATGTATATATATGTATATATATGATCAATAACCCATCTTAGGTACCGTAATTTCTTTAAGAATGCATTCAGCTCTGAATTTTCATTCAACCATTAGGTTTGTTGGCTAATCTAAAACCTGCACTGGTCAATAGAAGCTACATTATGGAACTGGGGAAGGATGTGATTAGACCGTTTTTGGAGGTTAATATTTGGAGAATATTCTTACTCCAGTAGTAGACAAAATTGCTACTTCTTCCCTTTCAAGCACTTACATAATGAAATATTTTATACAGGCAACCTGTAGACTGTAGAGCAGAGGTGGTATTCTGCCAGTTCGCACTGGTAGTGGCGGCAGCGCAAAGCTCCTCCCACCTACCCAGATGTCATCAAGGACCTTCTGTGCATGCCCAGAAGAGCGCTCCCACTACCGAACTGATACCTGAAAATAAGACGAGATCTTATATTAATCTTTGCTCCAAAAGATGCATTAGGGCTTATTTTCCAGTTAAAGTCTTATTTTCAGGAAAATATGGCACTAAAATGCCTCTGTCTGGCTGATGATCTTAACTGGGGCATATTTTGAGGGGTAGGGCTTATATTAGGAGCAACCTGAAGAATCACTCTAGGGCTTATTTTCTAGTTGGATCTTATTTTGAGGGAAACACAGTGCCGATTTATCTACTCTTATTTGCCTGCTAGGTGGGCAGGAGCTGAGGCAAGTAATTTCACCAGAGGTGAAATTCAGCAGGTTCTGAAAGGTTCTGGAGAACCGGTAGCGGAAATTTTGAGTGGTTCAGAGAACCGGCAAATGCCACCTCTGGCTGGCCCCAGAGTGTGGTGGGAATAAGGATTTTGCAATATCCTTCCCTCAGGAGTGGGGAGGGAATGGGAATTTTGCAGTATCCTACCCCTGCCACACCCACCAAGCCACGCCCACCAAGCCATGCCCACAGAACCAGTAGTAAAAAAAATTGAATTTCACCACTGGATCTCACAGCATTTAGGTTTTGAACTCAAGGCTGTCAGCTTTCCAGCTGACAAGCAGCTATTTGAATTTCTAGGGACGGTTATGCTCTTTAAGGCTTCCCTGGGGGCAAATATTTCCCTCTCTCAGTTTACGCCATTTAGAAATAGCAAAGCTGCGCCGATTCGTATGCCTGATCAATTTATCTGCATGGCACATGCACATCTCATGCAGGTAATCTACCATTTATACCCCACCTATATACAGATCAGGTTACATTGCTATTTCTATGCTGGCTATTTCTACGGGTTTTGTTGCTATGAGCAGCACTTTCTCCTAGATCAGGGGTCAGCAACCTGCAGCTCTGGAGCCGCATGTGGCTCTTTTATCCCTCTGTTGCGGCTCTCTGTCGCCAGTCGGCTCCACAATTGATAGAGTTTTCGGTTAGGGCAGGTAAAGGAAAAAGGCTGCTGCGCTAGGAGGAGTTTGTAAGATTGGCTGAACCGGACTTCCAGTCGACTCCAGAATTGAATGGGGGGCTTCCAGTTAGGACCTTTGTGGCTCTTTGAGTGTTTAAGGTTGCTGACCCCTGCCCTAGATACAGCCACCAATGGCTCTGCAAGGAGATGACATCAATGTCCATTCAATTTGTGCCCCGCAAAAAATTGTAAAATTTGACCGTCGCAAATGGCAACGATACACCCTGTTAGATGCAACATCTGCGTTACGGGAAAGAAAAGTCTATTAAATTAGTATTGTAGTGACAGACCCACTAAAAAACTAAAAGTGCCATGTTAGCTAATCATTGCCCTGACAATAATTGTCACCAACAGAACTTCTTTATAGATTTGGGATGTTTCTTTCCAGACACAAAGGCTTAGCAATTGTGAGCTAAAAGGATTTTTTTTAAAAAATTCAATTTTAAGGAGATGTCCCTGAGATCTGGGCTAAACAGCTTAGAAAGGTCACAAAAAAATCAACTTAACTTGCTGAATAAAGCCATTTTAATGCACTCAAAAGTTACAAAGGAATCACAGCTGGAACCTTTAGGCCAATGGTCGACTTTATTTTTCCCTCATTAGTAAGGACAGCAAATATCTACCTTCGGATTTTCCTGCTGCAGTTGTCTCTGTGTTTATTATTCTTCATGATTAAAAAGGAGAATCTAGCTGGAGAGGAATATTTTGCCTTTATTTCATTGAGTCATTTTGCAGGTAGTGGTAGGCCAAAAGGAAAAGATATGTTGTCTAAAGCAGTTGCAGTGGGGATGGGCTGAAGAGAGCTAGAGAAAGGGGGAGGAGGAGGAGGAGAAGGAATCTTACTTGCCTCTATGTCTTGGGGATGGGTTGACCTTAGATTCAGAAAAGCACAATTATGGCCATGTGGGTGTTTTGGGGGAGTTTGGAATCAGTGGTGAGATTCAATTTTTTTTACTATTGGTTATGTGCGTGTGGCTTGGTGGGCGTGGTGTGGCTTGGTGGGTGTGGCTTGGTGGGCATGGCAGGGGAAGGACTCTGCTAAATCCCCATTCCCTCCCCACACCTGGGGGAAGGTTATTGTTAGGGTTCCAAATAGCATCCAAAAATAAATCAAAGTCCAAGACAAAGTATTGCTCAAAGTTCCAATTCATCAAGAGAGCCATGTTGGCACATCTGGGAAAACCCAGATGTGAACTTGTGAAATACCTGATCCCCTTATCCATGTGTGCTCAAGTATATAACCCCTTCTATAATTTCAGTTCAGCAAATAAAGGACAAGTGAATTCCTGTGTCTCAAAATCAGTGGAGGGTTTCAAATTTTTTAGAACCTACTCTGTAGGTGTGGCCTATTTTGTGGGCGTGGCTTGGCAGTCATGTGGCAGGGTGGGAGTGGCCACCTTTTAAAATGTGGTGAAACTCATTTAACAACGCTCTTGCTTAGCAACCAAAATTTTGGACTCAATTGTGATGATAAATTCTTTCTTTCTTTCTTTCCTTCCTTCCTTCCTTCCTTCCTTCCTTCCTTCCTTTCCTTTCCTTTCCTTCCCGTTGGGTCACTGGCAGCAGTGGGCCAGATTTACTTCCAGGTACGCCAGTGGAACCCCCTCTCACCGGTTCTCTAAATTTCACCAACCGGCTCTCGCGAGTAGGTGCGAGCCTGCAGAAACCCACCACTGCTCAAAATCCTCTAACATAACTAGACCGTTATGTGGGCCAGGATTTTTTAAATATTTAACTATTTCCTGAGATCCTCTACTTAGGAAATGTAGATCAAAGAAGTAAGTTGAAAGCGATTTTCAAATTGCATGCCTGCATAGGAAATACAACTCCAACCATATTATCATAATAAAATAATGGTGCTGAAAATAATAGTGTGCAATCTAAATGAATAGCTAGTTAACGAATTCATTACACATAGCAAAACATCATTTAAAAACACTGTGAATAATTCTTACACGAAACCTTTCCAAAACCATTTGCAAAATATGAATCATTTTCTGAAATAATGGTAGAATTGGCTGGCTTCCAGATTATGCATCTGTTCCAAGATTTAAAAGGAAATACGTTTTACAATATAGAGAAAGAAAGAAAAAACCCACTTGATTCATTTTGTAAGAATTATGTGGAATCTTCTGAAAGAGACATTGAGAGAGAGAGAGGGAGAGAGGGAGAGAGAAATGGATGCAAAGTGAGTGCAATTTCTTCATTGTATTTTAGAGCCCATGAAATATTGTAGAAAGGGCACCAGACCTGAGGGGACTTTCTCCCATATGTCTCCTATATCCCTGATGGCAAACCTATGGCACGCATGCCAGAGGTGGCATGCAGCGCCCTCCGTCACCTCAGTTCAGCTCCCTCCCACTGGGAAGTTGGTCTTAGGGTTGCGTGCACATGTGCGGGGTGTGTGGGTGAGTCATGCGTGCATGCGTGGGGGTTTGGGGTGGAGTGCATGTGGGCAGGGCGCATGCAGGGATCACCTGTGCATGCACAGAGTAAGGGGCATATACAGGGCGGTATGCACATTGCATTTTGGGGGTTTGGGCGTTCTCACTCGCTTTGGGCACTCTGACTGAAAAAAGTTAGCCATCACTCTCCTATATGGTTCTGTCCATCTTTCCTAAAACTCACATCAAATTCTCATCAAATTAAGAGACAAGGCGGATCCAGTGATGAAATTCTCTGGGCGTGGCTTGGTGTGTGTAGCAGGGGAAGGATACTGCAAAATCCCCATTCCCACCCCACTCTGGGGCCAGCCAGAGGTGCCATTTGCCAGTTCTCTGAACTACTCAAAATTTCCGCTACCTGTTCCCCAGAGCATGTCAGAACCTGCTGGATTTCAACCCTGCTACTGTCCCTGCCCTACTGTCCCCATTTATTTGCATTCATTTCTTTCGTTCATGCCCATGTTTACGTTTAGAAATGCTATCTTGTACATGTTTGACAAACTAATAAATACAAATACCTCAAAGGTCCCTTCCAACTCTGTTGTTCTAAAGCCCTGCAAGTTACTCTATCAAAAAGCCTGCGCCTTCCAAGATAGATGCAAAACACCCTATTTATAGGGGGTGGGATTTTATTTGTAATTTTGAAGCAGGGGTGGGTTTCTGCCAGTTCTAAGCTCTTCTATAGAAGAGGTTCCATAAATCTACAGGGCCGTTTAGAACCGGTTCCAGCTCCCTCCCCCCGCCCGTCTGCCCATCATCAAGAGGAAGAGCGAGAGGAGGAATTCTGGGAGTTGAACTCCACAAGTTTGAACACCCCTGGGGGTTTTTTTCTAAAGGGTTAGGGCTGCAAGGGTCTTGTAACTTGACAGCTTTAAGACTTGGGTGCTTCACATGCCAGAGTTCCTGAGCCAACATGACTGGAGGAGGAATTCTGGGAGTTGAAGTCCACAAGTCTTAAAGCTGTCAAGTTTGAACACTCCTAGGTTTGTTTGTTTTTCTAAAGGGTTAGGGGTGCCAGGGTCTTGTAACTTGACAGCTTTAAGACTTGGGTGCTTCACATGCCAGAGTTTCTGAGCCAACATTTTGATTGCTAAGCAAGAGCGTTGTTAAATGAGTTTCACCACATTTTACATGTTGGTCACACCCACCCAGTCACATGACTGCCAAGTCCCTCCCACTCGGTCACATGGCTGGCAAGCCATCTCCCACCCAGTCACATGGCCAGCAAGCCACTCCCACAAAGCAGGCCACACCTACAGAAGAGGTTCTAAAAAAATTTGAAACCCACCACTGCTTTGAACGGTCACTAAACGAATGGTTGTAAGGCGAGGACTACCTGTAGCCTCTTCTGCTGTTGGCTTGAGCTCCTTCCTCTTACTACCCTCACTAGTTTTGTTTTTAAACGACGGAGCAGGCTATTCTAAAGCTCTACTGTGTGTAGATGTGAGAAATAATTTGCTCAGCTCCTGATAAGAGAGACACCAGGATAGCAGTGGTTCCTAGGTGGCCACTCTCCCTCTCTCGCTGTGTGCGTGTGTATGTTGCGGTGTATATATCACAACAAGGTCAGGGAAAACATTTCCCTTTGAAATGAAAAAGGAGGCAAAAACAAGAATTTTAATAACAGACTTGACACAAGAGCCAGGGTAATCCTGGCATGAATTACGCGCGGTAGTAAGCTTTTATTGGCAACCGCAGATTGCTTTGTTCCTGTTCCTGACATAATATTCGAGGCTGGGTTTATGTTTGCCCAGAACTTGGTGCCTGTTTGCTCGGGTCCATGCAAATCAAACGCTTGATTTATGCACCGCTCCATGGGAGGGTGGGACGTTACATTTAATTTTGCGAGGGATGCTGGAGGTGCCACGCTGCCCTGGGCTGACATTGTGAACTAGGCAGAAAAGGGCAGAGAAATTCATTACCGTTTCCAATATGCGAAAATGCTGCATTTGAATGAAACATTTGTCTCTTGTCAAAAAGGAGTAATGTCTGCCGCTGTTTGCGTGCATGTACACAGACCCACAAAATATCTCACTACCACCACCACCACCACCACCTTTGGGTTTTATTGTCAGTTCAGCAAACCGGATGTCTGGATTATGGAGGTAACTTCTTGGAGAACAGAAGAATTAAGAAAAGGTGGGCAAGAAACAGGTGGCAACTTGGGTTGAGGCTTTCAAGGATTATGTTCCTTATCTGAGACGCAAGTGGTTCTCTGCCTAGTTGATGGATGGGCATGACCATGGTGGGCGTGGCCTAGTGGGCCTCCTGCACCACAGTGGGAGAGCCTTTTTTGCCTTTCCAGAGTCAATTTTCTGGAGGCCCTCTGCAGGCCAGAAACAGGCCCATTTCTGGCCTTCCTGAACTTGCGGTAGGCCTGTTTTTTGCCCTCCCGAGCCTCCGTGTGCGCCTTGCACTTACCTGCATCCAAAACGGGCTGTGTGGGGACTCCTGGGAGGGGAGGGGAGGGGTGGGCGGGGCCAGCCGGGAATGGGATTTGGGGATTCTTCGAACTGCATAGAATGTTAGCTAGAGATTCTCCCAAACCCCTGTGAACCCCTGTTAGGGGTAAAAAACACCCCCGTTGGAAAATAACAGGCGGAATAATGCAATACACCGGACAGCAAGAGATACGTTGCTTAAATCACATAAAAACTCTAAAACACTGATAGTTGAAAAAAACAAATAGTCCTTACTCTTGATTTAACTAAAATACTTCTTCCAAACAGTGATACTAACTCCTCTAACAGTAAACAGTCCTTCACCAAAACCACAGTTATCTTACATTAAGTCAAAACAATGATTCTCTTCCGTCTTCAGGTTCAGATCCTTCCTCAGTGGCAATCAAGAAGCAAAGGAAAGCAAAAGGGATGAACTGTGTTTGTAGCTGCCTTTTATGATTGAGCTGGGAAGCACAGCCAATCAGATTCCACATAGTCTTTAAAGTTACATATACCTTTTATTAATCCTGGCTTATATATATTGTCAACCCAACATGGCTCGGGGCCTAGCTATATACGAGACCGCCTCCTGCCCCATACATCCCTTCGCCTGATCCGCTCCCACAGAGAGGGTCTTCTTCGGGTGCCGTCGGCCGGGCAATGCCGGTTGGCGACACCCAGAGGAAGGGCCTTCTCTGTGGCGGGCCCGGCCCTCTGGAACGACCTACCCCCCGACCTTCGCACAATCTTGGACCTCCGCCTCTTCCGCCAACGTCTTAAGACGTACTTATTCCAACAAGCCGGCCTAGGATAGCCCCCCGTTTCTGACTTTTTAAGGAAATTTGTAATTTGGTAGGGTTTTTAATATTGGGTTTTTAGCACGGGTTAATGAATTTAATTACATTTTAATTGATATTTATTGTATTTTGTGTTTTTAAGATGCCTGTGCGCCGCCCTGGGTCCTAACAAGAAGAAGGGCGGGGTATAAATTTAATAAAATAAATAAAATAAATAAATAATTTAATAAAATAAATAAATCAGGATAATTATCCTAACAACCCCCAGCAGCCCACTCCTGTTTGAGAGCAACCTTAATAGACCACTGATCTACATAACATACTATTCTCGTTCCAAAGCTAGTCTTCCGGTTGTTAATGGGACCTCAAGCTCCATCGACCGCAAGCAGCATGGATAATTGCCAGGGAGTGTGAAAGCTAAAGCTTGGGAAGACCTACCAGAACAGGTGATGCTCACACCCCTGTATCCAGCTTGATAAGATGTACCTCTTCAGAGTCTTTCTGTAGAGACTCAGTCACCAACAACTGAGTTTAAACATGCTTGAGATAAACCCGTGTCCATCATCCAACAAAAATAAAAAATAATAAAATGTTTAAAAATAATAATAAAAGATAATAAATAAATTAAAAAGAAAAACTAATGAACTCAAAGGGAAGATTCAGTGGACTGCTAGGTACTTTTCTGCTGTCAGTTTTCTACATTTCTATGTCTCCCATTGCTTCCCAAGCAGAAGTATTCTTTAAAAACTGGACATTGGCAGTGGTGGGATTCAGCCAGTTCGGGAGAACTGGTGGCTCCGATGATCAGGTGGGCCCGCATGCCAGCCCTTGCGCTTTACTTACCTATATCCTCTCAGCTGATTAGCACAGCAGAACGGATTGCCACACCTCAGCTGTGTTACTCCCCAAGCAGTAACGTTGAAGGTAAATTTTGATAAAACTGCGCACAAAACTGCACACAATCACCGAACCAGTTGTTAAACCAGCAGGATCCCACCACTGGACATCAGCAACACATAGTTCATGCAACAAACTTGAAAAAGGTTTGAACTTCATAGACATGAAGGTAGAGAGAGGCTGAGCAAAGAAAACCAGGATTGAAACAGCTGGTGAGGTAAACAAGGTTCTGAGGAAAATATTAAAAATAAGAGAAGGGAGGGAAGCGGGGAGTGACAGAGGGAGAAAGGGAGGGAGGGAGGGAGGGAAATATATGAAGGGTTGGTGACAAAAGAGGAAGTCAAACAAACAAGGCTAAAACCACAAATTTGTCTAATTATGACTGGATCCACATGATGTCGAACCATAAACTGAGCCAAACCAATTTTCAGGCTGTGTGGATGAGGTTTAAAATGTGGTGTCAGGGTTCCAAATAGCATCCAAAAGTAAATCAGAGTCGAAGGCAAAGTATGGCTCAAAGTTCCAATTTATTAAGAGAGCCACGTTGGCACATCTGAGAAAACTCGAATCTGAAAGCTTCCCGGTTTTCCCCACCCAGTTGAAAGTTCAAGTTCTTGACCCCACACCCACACGTCCATCCCATGGTCCAATCTCCCACTGCCATGCTGGCAGCTTCCACCTGTCCAGTTCCGGTCAGGTCCAGAGGTGCAGAGACAAAGGATGACCTTGGTTTTCTAGAAAGAATTTTGTTATGGCTACATAGCATCTAACTCCGTACAATCCCCCCTCCCATTTTCCCACAATAGAAAATGCATAGCAGAGTAATAGAAAGTGTGGCAGGCTAAAGTTCCACAAGAAAAAATGCCTGCAGGCCTGACATGTGGATTGCAACTATGACAGAATAGGAAAGGAAAGTCCTCCAACAGTCAAGAGGCCATATTATGAGGAGAAAGAGAAGCATAACTGTCACAGTTTATATTATTTCATGCCAGTCATGATCTTCCCTTCTAAAAGTACCTCAGATATCTTTCGAAAAGGCTAAAACTAACCAACCCCAAGCAACAAAAAGGGGCCGTTGCTGGTTCAGTCACTAAGTCATATCCGACTCTTCACGACGCCATGGAGACCACAATGCACCAGTCCCCCTCATCCTCCACCGTCTCCTGGAGTTTCCCCAAACTCATGTCCATTGCTTCAGTGACGCTAATGAACAGGGGTAGAGCTGGAGAAATAGCTGACATAAAGAAACAATGCAAAGATGGAGGTCAGCCAAACATCACCTCCTACAAAAAGAAAGCTTGGGAGAGGGATCCAGACAGAGGCCACTCCTGCGCAAACAAAGATAAGAGGGCAAATGATGTCTCGCTCTCCCCTCTGGAGCCATTTAACAAAATCGGGGCTTAGTAAGGAAAGTCATCGAGTGTAAAGCTGGCCACTCCATCATCAAGAATGGAAAAAGACAAGAACAAGTGAGGGTTAAGGATGAAAAAAAAAAAAAAGACTCAGTCTGCGACATGCAGTTCTGGGAATTGTACTCCAATATACAGAGAGTGTGTAAGCCAAAGGTGCATAGTGACCTTCCCCCCAAAGGTGGTCCCTATTTTTTCTGGGACAAGTAAAGGGAGCTCACTCCGTTACACGGCACTAGGGATTCGAACCGCCAAACTGCCGGCCTTTCCGATCGACAAGCTCAGCGTCATAGCCACTGAGCCACTGAGCCTATATACCATTTCCCATTTCCCAAATTGATAACCAACAGTAAATCAATAGCACAAAAATGCAAGTGTGGTGGAAGAATCACGGAAACCTTTCAGGTGGGGGGAGAGAGGGACATCAAGGTCACTCTGCGGTATAGACTTCCGCCAAGCAACCTAATGCACTTCAAGTCTGAGCTTTTTGTCTTGCCAAGCCCTGATAGACTCTTGATCTGAAACGTAGAAGCTATTTTCTTTGTTCATTTAATGAATGGTATGGTGATGAATACACATAAGGCAAAATTGATCCATTTAATTCATCATTTGTACATATGTATGGATTCAAGCCCTTGTAAATTGATTGTGGGATTAAAGACCGGTGCCTATTCCACCGAGCTATTCAGAAAGAAAGAAAGAAATCTAAGTGGAAGTTTGATCTCTCAACTATCTTAAATGTTATAAAATTGACCCATACCAGAAGCTATTTTTTAAGGAAGAACAAAAAGAAAACTTTATGGATGATCTAAAGGTTTAAATGGATTTTGTCAGTATGATTTAAGTGTGTGTCCTTGGGCTAAATCAGGGGTAGTCAACCTTTTTATACCTGCCGCCCACTTTTGTATCTCTGTTAGTAGTAAAATTTTCTAACCGCCCACCGGTACCACAGTAATGGTTGATTTATAAAGTAGGGAAGTCAATTAAATTTAAAAAAGGAAAGTGCTTCAGTATCGGAAAAAACTCCTATCACCCACCATGAAAGCTGGAACTAGTGGGTAGTAGGGACCAGGTTGACTACCACTGGGTTAAATTAACAACAATACCATATCCCACATTCTCCACATATTATTTTTGAAAAATTAAATAAGCCAGGATAATGATACTCGTATTGTGGGCCTCAGCTTCAGAAAGAAAAAAAGATCTTGTTGAAAAACCACTTTAGGTTTCATTGTAGTTCACAACACAATATTTTAATTTTTATGAGGTAAAGATAACATAGGGATGTAGTGGCTCAGTGGCTAAGAGGCTGAGCTTGTTGATCAGAAAGGTTGGCAGTTCCGCAGTTCGGATCCCTAGCGCCGGGTAACAGAGTGAGCTCCCTTTACTTGTTTCAGCTTCTGTCAACCTAGCAGTTCAAAAGCACGTAAAAATGTAAGTAGAAAAATAGGAACCACCTTTGGTGGAAAGGGAACAGTGTTCTGTGCGCCTTCGGCATTTAGTCATGCCGGCCACATGACCACGGAGACGTCTTCGGACAGCGCTGGCTCTTCGGCTTTTAAACAGAGAGGAGCACCGCCCCCTAGAGCCAGGAACGACCAGCACATGTGCGAGGGGAACTTTTACTTAAAGATAACAAGTCATAGCATATAAAGACCATACCACCTACAGATATCTCATAAATATTGGTATAGCTTAACTAAAATCTCTGACCATGGGCAAAAAGGGCAGGTGGGTGAGAGAGTGAGAGGTAGATTTATACCCTCTGTTGGACTTTGAATTTGAGCTTGCAGTCTGATTGGTTGTCAGACTCCCATGGGCCATGCAGGGACAACTCTGTGTGTTTTGAGTCCCAAGCTTGGTTGATGGTGATGGTGTAATGAAAGGGCTTTGGGATTCCTATTATGGCTCTTCCTTGAAGGAAGTGGAATAGAATGGCCCATGCCTTAATGGCCCATTGACAAAAGTTGGGGGCTGAATTTCTGCCTCCCTTTTAGGGGAAATATTCTGCCCTTTTAATATTTCCTAAAATATCTCATTTTTCTAGGAGAGGGCTGGGTTTTAACTTCCCACACACCGTAACAGACAAGTAAACAAAATTCAGTTTAGTTCTCTCTCTCTCCCATTTCTTTATTAAATACTTTCCTCTTTGTTTCTTTAACTAGGAAGCTGAATAGCTGGGTTGCCCTATTTTCCACATCTCTCTCCCATTTCAAAATCGGCTCCTTTTACATTTTGCCTTGCTAATCCATATCCCGCTACTCAAAAATCTCCACTCACACTTTGCTGGAGGTCTCAGAACTGAAGTGGTCATACCATCAAAACCCCTGAAAGCCTCTGAAATGAAAACGTGAGCAAGGTTCATCATCAAAACCTATCTGGTATGCTTCAGGAGTGGGATTCAGCCAGTTCAGAACCAGTTCAATACAATACAATACAATACAATACAATACAATACAATACAATACAATACAATACAATACAATACAATACAATACAATACAATACAATACCAGAGTTGGAATGGACCTTGGAGGTCTTCTAGTCCAACCCCCTGCCTAGGCAGGAAACCCTATACCGTTCCAGACAAATGGCTATCCAACATCTTCTTAAAGACTTCCAGTGTTGGGGCATTCACAACTTCTGGAGGCAAGCTGTTCCACTGATGAATTGTTCTAACTGTCAGGAAATGTCTCCTCAGTTCTAAGTTGCTTCTCTCCTTGATTAGTTTCCACCCATTGCTTCTTGTTCTACCCTCTGGTGCTTTGGAGAATAGTTTGACTCCCTCTTCTTTGTGGCAACCCCTGAGATATTGGAAGACTGCTATCATGTCTTCCCTTGTCCTTCTTTTCGTTAAACTAGACCTACCCAGTTCCTGCAACCGTTCTTCATATGTTTTAGTCTGCAGTCCCCTAATCATCTCTGTTGCTCTTCTCTGCACTCTTTCTAGAGTCCCCACATCTTTTCTACATTGTGGCGACCAAAACTGGATGCTGTATTCCAAGTGTGGCCTTACCAAGACCTTATAAAGTGGTATTAACACTTCACGTGATCTTGATTCTCTCCCTCTGTTGATGCAGCCTAGAACTGTGTTGGCTTTTTTGGCAGCTGCTGCACACGGCTGGCTCATATCTAAATGGTTGTCCACTAGGATTCCAAGATCCCTTTCACAGTTGCTACTATTGAGCAAGGTACCACCTATACTGTACCTGTGCATTTCGTTTTTGTTGCCTAAATGTAGAAGGTGCCTCGTTTTGGTGCCTAAATTGTCCACCTTGGTCCCGCTGAGCTGTTCGGCCCTGACATTGTCCACCCCCCTATATGTTCTGCGGTTATTGAGAATCTTACTCTTTTCACCATTCTCACCATTGAGTTCGGGTGAACCGGATGCTAATTTTATATCTGGTTTGCCAAACTGGTAGTTGCAAGGACTGGCTGGCCCTGCCCACCCCACCCCACCCCTCCCAGGAGTCCCCACGTGTTTTGGATGCCATGGAATTGTAGGGCCTGCGCAGAGGCCCTGTTCCATAAGTCCGGAAACTGACCCATTTTCAGCCTCCAGAAGGCCTCCAGAGCCAAGGGGAGGCCATTTTAGCCCTCCCGGAGGCTCAAGGAAGCCTCTTGAGCATGGGGAAGGTGGAACCCGCCCCCATGGTGCAGAAGGCTGAGTAGACCATGCCCACCATGGCCACGCCCATCCAGCAACCAGGCAGATAACTGGTTGCTAAAAAAATTTCAATCCCACCCCTGGTATGATTGATTTTGCTCCAGGTGTCTTAGGGACCTTTTACTCTTCCATTAGCATAGTCCCTCCGTACCCAACCAACCCCCCCCCCTCCAGCTTTCAATTCATTGCATATACATAGGTCAGAATTGCCTCAAACCTCATTATATAAATATTGATTTCAATAGGGAAATCAATAGTCTTGCAGAAGCCGCGATTTTAAAAAAAATGTTTTTAAAAGCTCTATATTTCAGGCCTTCTTTTGAGCTTTTACAGAGAAGGGAGGGGCAGTTTGAACTTGCACCCTAGGTGCTATTTAATTACAGGGATGGAAAGCTTGCATCTTAAAAAATCAGCAGCTTCTGTCGGCTTGAGGGACAAGTAGATTCAAAACAGAGCTGCTAGCTTTAAACCAGAGGTGAGATGCTCCGAAGTCCGCTACCGGTTCGCTTTGCTACCGGTTCGCTTCGCTTTTCCCGCACATGCGTGCTTTGCGTGCGTACGCACCACAGGCGCTACTGCGCAGCGCTGAAAATGGAGGATTAAGAAGGCTTTTCTGAGTCTGCAAAGAACAGCGAGAGGTGGGGGTACAGCTGTGCAGCGCGATTTAGATTCGCTAGAAAGCTTTCTAGCGAATATTTTTATTTTATTTTATTTTATTTTAATCACATTTATATCCCGCCCTTCTCCACGAAGGACCCAGGGCGGCGCACAGGAATTTAAAAACATACAAAACGATAAATACAAAATTTAAAAACATATTAAATTACAATCCTATGCTAAAAACCAAATTAAAATCTAAAATAGCCCCGGCGGGAGGTTAGGCTAGGCCAGCTTGCTGAAAAAGGTGTGTCTTTAGACACTGGCGGAAGAGGCGGAGGTCCGAGATGGTACGGAATTCAGGGGGTAGGTCGTTCCAAAGGGCAGGGCCCGCCACAGAGAAGGCTCTTCCCCTGGGTGTCGCCAGTCGGCATTGCCCGGCCGACGGCACCCTGAGAAGACCCTCTCTGTGGGAGCGGATCGGCCGAAGGGATGTATGGGGCAGGAGACGGTCTCGCATATAACTAGGCCCCGAGCCATGGAGTGCTTTAAAGATGGTCGTCAGAACCTTGAAGCGCACCCGAAAGGCCACAGGAAGCCAGTGCAGCTCGCGCAGGATCGGTGTTATATGGGAGCATCTAGAGGCTCCCGTAATCACCCGCGCGGCTGCATTCTGGGCTAACTGTAGCTTTCGAGTGCACCTCAAGGGAAGCCCCATGTACAGAGCATTATAGTAGTCGAGTTGGGACATCACGAGAGCTTGAGTGACTGTGCGGAGGGCAGCCCGGTCCAGTAAGGGGCGCAATTGGCGAATATAAATCGCGCAGCTCAGCTGATTGTCACACAGCTGATCGTTGGAACTGGTAGTCGGATGATCAAATTAAGCACATACTTCAGAGTAGAGAAATAGTCAGAAGAGCAAGAATTTTGTGAAACGTAGTGACAACTCAGGTAGTTTAAAGCAGGGGTGAAATGCTACAGGTGTGGACCGATTTGCTCGAACCGGTTCCAACGATCAGCTGTGCTACAATCAGCTGTGCTACAATCAGCTGTGCTGCGCAATTTATATTCCCTAGAAGTTGTACGGAACAGCTGATTGTCGCATGGCTGATTGGAAGAACTGGTAGCATTTTTTACAAATGGTTCAGGCAAACCGGTTCAAACCAGTAGCATTTCACCCCTGCTTTAAACTACCTGAGTTGAGTTTCACAAAATTCCTGCTCTTCTGACTATTTCTCTACTCTGAAGTATGTGCTTAATTTGATTGTATACAGGTAGTCCTCATTTAGTGACCGTTCAAAGTTACAATGCGACCAGACCATTTTTCACGGTGACAACCTTTGCAGCAGCCCCATGATCGTGTGATTTAAATTCAGACGCTTGGCAACTGCTTCATATTTATGACCGTTGCTGTGTCCCTGGGGTAATGTGATCTCCTCTTGCGACCTTCTGACAAGCAAAGTCAATGGGGAAGCCAGATTTACAATACAATACAATACAATACAATACAATACAATAGCAGAGTTGGGAGGGACCTTGTAGGTCTTCTAGTCCAACCCCCTGCGTGGGCAGGAACTTATACCATTTCAGACAAATGGCTATCTAACATCTTCTTAAAGACTTCCAGGGTTGGGGCATTCACAACTTCTGGAGGCAAGCTGTTCCAGAGGTTAATTGTTCATTTGCTTAACAACCCTGTTGCTAACTTACCAACTGCAGTGATTCCCTTAACAACTGTGACAAGAATGGGGCAAAACTCACTTAACGAATGTCTCACTTGACCACGGAAATGTTGGGGCTCAGTTGTGGTCGTTAATTGAGGATTACCTGTACTTAAGAAATTGATTAAGCTGCTTGACTCAAGACTGCCATCTTCCCACGTGGCATTGGGTTCTTGTTCTCAAGTCCTACCTAAAGCAAAAAGAGTTTAATTCAGGAGCAAAACATTATGCAGTTTGATTAACTAACTTTTCCGTTGTTCACACATAATGCTAAACTAGGACTATCAGACCTGCAACCCCCTCCTCCCCAATTTCAGACTCTGAAATAAAGATGTCTTTAAAGGGAATTGTTCTGACTGAGGCTTCCCAAGTGGAATTCTTCTCATTCGCAGCTGGCAAAGTCGTTCAAAGGAGGATTTACGGTCACAGACCTTATCTGGCTTGGAGAGCTGACAGGGCGATATCTGCAGAACTGTCAGAGCGCCTTCCCTCTGGAATGAGCTGCGCCCGGAGCTTCGCATAATTCCTGACCTCCCGTCCTTCCAGCATGCCCTAAAAAGCTGGCTTTTCCAGCAAGCCTGCCTGGCCTGAATAAAATAAATTATTAATTTTAATTATTATTTTTAATTTATTTTAAATTTAACTGTAAATTGTTAATTTATTGTTATTGGATTCTCAATTTAATCTTTTTTTTAAAAAACTTTTGTATTATGTATTTTTATGTTGTACGCCTCCCTGAGTCCTTCGGGAGAAAGGCGGCATATAAGTCCAATAAACAGTAAGTCCAATAAACAGTAAACAGAGAGTCACAAACCAATTAAGTGAACTAATTTGTCTCCTGCAAACTCCACTCCCCTTCCTCTCTTATTCCCTATGGCAGGGATGTCCAAACTTGGGAACTTTAAGACTTGTGGACTTCAACTCCCAGAATTCCCCAGCCAGCTATGCTGGCTGGGGAATTCTGGGAGTTGAAGTCCACAAGTCTTAAAGTTCCCAAGTATGGACATCCCTGCCCTATGGGAAGGGCCATTCATCTTCTGGCCTTACTCCCAAATCGACCTGTGTTCTTCAGTTCTTCCCTTTGTCTGGCAACTCTGCACATGCACACACGGGAAACAGGCTCCAGCTGTTCATCTGCCTCACTGATGTCTCTCTCCAAAGGCAGCTGATAACTGTCAGACCGCTGTGGCCCCCTCTCTGCCTCCGACACAGAGCCCTCCTCAGAGCCTTCCCCAAACTCCAGGACTGGCCCATGTTCCTCCCCAACCTCCTCACTGTCTGAATCTGCTGTCAGCTCTGGTGGCCTTTGGCAGGAGTTTTTTTAACATTAGACAGCACTTTTTGATGGAACTGTGTAACAAAACATTAGGCTAACATTTCAGAAATCCCTTTAGCACTTGTAACAAAGTCTTGGTTCAAGTGAAACGTCCTAAAGATTCTACATCTTCTAAAACTGGCGCTAAACCTTGCCAGGTTTGGTGTTCTGAATTTGGGAACTGTTCTTGGGCTTAGGTACCCAAGCCAGGTTGAAAATAAAAGATGATTGACAGCCCAGGAACACAATACCTTTGGGTAGGGCAGCCAGATCTCCCTGAATTTGGCACGCTGCTTAAAGGCTGCCTCTGCACATTGATGGGAAATGTATTTGCATACGGAGAATAAAAATGCTTTCTGAATGCTTAATGCCCATCGTTTCCTTTTTTTCTGATTTAATTGCATTACATAAAGTTAAACTCGGCTTTCAATTTTCACTTACTCTTATTATGCAGCCTGCATTTGATACAGCCTTGAGCAGGAAGAGGCAGTAAATCTCTGGCAGTTGGAACCTGGTTGAAAAATGCACACAATTCACACGTTTCAAAACAAAGTCTCAAATGTTCCCTTTTAACATAAAATAACATAAAAACCAATGCGGGCCTAGGTTCTGTTCCTTGCATCATTAGTTACTTGCAGGGGTTGGGCTGCTGGGGTTCGCAGGGGTCCGGGAGAACCTCTAGCTAAGATTCTGTGCAGTTCAGAAAACCCTGAATTCCCACTCCTGGCTGGCCCCGCTCAGCCCTCCCCTCCCAGGAGTCCCCCACGTGGCCTGTTTTGGATTCAGGTAAGTGCAGGGCATGCACAGAGGCTCAGGGAGGGCGAAAAACGGGTCTACTGGAAGTTTGGGCCCATTTCCGGCCTCCAGAGAGTCTCTGGAGACTGGGGACACCGTTTTCATCCTCCCGGAGGATCAAAGAAAGACTCCGGAGCCCAGGGAGGATAAAAATGCCACACACACAAACCGCTATGGTGCAGGAGGCCAAGTAAGCCATGCCCATCATGGCCACACCCACCCAGCAATGGGGCAGAGAACCCCTTGCCAAAAATTTTGAAGCCCACCCCCGGTTAGTTGCCATGTGAATCGGTAACAATGTATAGCTTGGTAAATTGCATAGTTCAAGGTGCTAAGGGTTTTGTGAAAGCAGCCAAATGAGTTATTCAATAAGCCACGATTAAAACACCACGGGTCATGAGGTTGTGTGAAGACTGCCACGATTCAGGTTGTCTGAAAGCAGCCAAGTGAGTTATTCAGTAACTCACGATTAAAACACCACGGGTCACATTGTTATGTGAAGACTGCCACGATTCCGAGGAGCTGAAGAATATTAATAATCTATCTAACCATGCCATCTGGAAGCTACCGCAGAACACTATGCTCCCGTAGCAATAGTCTTGTTCTGTCCATTGTAAACATGTTGGAATGTGTGTTTAAAACTAGCCTTTTGCCCAAAATATCAAATGGAATTGTAAGTACAACAAACGCAACTTGCTGGAAGATTTCACCCAACCAAAGGCAAACAAACATAGGCGTTGAGCTTATTATTTCAGATTGATGATGGATCTTCTAGCTGTCTTCAAAATGGATGGTGTTGTATAGATGTAGCAAGCACTGAAATAGTGGTGTAGTTTCCTCCTCTCCTTCCTGTTCCCTTCTCAACTCGCGGTGTTGTTTTTCAGCCTAATTACCCTCCTGTTGATGCTCTGGGCTTGCCACTGAGAGCCATTTTGAAGTGCTAGAAGTTCAGAAAGCCATATTGACGTCGGGTATCTCTGATACTTCACCAGCAGTTATCCTTCCAGGTACTTCCAAAAGCTTCAAACGAGCCAAGATTTGATAGATCAGCATTTTGCTTTCCCTACTTGACAGCATATAATACTTGACCTTCTTAAGCTCCATTGATTACCAATTCAGTCCTGGAGTGGATTCGATATGGAGTGAATTCTGTACTTAACTTTAAAGAGTTCAGCAATCTGGGCCCTCTGAGAAAACATCGTCTGCCTTTCGCCATCCTAGCTATGTAGGGATGCAAATCTCCAGCATCTATTTTGTGGCTTGTACTAAACATGTTTTAATCTTTAATGCAGTTCTGGACTGCCTCGTTTCTTAAAGAATAGCCTTGATTCAAAGCAAAATAGCAATAGCACTTAGACTTACCGTATTTTTCAGAGTATAAGACGCTCCTTTTTCCCTCAAAAAAGAGGCTGAAAATCTGGGTGCGTCTTATACACTGAATACAGCAATTTTTTGCCTCTAGAAACCCCGCCCCCTTCACCAAAATGGCTGTGCATAGCCTTTAGGAGGCTTTCAGTGTGCTCCTGGGGACTGGGAATGGCAGAAATGAGCAAAAATTGGGCTGTTTTTTGCTCAATTTTGCCCTCCCCAACCCCCATGAGCATTCTATAAGCCTCCTAAAGCCTATCCATGCCCTTTTGTTTGAAAAAAACAAAAACAAAAAACTCAGGCCTGTTTTCACTAAAAAACGGGCCATTTTGGGGAGGTCTTGCAGAGTGCAAAAACTTTTTTTTTTAATTTGCCTCTTCAAAATCTTGGTATGTCTTATACTCCGGTGCATCTTATACTCCAGTTCGTCTTATACTCTGAAAAATATGGTATGTACCACTTCACGGTGCTTTACAGCCCTAAGTGGTTTACAGAGTCAGAATATAATCATGATAAAAGAGTTGTAGGAATGTTGGACTATTCCCTCTTAAGTATTTTTTAGTACAACACTCTTCCCAAATTTTTTAACAGCCCTGTTTTTTCAGTCAGGACAAATAGTTTGCAAGACACCATGGTTTAACTTGCCAGGGTCAGCTCACCAGGGTTGTCATGCCCCAGCATATAACTTTTATATACATTTGTTGCTCTCTAGTCCCATCTAGTGGCTGGAGGGACAAATATGCCCTAACATACAATCTTCACATACAGTTGTTGCTCTCTAGCCCCATCTAGTGGCCGGAGAGACAAAATACCAAGTATATTGTTTGAAGCTGACCCAACCCATTTTACCCATCAGGCTGCTCTCTCAAGCCAAGTGCCTGCTGAACCATTTTCTTTAGCATTTGGAGAAGGCAGAAGCACAAAGAAGAATGCATCTTAATCTGTGGCATATGGTCATCCAAGGACACACCCACATCCCACACACAGAGCATCACTGGTGAGATTGAAATTGCTTGTATTTATTCATTGTTATGTTCAGCACTAACTTAATATTGTCTATCTTGTATTTGGTTCTCATTGTACCAATCCCTGTTTCTCCCAGTTTCACCATATCCTGTTCTTTCAATAAAGCATCCAGGATCTACGTACACAGCCCGTTTTATTGGAGAATAGGTGGGTTTAGCTGCAGGTCGAGCTGCACCCAGACTAACATGCAGAGCGGACAGGAAAACGGCCAATTCGCCACAGCCAACTCGCTGCACCTAATTCGCCGCAGGACTAGTCACCGCAGGACAAGAGTTACACAAATATCGAAGAAACGATGGAATAGAATCATGAAAGAAAGGATGCTACAGAGGGGCATTTCAATGAAATGTGAATGACAACAATTAAAATGATATTTAAGAAACAGCGGTGTTGAGTTATCTGCATTTAATTGTCCTGCAACAATTTGTCCCATGGCAAGTAGGTGGCAGTGAATTGTCCCATACCAGCCTTGATGTCTTGTCCATTTCAAGGAATTGGGGAAAATATCGAAGCTTTCTATTGAGACTACTTGCTAAGTCTGAACTAGGAATAGAGACGAGCAGACAATAATCCAGTTCAAAGGGAAAATTTCTATTTTTAAAATTCCCAGTATCTGCCTGAGCATCTTAAGTCAGGATATTGATGACATACCTTTCACAAAACAGGACTGCTATTCTGTCCATGGTTTCAAAGAACAAGACTAGAAAGTAGCCAAACACAGCAAAGGGCAGTTACAATAAAAACAAATTTTACTTTGATTTATTTGGTTTGTTAGATTTATCTCTGGTCTTGCCTCCAGGAGCTTACAGTGGGATAAATAGCACTTCCTTCTTGATGTCCCTGGTTCTAGTCCAGCACTTTAAATGCTTTATCTCACACTGTCTTTCCTTTACAAAAGTGTGACCAAGGTCCAAGTATAATGTTGAAGGAATCCATTTTTCACAATCAAGATTCAGAAAGCTGATCATGCAATGCCATCAGATACAAGCCTGGATCAAATATTCCAGGAAGTCCGTCAAACAAGGCTGAAGGCCAAATTTCTATGGAGATTCTCAATCATGGCTGTCCCGAAGATGCTTTTCCAAAAGGCAACTGAACTTCCTTGGTTTTTTTCTTTGAAAATGTTTCACTTCTCATCCAAGGAGCTTCTTTAGTTCTTGGATGAGAAATGAAACATTTCAAAGAAAGACCAAGAAAGTCCAGTTGTCTTTTGGGACAAGACTGAAGGACAGTTGTTCCAAAATGTTATTGGTATCAGGTTGATGTTCTTATACAAAATTCTTATACATGATTTATTCCTAGTTAAAATTCTACTCCCAATATGCTGTTGCAAGCTACCTGGAACACTTTGGGCTCTTGATCTAATAGAATAGAATAACAGAGTTGGAAGGTACCTTGGAGGTCTTCTAGTCCAACCCCCTGCTTAGGCAAGAAACCCTATAGCATTTCAGACAAATCTCTTCTTAAAAACGTCCAATGTTGGACCACTTACAACTTCTGGAAGCAAGTTGTTCCACTGATTAATTGTTCTAACCATCAGGGAATTTCTCCTTAGTTCTAAGTTGCTTCTCTCCTTGATTAGACCAAACATAGACTTCAATGGATAATTAAAACTGCAGTAAAAACAATGGCTACCAACCTGCCTTCCACTGAGGACCTGTACACTGCAGGAGTCAAAAAGAGGGCTTTGAAAATATCTACAGACCCCCTCGCACCCTGGACATAAATTGTTTCAACTTCTACCCTCAAAATTGCCCCCGGAATGAAGAACTATCCCTGACTTAAGCACCTTCCGCCATGCTCTCAAAACCCGTTTTTCCCAACAAGCCGGGCTGGCATAAAAATGAATTTTAAATTACGAATTTTTATTAACTTTAATCGGGGTTTGTTTGGTTTTTTATTTTTGAGGCCAAATTGTTTAATATGCTTTTTAAAAACTTTTTTAACTTTTATATATCTGTCTTACTTTGGCTGTACACCGCCCTGAGTCCTTCGGGAGTAGGGCGGTATAAAAAACTAATAAAACCTAAACCTAAAATGACGCTATAGGGCACCACACACCAGAACAACTAGGACAGTTTTTTCCTGAATGCCATCACTCTGCTAAACAACTAATTCCCACAACACTGTCAATAATTCTACTAAAAATGTATTACTGTTATTCTTCTCTTCCTTCCTAGTATCCATCTCTCCCCACTTATAACCATGTTGCTTGTGTCTTTCAATTCATATTGTTTTTATTTATTTCCTAGTACGATCTGATAGCTTATTAGTAACCTTGACTATCACTAAGTGCTGTATCTTGACGAATGTATTTTTAGGCTCCTTATGTACACTGAGAACACATGCACCAAAGACAAATTCCTTGTGTGTCCAATCACACTTGGCCAATAAAGAATTCTATTCTATTCTATTAGTTTGCACCCATTAGTTTCCACATAATGGAGAAGTGTTCCCACCAGTCTGGAGACAGCGGTCAGAATGAAAATTAGAGAATTAGAATCTGTGGAGGATGGTTCCCCCAAAATTATGGCGGTGACTCCTGGTCCATTGGCTCAAGCTCACCCTTCCTCAACCTCCTCCATAGAAGTGAACTCATCAACCCTTTCCCCCAAATCCCTAGAAGTGGACTCTTCTGAAAGTCTACACTCGTGATGGCGAACCCATGGGTGTGTGGGCAAGATCTTGAACTTTCATCTGGGCGGGGAAAACCGGGAAACTTTCAATACAATACAATACAATAGCAGAGTTGGAAGGGACCTTGTAGGTCTTCTAGTCCAACCCCCTGCGTGGGCAGGAACCTTATACCATTTCAGACAAATGGCTATCCAACATCTTTTTAAAGACTTCCAGGGTTGGGGCATTCACAACTGCTGGAGGCAAGCTGTTCCAGAGGTTAATTGTTCTGACTGTCAGGAAATTTCTCCTTAGTTCTAAGTTGCTTCTCTCCTTGATTAGTTTCCACCCATTGCTTCTTGTCCTGCCCCCAGGTGCCTTGGAGAATAGTTTAACTCCCTCTTCTTTGTGGCACCCTCTGAGATATCGGAACACTGCTATCATGTCTCCCCTGGTCCTTCTCTTCATCAAACTAGACATACCCAGCTCCTGCAACCGTTCTTCATATGTTTTCGTCTCCAGTCCCCTAATCATCTTGGTTGCTCTTCTCTGCACTCTTTCCAGAGTCTCCACGTCTTTTCTACATCGTGGCGACCAAAACTGTATGCAGTATTCCAAGTGTGGCCTTACCAAGGCACTATACAGTGGCATTAACACTTTCAGATTCAGGTTTTCCCAGATGTGCCAACATGGCTCTCTTAAAAAATTGGTACTTTGAGCAATGCTTTGCCTTGGACTCTGATTTACCTTTGGATGCTATTTGGAACCCTGACACATTGTTTTCTTTGGGCTAGTTGATGACTCAAAACTTCTCAGTGGGCTCACCTGTAGTTCCTTTTTAATAGCCTTCCTTGCCTGGTGAGGGTTTTTCTTGTTAGGCTGGGCGGGATTGGAATAAATCTCCTCCATATAATGAAAGCCAGAGATTAGAGGAAGATACACACTGAGAGAATACAGAGACCAACTCCTATTGGGAAAAATATTTGTTACTGTATTAATCGAATGACACCGTTTTAGTAGGATTTCTTTTGTCCGCAAAATAATTTTTTCGGCTGTTGGAAGAAACGTCCTTCTGGCTTCATTTCCAAGTGGGGAAAAAGACACTGGAAACACGGAGGCTGCTTGGAAAGATGGTTGAATGGTGGATAGGATCCCGTGGCTTGAGCTCTTGAACAGAAAAGTAGGACCACATGCTGCCAGATGTTGGGAAGAAAAAGAGGCAGAGATGCTGAAAGTCCCTGGTTTTATGCCCTCTCTGGCCTTTGATGTTGAGTTTGTATTTTGATTGGTTGTCAGACTCCCATGGAGCCATGCGGGGCAACTCTGTAGGCCAGGGGTGTCCAAACTTGGGAACTTTAAGACTTGTGGACTTCAACTCCCAGAATTCCCTATGCTGGCTGGGAAATTCTGGGAGTTGAAGTCCACAAGTCTTAAAGTTCCCAAGTTTGGACACCCCTGCTGTAGGCTGTGTTTTGAGTCCAGGTTTGAGACCACGTTGCTTCTTCCCAGGTGCCCTGTGGTGAGATGGATAAAGGGTTAATACTATCATGCCTTAATTCCGTCACCCTGGAGCTGAAGGGGGAAGGTCTTTGTTATGTAGAATAGACTGGCTCAGGCATTTTAATGGCCCTTTGACAAAGGTGGGGGCTATTAAGTGAGTCTGCTTCCTACCTTTTTTTCATTTCTGATCCAGGGAAATATAATATTCTGCCTTAATTTCTGCTTGGAAAGCCTATGCTCGTAGTCCTCAGTGAGGTGCTTCTGCTGAGCCCCCTTCTCGGTCAGATCCTATTTGAACTGAGCTGTTTTGCCAACTCTTTCTCGTGGTGGCTGCTTAGCTCCAGCAACTGCTTCCTGTTGGGGCCCTAAGGAGCCTGGGCAAGGAGGCGAAAAATACTTGGGACGGGAGGGGTGAGTAGAAAATGCCGAGGCGCCCCTCGACATGAGTGACATCAAGTTGGCCACGCCCACCCATTCACGTGACCACCTAGCCACGCTCACCCAGCCGGTTAGTAGGCAGATCGTATTAGTATATACGAGACCGCCTCCTGCCCCATACATCCCTTCATCCGGTCCGCTCCCACAGAGAGGGCCTTCTCCGGGTGCCGTCGGCTGGGCAATGCCGGCTGGCGACACCCAGGGGAAGGGCCTTCTCTGTGGCGGTCTACCCCCGACCTACGCACTACCTCGGACCTCCGCCTCTTCCGCCAACGTCTTAAGATGTACTTATTCCAACAAGCCGGCCTAGGATAGCCCCCCGCTTCTGACTTTTTAAACAAATTATAATTGGCTACGGTTTTAATAACGGGTTTTAGCACGGGTGAGTTAATTTAATATATTTTTAATAGATGTATATTGTATTTATGGTTTTATATAATGCCTGTGCGCCGCCCTGGGTCCTAACAAGAAGGGCGGGGTATAAATTTAATAAAATTAAAAAAAAGTGGTCCGCGGGATTTAAAATTATGAATTTAGTGGTCCCTGAGGTCCGAAAGATTGGTGACCCCTGATTTAGTTGGCCATCGAAGCACACAAAAGCCCCAAATTTGCAGAAGTATAAAAAAAAGGAATGTGTGAAGAAGGAAGAGGAAATTGTACCATAATCCGAGTTGGGGCGATGGAGGGACAATCACCGCAAAGAGCACAGCTGGCTGATGGGCAATCCGCTCCACAAAATTGTGCTTTAATTCCAGCTTGCCGACCAGATGCTAGGCAGGAAGCACAAGGGAGAGTCCGCCCCACTGCTGGAAATTAATACTGGAATAGATGGACATTGGGTCTGCTCTAACAAGGCTTTTATTGTCTTCCTTGTTTCAGAAAAGCAACAGCATTATTTATATGGACACATTCTTTTTTTCCTCAGGGTTACGACTTATTAGATTTTAATATTATAATAAGGGCCTGATGGTGCTGGTGCAGTGTCAAATGAACAGACTGTTTTTTCCCGTTGAGCGTTCAAAAAAAGTTTCCCAGGACATAATATCTCTCCTCACCACCACCACCCCCAAAACCCCCTCCTTCTGGTACGAAATCAGTTTGATAGATCTGCAGGAAGAGATTTAGTTGCAGATGGCAGAGGTCAGTGCATTGTGTATTCAATGTAGTCAATAATAAAGTCAGGACTTATGCTAACAGAATGTTAATAAGGTATTGCAAGGACCTTGGAAAGTCATAACGTCTGGTCATTCGCCTCAGGATATTGCTTTCTGCAGCAACGGAGGCGGTCACGAAGGAATTAAGGAGAAAGACCATCGTCCCCAAGGAAAGGCAGGTGGACAGGAGATGGGCATCGGGCAGCAGCAAAGGAGCAAAGGCTTGTAACCCTATGTCTAGTTTAATGAAAAGAAGGACCAGGGGAGACATAATAACAGTGTTCCAATATCTCGGGGGTTGCCACAAAGAAGAGGGAGTCAAGCTATTCTCCAAAGCACCTGAGGACAGAACAAGAAGCAATGGGTGGAAACTAATCAAGGAGAGAAGCAACTTAGAACTGAGGAGAAATTTCCTGACAGTTAGAACAATTAGTCAGTGGAACAAATTAACTTGCCTCCAGAAGTTGTGAATGCTCCAACACTGGAAGTCTTTAAGAAGATGTTGGGTAGCCATTTGTCTGAAATGGTGTAGGGTTTCCTGCCTGGGCAGGGGGTTGGACTAGAAGACCTCCAAGGTCCCTTCCAACTCTGCTATCGTATTGTAACCCCCGTCCTACAAAATCATTGAAGATATCAAAAGTTGTGGACTAGAGATGGCGAACCTTTTCCACCTCGGGTGCCACACGATGTCACGCACACGGTGTTGTGCACGCTCACGTACCCACCCCCATAATTTAATGCCCCCCGTGCCATGCCCCCAGTGGAACAAATTGCCTCAACAATGGAAGTTTTTAAGAAGATGCTGAATAACCATTTGTCTGAAATGGTGTAGGGTTTCCTGCCTAAGCAGGGGGTTGGACTAGAAGATCTCCAAGGTCCCTTCCAACTCTGTTATTCTATTCTAATAGATGTGAAATAACAACAGAAGATCGAGGTGGCTATAAGAAATCATGGAGTCCACTCATCTTTTCTCCCAATATGCAACTGTAGGAAGTTAGCACTCACCCCTCTCCTAGAAGAATGAAATATCCTAGGAAATATTGAAAAGGCAGAATATTATATTTCCCTGGATAAGAAATGGAGAAACATATTTTAGGCAGGAAACAGACTCACTTTTAATAGCCACCACTTTTGTCAATGGGCCATTAAAAGGCCTGAGCCAGTCTATTCTATATAACGAAGATATCCACCAGTGGTGGGTTTCTGCAGGCTCGCACCTACTCGCGAGAGCCGGTTGGTGAAATTTAGAGAACCGGTGAGAGGGGGTTCCACTGGTGTACCTGGAAGTAAATCTGGCCCGCCGCTGCCAGTGACCCAACGGGAAGGAAAGGAAAGGAAAGGAAGAAAGAAAGAAAGGAAAGAAAGAAAGAAAGAAAGAAAGAAAGAAAGAAAGAAAGAAAGAAAGAAAGAAAGAAAGAAAGAATTTATCATCACAATTGAGTCCAAAATTTTGGTTGCTAAGCAAGAGCGTTGTTAAATGAGTTTCACCACTTTTTTTTTTTTTTGAAAAAAAGTTTTATTGGGTTTTATAATTTTTTACAAATAGGGTAAAGGGTAAGGTGTATACAAGATATTGTGAGAACTTTCACGTCAAAGTCAAAGACCCCTTCCGAGGCTTCATAACAAAATATAGATTATACATTAATTTTCATTTGTACTACAAAGTGGAAAGAAATGCAAATATATCATTGTAGAAACTATGCTAGCAATCATGTATAGACATCCAAACAAAAGTTATATTATACTAAAATAAAGTCACTTTTGAGATCTAAGTCTTTTGGCAATTGTATCTTCTTCTCCCTGGCCCCCAGTGGGCGGGGTCGCGGCACCCTCTGCTCTCCCATTTTCATCCTCCAGGATTGAGGAATGTTTTTTAAGAAGTTTCACCACATTTTAAAAGGTGGCCACTCCCACCCTGTCACGTGACTGCCAAGCCACGCCCACAAAATAGGCCACACCTACAGAGTAGGTTCTAAAAAATTTGAAACCCACCACTGATCTCCACACTTCAGCTCCAGAGTGATCGGATTAAGGCATGATACTATGAGCCTTTTTCCCATCTCACCATAGGGCAGTGTTTCTCAATTATTTTCTGTCATGCCCCCCCTAGGAAGAAGAAAACATTTCGCGCCCCCCCCCCGCGCGACTGTAAATAGTATCATTTGTCTATAAAATTGTTATAAGTACACCTCTGCATAACACTGTATCCTTATTAAGTATAAGAGAATAAAAAAAGAAAGAAATTTCTTTCTCTCTCTCTCTTTTTCTCTTTTTTCTTTCTCTCTCTTTTTTCTCTTTCCTTTCTGTCTCTCTCTTTCTCTGTCTGTCTTTCTTTCTTTCTCTCTCCCACTTTTTTCTTTCTTTCTTTTTCTTTCTCTCTATCTCTGTCTGTCTCTCCTTCGTCTGCCCATCTATCACTGTGTGTGTGTGTGTGTGTGTGTGTCTTGCATTCACGCACTTCCTGTGTCTCTCTCTTTCTCTCCCTGTCTCTCTCTGTCTCTCTGTGTGTGTCTGTCACTCTCTGATTCCTCCCCCCCCCTCCCTGTCTCTCTCTGTGTCTGTGCCTCTCTCTGTCTGTGTGTCGTCGTCCCCGCCCCGCCCCCACTCCCCGCGGAGTCTCCTCAGCCCGGCTCACCCGCCTTAGCCTGCCCCGGCCACCCGTGCTTGATCGCTCGTTCGCTCGCTCCGCTCCTTCCAGGAGCTGAGAAGCCTCCGTGTGTGTGTGTGTGTGTGAGGAACGGCAGTCCCTGGAAGACGACGAGTGGCCAGCATGCCGGCTGTGGAGGGAGGGAGGAGGAGGGAGAAAGGGAATCGGCAGAGCCGATTTGCCGAGGTCAAACGCGCCCCCCTTTACAGAGCCTCGCGCCCCCCCAGGGGGGGGCGCCCCACTATTTGAGAAACGCTGCCATAGGGCATCTGGGAAGAAGCAAGACTCAACTAAACCTGGACTCAAGACAGCCTACAGAGTTGCCCCTGCATGGCCCCCATGGGAGTCTGACAACCAATCAGAATACATTTCTTACACAAGAACAGGAAACAGAGAGCTGGGGCCGAACAGAGAGTATAAAACCAGGGACTTTCAGCATCTCTGTCTCTTTTCTTCTTCACCCAACATGGAAGCCTGTGATCCTCCTTTTCTGTTCAGGAGCTCAAGCCATGGGATCCTGGCCACCATTAAACCATCTTTCCCAGCAGCCTCCACGTTTCCAGTGTCTTTTTCCCCACTTGGAGCTGAACCCAGAAGGACGCGTCTTCCAACACAACCTTTCTGACCCAACGTAAGACCTTCGCTCTCACCTTTGAGGAGCAAATAAACACCAGAAGCTGAAATAGGTATGACTTATTTGCGATGCTTTTTGTGAGAGGAAAGTAGGACTAAGAAGATCCTGGTTGTAGCTTATGCAAATAAGGTCAGAGGAGTTAACATATTGGAAGGAGCTGACATTTGTCCTGGCAGATTGAATCTTTAGCGTGACAAAATCACTTACCTGATCCACTTGCCTCAGGTTCCCCCTCATTATTGACCTCTGTGGAGTGAGCTGACAAGTGGAACTCTGGCAAAGTTCATTAAGAATGTGAAATAAACCAGCTATGTGAGAAACCCAGCAAACTCACACTCTTTGCTGCCTCAGCACAAATAGGTTTCCACCAAGAACATCTGCGCTTCTCTTGACCGACGTTCAGATGCAAGGCTCATTAACCAGTCCCCAAAAACATTCCTTGGATTAGAACAATGACTAGAATACAGGTTGACCGTCTTTTCGGCTTTTCCAAAACAGCAGCTTTTCCAAAAGAGAGAGAGAGAAGGAAAGAAAGAAGGAAGGAAAGAAAGAAATGAAGAGAGGGGGGAAAGAAAGAGGGAGGGAAAGAGAGACAGAGGGAGGGAGAGAGAGAAAGACAGAGAGAGAAAGACAGAGAGAGAAAGAGAGGGAGAGAGAAAGAGAGGGAGGGAGAGAAAGACAGACAGGCAAGAGAGAGAGAGAGAGAAAGGAAAGAAGGAAGAAAGGAAAGAAATGAAGAGAGGGGGGAGAGAAAGAGGAAGGGAAAGAGAAAGAGGGAGGGAGAGAGAAAGACAGAGAGAGAAAGAGAGAGTGAGAAAGAGAGGAAGAGAGAAAGAGAGAGGAAGGGAGAGAAAGAAAGAAAGAAAGAAAGAAAGAAAGAAAGAAAGAAAGAGAAAGAAAGAAAGAGGGAGGGAGAGAGAGAAAGAGGGAGGGAGAGAAAGAGAGTGAAAGAAAGAGAGAGAGAAAGAAAGAAAGAGGGAGGAAGAGAACAAAAAAGACAGAAAAAAGAGAGGGAGAGAAAGAAAGAAAAGAAAGAAAGAAAGAAAGAAAGAAAGAGGAAGGAAGGAAGGAAGGAAGGAAGGAAGGAAGGAAGGAAGGAAGGAAGGAAGGAAGGAAGGAAGGAAGGAAGGAAGAACGAAAGAAGCTTTTAAAACAAGGGTGTCAAACTTATGGCATCATGTTGTCATCAGGAAACAGTGAGGTGGGGCCGAACAGAGGATAAAAACCCAGCAAGCCCATTTTCCTTCCTCTTTCCGTTCTTCACTCAACATCTGGAAACATGTGGGGGCCCTTTTCTGTTCAGGAGCTCAAGCCATGGGATCCTGTCCACCATGTCTTTTTCCCCACTTGGAACTGAACCCAGAAGGACATTTCTTCCAACGCTCCTTCCGCATTCATGGTAATTCTGCTGGCATAGTGAAGATCAGGTCAGAGGTTTCTGCAGGAGCCTAGCACAGGGGTCTGCAAAGTTGACTCTTTTAAGACTGGTGGACTTCAACTCCCAGAATTCCCCAGCCAGCTAGGCTGGCTGGGGAATTCTGGGAGTTGAAGTCCACCAGTCTTAAAAGAGCCAACTTTGCAGACCCCTGGCCTAGCACATTCTAGAAATGATTAATCCTTACTAAATGTAAACACAGAGGCACAATACTCAGCGACTAAAGATGCTGAGCCTGTCATTGGAAAGGTGACAGACCAAATCCAAAGCCCAAGGGGTCACACAATGAGGTGAGCTGCTATTACTTGTCCCAGCTCCCGCCTACCTAAGCAGTTCAAAAGCATGCAAACGTGGGTAGATAAATAGGTACCACTTTGGTGGGAAGGTAACAGTGTTCCGTGCCCAACAGCATATAGTCTTTCTGGCCACATGACCGAGGTGAGTTCCTACCGGTTCGGACCGGTTCAGCCAAGTAGGTAGTAACTCAGCTGGCCGCGCCCCTAAACCGGTTCTATCAGCAGCAACATAGGCGCTGCCATCTTGCTTTTTTTTATATTGAAAAAGTTTTATTGGTTTTACAGTTTTTCAATAGGATAGGGTAAGGGATACAAAGAAATTTTGAGAGCATTCACGTCAAAGTCGTCGGCCTTACCGGGACATCAAAATAGATCATTAATAAAAAACATTTTCCATATACTACAAAGTAAAAGCAAGTACATATTTCTAAGTTCTCAGTTCTATGCTGTCAGTCATTTACAAAAATCCAGATGCACATGTTATATTATACAATATTATTCAAAAAATCAAGGCAAAGTTATTTTTTAGATCTAAGTCTCTTGGCAATTGTATCTTCTATCTCTCCTTCCAGGCCCCCAGCGGGCGGGGCCGTGGCCCCCCCTGCCCCCCCTGGATCTTCCCCCAGGACAGAGGAATGTTTTTTAAAAAAGGCTTCCGCCTCAGCAACTGTTTTAATCCTCACTCTTCCTCCTTCCCAGAAGCATTTCTTAACCTATTGCACGTCCCTGAGCAAACCGGCAGTAGGAGAAGCTGGAACCTACTCCTGCCACGTGACCATAGAAGTGTCTTCAGACAATGCTGGCTCCCTCAGCTAAGAAATGGAGGTGAGCACCTTCCCCTAAACAGACACGACTGGACAGGGGAAACCTTTTTAAAAAGTAAACACAACATTGTAAAAAAGAAGCAATAAGAACATCAGTTTTGGATTATGGCAATGTCAACACTTTTTATATTCAAAGTAACTCTACCAGTGGTGGGTTTCAAAAAATTTTTAGAACCTCTTCTGTAGGTGTGGCCTGTTTTGTGGGAGTGGCTTGGCAGTCATGTGACTGGGCGGGCGTGGCAAACTTGTAAAATGTGGTGAAACTCACTTAACAACGCTCTTGCTTAGCAACCAAAATGTTGGCTCAGAAACTCTGGCATTTGAAGCACGCAAGTCTTAAAGCTGTCAAGTTACAAGACTCTCGCACCCCAAACCCTTTAGGAAAAGAAAAACCCCCAGGGGTGTTCAAACTTGACAGCTTTAAGACTTGTGGACTTTAACTCCCAAAATTCCTCCTCTCGCTCTTCCTCTTGATGATGGGTGGACGGGCGGACGGAGGGAGCTGGAACCGGTTTTAAACGGCCTTGTAGATTTGTGGAACCTCTTCTGTAGAAGAGGCTGGAACTGGCAGGAACCCATCCCTGAACTCTACATATTTTGGTGATGTCAGCATGGTTTTGCCTTCTGTTCAGCTCAGAAGCTGAAACAATATTTTTTTTATAAAAAAAAATGTGCTGTCTGTAACTTTGAAAAGACCACTAGAAGTATGATCCAGTGTTAATCAAACAGATTGCCACCAGTTTTAATCCTGGGCCTTGCGTTCTTCAGGCCTTTATGAATGATGTGGGTAAATAGAAAGACGGAATGATTAGAACTTCCGATAACATGATATTCGGTACGATCACAAATGTTCTGGAAGACAGAAATAATATTCAAAATTATCTTGATAAGCTAAAGAAATTCGCTGGAAGTGCTAGAGTGAAATTAAAGAGGCGAAGAGCCCTTCACTCAAATAAAGCACGCAGATATAGGATAAGATAAGAGTCAAACTATTCTCCAAAGCACCCGAGGGCAGGACAAGAAGCAATGGGTGGAAACTAATCAAGGAGAGAAGCAACTTAGAACTAAGGAGAAATTTCCTGACAGTCAGAACAATTAACCTCTGGAACAGCTTGCCTCCAGAAGCTGTGAATGCCCCAACCCTGGAAGTCTTTAAAAAGATGTTAGATAGCCATTTGTCTAAAATGGTATAAGGTTCCTGCCCACGCAGGGGGTTGGACTAGAAGACCTACAAGCTCCTTTCCAACTCTGCTATTGTATTGTATTGTATTGTATTGTATTGTATTGTATTGTATTGTATTGTATTGTATTGTATTGTATTGTATTGTATTGTATAAGATGATTTTGCTTAGCAATAATACTTAATGGAAAAGTTCTTGGAGTAATAGTTGACAAATCCTATTGAGTTTGCAATTGAGCGCTATAGCTACAAAACAACAACAACAACAACAAACAACAACAAAAAGAGCCTCCTGCCCAATTTTTGGCTGCATCAGTGAGGCTCGAGCCTAGCTATATGCAAGACCGTCTCCTGCTCCATACATCCCTTCGACCGATCCGCTCCCATAGAGAGGGCCTTCTCCGGGTGCCGTCGGCCAGGCAATGCCGGTTGGTGGCACCCAGGGGAAGGGCCTTCTCTGTGGCGGGCCCTACCCTCTGGAACGATCTGCGCCCAAATTACGCACCATCTCAGACCTCCGCCTTTTCCGCCAGCGTCTTAAAACGCACCTATTTCAACAAGCCGGCCTAGCATAACCTCCCATTTCTGGCTGTTATTACCTGTAAATTTTAATTAGGGGGATTTTAAATTGTTTTAGCACAGGGCATGGGTTTAATAGGTTTTTAATAATGGTATTTTGTATATTTGTATTGTTTTTTAAATTTTCCTGTGCACCGCCCTGGGTCCTTTTTTAGGAGAAGGTGCGGGTTATAAATTCGATAAAATAAATAAAATAAATAAATAAATCGCAAGAAGCATTCCCTTTTCATACTGCATTAGTCAATGGCCTCCCTCAGAAATCTGAGTCTTGTTCTCAGCTACGGATGCGATTCAGCCGGTTCGGACCAGTTCCGGCAAACTGGATCTTAATGTTGCATCTGGTTCACCCAACCGGTAGTTGGAAGGACTGGCTGGCCCCACCCACCCCATCCTGACCCTCCAAGGACTCTCCACACAGCCTATTCATCATGCCAGTTAAGTGCAGGAGCCACACGGAGGTTCTGGGACGCCGAAAAATGGGCTTCCGAGAAGTTCCCGAAGTTCAGAAATGGATCTGTTCCCGGCCTCCGGAGGGCCTTTCGAGCCTGGTGGAGGCAATTTTCACCCTCCTGGAGGCTCGACAAAAGCCTCTGGAGGGGTGTGTGTGTGTGTGTGTGTGTGTGTGTGTGTGTGTGTGTGTGTGTGTGAAAAATGGATCTCCTGGAAGTTCCAGAAGTCCAGAAACGGGCCTCTTCCTGCCCTCCAGAGGGCCTTCGGAGGCTGGGGGAGGCCATTTTTCACCCTCCCGATGGCTCGAGAAAAGCCTCTGGAGCCTGGAGAGGATGAAAACACATTAGCGATGATCACAGACGAGATCCTGAGAAGAAAGATTGAAACAGTTGGCCGTGGGGGGAAAAAACCCACCACGTCTGAGGTGAGATATGTTATCATTCTTCAAAGCTTTAAAAGATGGTTTGTGGAAGAAGGTCAAAGACCCATTGCGCCTTATTCCAGAATGCAGGACATGAAATAATAGCGCAAGTTACATTCTGGCCCGCTTGTTAGAAAATACTTCATTTTAGCCAGAGCAGCTTGACAATGGAATCCATTATTCGGACAGGGTGGTTGGTCCAAGCAAAGATTAGACAGGGTGCTTTAATATGGCTACCTGCACTGAATAGGGAGCTGAGCTTCAGTAGTTTCTTCCAATTCAGGAACAGCAAAGCAAAGTTCTTCTGAGTCTGATCTGCCTGCTTCTTCATTTGCTTCTCTTCTTCCTTCTTCTCCTGAAGCTGGTCTAGCTGAATCAGTCCCTATTGAACAAATATCTATCGTCCTAGTCATTTTGGGTGCAGAAAATCATACATGCAGTACTTTTTGGAGCACAAGACACACTTTCTCCCCTAAAAGAAGGTGGGAATGTCGGTGCATCTTCTTAGTAGTGGGTTACAACTGGTACACCCCGGTACGGGAGTACCAGTGTCTGCTGGGAGCACCAGGTACCATTCCAGTATGATGCTCTGGAGGGCCCACCTACCTACCCACGCTCCTTACTTGCATTTGAGCTGTTTCGGACTTCTGCGCACATGCGTGGAGCGTACAGCGCCTGCGCAATGCTCTGCCAAGCAGCTGGAGCATCGTGGAGGTGTTGCGGAGCGTCATGGGCTGTAAGTATGCATGCACATGTTGCGTGCATTCATGTGGTTGACGCCTGGCCCCGTTGCACCGTAGTGGTTGCAACGGGATCTGGACCCCACCACTGTATCTTATACACCGAATATGACCATTTTTGGCCCTCCTGAAACCCATCCCTGCGTGTTCCTTTTTTGCCAAAAACAGGAAGTGCAAAGGGTTTGAGAGGCTTCCAGATTGCTCCTGGAGGCTGGGGAGGACAAAAATGGGGTGCCTGGGAGGTTTGGGAGGCCAAAACAGGCCCCTTTTTGTTTTTTTGCAAAAATGGGATGCGCAGAGGGTTTGGATGCTGGGGAGCTGGGGGGAGTGGTTAATTTTCTTCTTTGAAATCTTGGTGCATCTTATACTCCGGTGCGTCTTATAGTAAAAAAATACGGTAATATATCAGGAAGGCTGTTCTCATTTAACTTGTTCTCAAGGCTTAAGGCTTATTGCTATAATCATATAGCAATAGCATTTAGACTTATATACTGCTTCACTGTGCTTTACAGCTTTCTTGTAGGCTTGCTTGGGGCATGCAGTTCACACTTAGGAATCTCTTTCAGATCAAGTTTATTATCAGGCATTCTTAATAGCAAAACTTACAGTTCAGTGTTAAGATACTTCTGACTTTCCATAATCTGTCCCATCACGTGGTGTAAAAAGACGATGATTTCACTCCCATGCTGAGTGGAGATACAAACACTACTATTCCGGTTCACAAAAGCATTTAAACTAACCGGCTATAAACTTTGCACATGGGCCGAATGCCCCAGTGGCCAAGCAGAAACAGAGATGGGCTCACATGTCATGGAACTACATTTCCCATAAGGCCATTTCTGCCTACATTTCCCATGAGGTGGTTTCTTAAAGGAGACAGTTCTTAATTCCTACACTAGCTATATACTGCTGGGGCAGCACACCTCTCTAAGCAGTTTATAGAGTCTGCGTAATGCCCCCAACAATCTGAGCCCTCAATTTTATCGACCTCGGAAGGATGGGAAGCTGAGTCAACCTTGAGCCTGGTGAGAATCCAACTGCTGGCAGTTGGCAGAATTAGCCTGCAGTACTGCATTCTAACCACTGGGCCTCCACAGCTCTTACCATATTTGTATCCTATCATATTCGCATGCCATCTTTGCTCAAAGCAACGATTATTGCCTGTTGTGTGGTTGTTGTGATCTTTGCAGCAGTTTTTCAAGCAACGCCATCCTTGGCTCTATCGATTCTTCTTGTCAACAACTCCTTCACTGGATTGTAAAAACCTGATGAGGACAGAGGCAGCGAGCAAACAGAGCAGTGCAGAGTCAGCTGTTTGCTTGTAGATTTGAAAGGCAAAGTGTTCCAGAAGGTGTACTGAATGTTCCATCAAGTGCATAATCTTGGTCAAGTATATGATATATAGAACTCGGTGAATTATCTTACATCCTTCATGATAAACCAGGCCATAAAATCCGGCACACCAAAAATGAGCCCTGTATTCTTTCCTAGTCATTCTTGCAACAGAGTTCAGTGTATAAATAGACACGAATGTTTTAAAAACATATGGGGTTGGACTAGAAGCCCTCCGAGGTCCCTTCCAACTCCGTTATTCTATTCTAATAGGAGCGGGGAAATAACAACAGAAGATCGAGGTGGCTATAAGAAATCATGGAGTCCACTCATCTTTTCTCCCAATAAGCAACAGGGCTGGGTGTCCACCACATGAATGCGCATAGCACGTGCTAACACATACAGCATGTGCATGTGTACTTACTGCCTGCGATGCTCCAGTTGCTCGGCGGAGTGTCGCGCAGGCACCATATGCTCCTTGCATGGAAGCCACGAACAGCTCAAATACAGGTAAGGAGCGTGGATGGGCGGGTGGGCCCTCTGGAGCACTGTATCAGAACAGAGAGAAAGAAAAAAAGAAAGAAAGAAAGAAAGAAAAGGGAGGGAGGGAGGGAGGGAGGGAGAAAGAGAGAAAGAAAGAAAGAAAGAAAGAAAGAAAGAAAGAAAGAAAGAAAGAAAGAAAGAAAGAGAAAGAAAAAGTTTTTAAAGCAAGTGTGTCAAACTCATGGTGTCACGTTGTCACGTTGTCATCATGTGACATCCTGAGTTTTCCCCCTTTCACTAAACCGGAGGTGGGCTTGGCCAGCTGTTTTTGCTGGCAGAGGCAATGCAAGCCAATTCTTTGCTGTTTCCAGGGCGGCCCTGGGAATCAGATCTAAGCACCCCACAGACCACATCCAGCCCTCGGTCTTGAGTTTGACACTGTACTGGAATGGTACCTGGTGCTCCCAGCAGGCACTGGTACGCCCATACCGGGGCATACTGGTCATATCCCACCACTGTTCGGCGGACACGTGACTGTACCAATTCTATTGGCAGCGGTGCTGCTATCTTGTTTTCCAGTTAGTGCAGAATGCGGCTGCGTGGGGGATTCTGGGAGCCTCGAGATGCTCCCACGTAACACCTCTCCTGCGCAAGCTGCACTGGCTGCTGGTGGCCTTCCGGGTGCGCTTCAAGGTGCTGGTGACCATCTTTAAAACGCTCCATGGCACAGGGCCTAGTTATTTGCGGGACCATCTCCTACCACATACCTCCCTTCGACCGGTCCACTCCCACAGGGAGGGCCTCCTCAGGGTGCCATCTGCTGGTCAATGCCGGCGGGCAGGGGAAGGGCCTTCTCTGTGGCAGGTCCGGCCCTCTGGAACAACCTACCCCCCGAACTTCGCACCATCACAGACCTTCGCCTTTTTCGCCGATCACTAAAAACGCACTTTTTCCACCTAGCTGGCCTAGCTTAGATTTTAGCTTAGATTTTAGCTTAGACTTTAGCCTAGATTTTAGCTTAGATTTTAGATGAGATGAATTTTAATTAGATTGGTAGGGGTTTTAAACATTTTTAGTTAAACATTTTAGCACAGGCTACCTAATTTAATTGTATTTTACTATTGTATTGTATTTATTGTTGTTTGTTGTCGTATTTTAATTTCCTGTGCACCGCCCTGAATCCATTGCGGAGATAGGAGCGGTATATAAATCCAATAAAACTGAAACTGGTTTCTGAAGCATTCTTTCACTACTGCGCATCAAACGTGTACACAGAGTGCGTCCCTGAGTGAACCGGCAGTGAAAAAAATCCAGAACCCACCTCTGAATGTTACCTTTCAAAGTATGACATCTATTTGCTATTTCAATACATGCGCGCGTGCACCCATGGAGGAGGGGGGAGAGACAGAGAGAGAGAGAGAGAGAAGGGTGCCTGGGGGGGGGGGGGAGTCATATTTAGTGCATTAACAGCAACAATTGCATGGGAGAACAGTCTTCCTATGAGCTTTACTCACACATGCGCATGCATCCGGCCTCAAAACCGGGCCTAAATAGGACAGCGTAGAGCCGGGGTGGGTGGACGGGGGTGGGCCCATGCACGATATAATAATAATAATAATGATGATGATGATGATGATGATGATAATAATAATAATAATAATAATAATAATAATAATAATAATAATAATAATAATATTATTATTATTATTATTATTATTATTATTATTATTATTATTATTATTATTATTATTATTATTATTATTTTAATTTATAAAACCGCTCTCTCTCCCCGAAGGGACTTGAGGCGGTGCACAGGGAATTTAAAAATACATACATAAAACCAACAAGCATAAATACAATTAAAATAGATTAAACTAGACCCTGCGCTAAAATCCCAACTGACTAAAACTAGACCCCAAAAAGTCCCTAATAAACAATTTGATTACCCCAAGCCAGCCAGGCAGAAGAAGTGTGTTTTCAATTTTTGACGGAAGGAGCGGAGGTCCGTAGTTGTTCTAATTTTGGGGGGAAGGTCGTTCCAGAGGGTCGGGCCCGCCACAGAGAAGGCCCTTCCCCTGGGTGTCGCCTGCTGGCATAGCCTAGTGGACGGCACCCGGAAAAGTCCCTCTCTGTGGGAGCGAATCGGCCGCAGGGATGTATGGGGCAGGATGCGATCCCGCAGATAGCTAGGTCCCGTGCCATGGAGCGCTTTGAAGATGATAACCAACACCTTAAAGCGCACTCGAAAGACGACAGGCAGCCAATGCAGCTCGCGCAGGAGCGGTGTTACATGGGAAAACCTAGAGGTTCCCATAACTGCCCGTGCGGCTGCATTCTGGACAAGCTGCAGTCTTCGGGTACACCTTGAGGGGAGCCCCATGTAGAGAGCATTGCAGTAGTCCAGTCGGGATGTTACGAGTGCATGAGTGACTATGCAGAGGGCATCCTGGTCCAATAGGGGACGCAACTGGCGGACCAGGCGAACCTGGTAAAACGCCCTCCTGGCTACGGCCGTCACTTGATCTTCCATGGACAGATTTCTGCTACCGGTTTGGGCAAACCGGTCCGAACTGGCTGAAGACCACCTCTGCCACCGTGTATGCGTTCACCAGTTCAGAGAGAATCCTGATGCCTAGCTGTCGTAAATTCAACTTGGCCCCTAAGCCGTCCAAGGAGAAGATTTGAGCTTCTGTTTTCATAAGCAGAACAGAAGACCGGCTTATGCTTTCTTCTCACCGTAGGCCCTCCTGGGCCTGATGTGTATATACAAAGCCGTGGGGTAGGGAGGAACAAGGGAGGGGAGGGGGGGGGGGTAAAGGCTTCTGGCATTTTTTTGACATTTTTAACCAGCAAGTGGCTTGGCTGCAATCTCAAAGCCATCCTGGCAGATACACAAGATGGAGTTTGCAAGACCTACCACAGCCGTTGCCTACACAAGTGGACTAATGGAGCAGGCACTGCTGGGACCACAGCACGGAGGCCAGGGAAAAATAAAATCCCACGGAGATGGACTCAGCCAGGGCTATAAAGAATCCGCTTTTCTTAGCAGGTGCTTTCAGTTCCAACATCTGCTGGCCATCTAAATCAAAGCAGCTGTGATAATCGGTTACGCGAATGAATGACGTGGATGTATAAATACATGGTTACAGGGTAGTGGTTGTTTTTTTTTCCTTCTTCTCCCTACTGCTTCTTACTATTCTTGGCCGGAGAGCACAGCTGACAATTCAATTAAAAATAATACAAAATGATATTGTAGGAGTGGGTTCCGGCCAGTTCCAACCTCTTCTAGAGAAGAGGTTGCACAAATCTACAGGGCCGTTCAGAACCGGTTCCAGGTCCCTCCCTCCCCCCGCCCGTCCGCCCATCATCAAGAGGAAGAGCGAGAGGAGGAATTCTGGGAGTTGAAGTCCACAAGTCTTAAAGCTGTCAAGTTTGAACACCCCTGGGGTTTTTTTTTCTAAAGGGTTAGGGGTGCGAGGGTCTTGTCACTTGACAGCTTTAAGACTTGCATGCTTCAAATGCCAGAGTTCCTGAGCCAACATTTTGGTTGCTAAGCAAGAGCGTTGTTAAGTGAGTTTCATCACATTTTACAAGTTGCCACCTCCATCCAGTCACATGACTGCCAAGCCACTCCCACCCAGTCACATGGCTCGCAAGCCACTCCCATCCAGTCACATGGCCGGCAAGCCACTCCCATCCAGTCACATGGCTGGTAAGCCACTCCCACAAAGCAGGTCACACCTGCAGAAGAGGTTCTAAAAAAATTTGAAACCCACCACTGCGATATCGCTACCCATAGTAAGGTGGGTAACTCAAAATGGCTGAGCAAATACAAACACACTTTTCCAGTAGAGAGCTATTGGAAGCTGCAACTGCCAAAAGATCTTCGGAAGATATTTAGATGAGCGAGATTCGAACGGCCGGACGCAATATGGGAGATTCCATTGTATACCCTACAATGGACATCTCTACATTTGCAGAGCAGTAGAGGTAGAAGGCCTGGCTCACATCCCATTTGACCGTTGCCTGAATAAGAGGGTGAGAGACAGATACCTCAGTCTATACACCAAACGAATGGCCCGTTGGGACCCCCATATCCAAACAGCTTACCATATTTTTCAGAGTATAAGATGCACCCTTTCCCCCCCCAAAAAAGAGGCTGAAAGTCTGGGTGCGTCTTATACACTGAATACAGTATTTCTGGCCTCCCAAAACCCCGTCCCACACATCCCACTTTTAAAAAAAAAAATGGAGGGAGGGAGAAAGGAAGGAGAGGAGAGGAGAGGAGGAGGACAGGGAGGGACGGAGAAAGGAAGGAGAGGAGAGGAGGACAGGGAGGGACAGAGAAAGGAAGGGGGGAGAGAAGGACAGGGAGGGAGGGAGAAAGGAAGGAGAGGAGAGGAGAGGAGGGAGGGATAGAGAAAGGAAAGAGAGGAGAGGAGGAGGACAGGGAGGGATAGAGAAAGAAAGGAGAGGAGGAGGACAGGGAGGGGGGGAGAAAGGAAGGAGAGGAGAGAAGGACAGGGAGGGACAGAGAAAGAAAGGGGGGAGAGAAGGACGGAGGGAGGCAGAAAGGAAGGAGAGGAGAGGAGAGGAGGGAGGGATAGAGAAAGGAAGGAGAGGAGAGGAGGAGGACAGGGAGGGTGGGAGAAAGGGAGGAGAGGAGGAGGACATTGGTAATAAGTGGGGTCTTTAAAGAGAGAAATATCTATGGAGAAGATTCTCAGTCATCCAGGCCATGGTTGTCCCAAAGGTGCTTTTTCAAGAGGCAACTTGATTCTTTCTTCTTCTTTTTTTACACTTCCCTGCAGATCTCCCTGTCCCCAGTCCCTGCAAACAGCTAAAACCAACACAGTTGTGCAAGAAAAGAGCCCGAGGAGTGCAATTCCAAAATCCCCCGTGAGTGAATTGCAGTCCCAACAGTTAGAAGGCAGTGAATGGAGCATTTACAGTATGGTTCCACCAAGGTGGAAGTCTTTGCTGACAGTGTAATGGCCAATTACCCCAGAAACAGCTTAGCAGGCACAAGAAAAGAAGCAGGTAGGAAAAACCTGTTTCCAATTGTCCCAGGAAATGTTCAGCCAAAGGAACCTGGAGCCAGGGACAAATATGCTAATACATTCAGGCTTTCCTCTGACTCTTAATTATATATGCCAAGCTTTCTCCCATCATGATTTCTGCAAAAATATTTCTGAGTCACAGTTTTGCCGCATTTGTCAACTCGGCCGATGAACATTAAGTAGTCTTTCTCTTGACCTGGTTCTCACTGACTCACTTCCCATGTTCCTTGGCACCAGCCTTGGAATGGGCGCTCCGTGCCAACGTTAAGGTTGGGCTCCTTCTGGGCATTGTCTATTTTACACTGGATGTCGGTTCTGACCCAGGCTTCCTTGGAAAGCAAGAAGCCAAGTCTGGGTCCCTGCAAAACCCCTTTTATTTACACGACTGTGAATTCCTTTCATTCACAGTCCGCGAGGCTTAGCACACAGTCTTTCAGAGGAATATTTGCCAACACAAACCTTATCTCGTTTGGAGTGCTGCCAGACAACTAGTTTCCAAACACAAGGCAAGACAACACTTGGCACACAGTCTCTTAAAGTCACATGCAGAACTTTCCACTCTTGAACTGGCCGAATGAATGAATGGTTTCCTTGCAAAAGCCCCCTCCCCGTTCGCTCCTCTTTTCTTTCCTATGGGAGAGGCCAATCACCTCCAAGGTGTGGCTTTACTCCTAAGTTGACCCTGCTTTCTTCGTTGTTCTTGTCTTCTGGCAGCCCTACGCATGCGCACACTCGGAACAGGCTCCAGCTGTTCCTCTGCCTCGCAGCTGTCTCGCTCCCTCTCTGCCTCTGACGCAGAGCCCTCGTCTGAGCTTTCCTCAGCCCCCAGGACTGGCTCATGTTCCTCCCCAACTTCCTCACTGTCCGACTCTGCTGCCAGCTCTGCTGGCCGCCGGCGGGCCACAACCATGTGTTTGCCTGAGCCCCCTTAGCTGAAATCCACAATAAATTGCTCGTTTAGTCTTTAGAGCCCAGCCAATGAGTTCCTCCAAGTCCACATGATTCCAGCTGGTTGCTCTCGAGCTATTATGTCCAGCAGGGAGACTGTTTAGCTGCTGAACACCAGGCCTTTGTATCAGGCACAGTTGTAGCTTTGCCAGAAAAGACAGGCCCAGTGTCTTTCCTTAAGCTACAAAGATGTGGGCCTGCTCTCACTGACCCCAGTAGCAGAAATTCCAAGCGAGGGGAAGGAATCATTTTTGACCTGGGTTACAGTTCTGGCGGCTGATTGTAGATTTGGGCGGGAAAGTTCTCTACTTCGGGAGGTAGAATTTGAATTTGGAGCACCAGATCTTTCGCGAGAAAACAAATATCAAACTCAAATAAAGACGTCGAGAATTGTGATCCTCCCGTTTGATATTACTTCGATGTTAGGAAATAATATGTGTGCGTGGTTTTGTTTTTTTTTTAAAAGAAGAAAACTAAGGATAGCAACTGCCAGGACTCAACCATTTTTATTATTTATTTATTTATTTTTCATATTTATATCCCGCACCCATCTCACAACCAAGGGACCCGGGGGCGGCGCACAGGCAAATTTAAAAACAGATACAAATATTTATTATTTTATTTTATTAAATTTATATCCCGCCCTTCTCCAAGAGGACCCAGGGCGGCGCACAGGAAATTAAAATACATATAAAAAACACAATACAAAATTTAAAAACCTATTAGATTCCCATCCTGCGCTAAAACCAATTAAAATCCCCGAATTAAAACTATCTATGGCTAGTCCCAGCGGAGGCTATGTTAGGCCGGCTTGATGGAAGAGGTGTGTTTTTAAACACTGGCGGAAGAGGCGGAGGTCGGTGATGGTACGGAGTTCAAGGGGTAGGTCGTTCCACAGGGCAGGGCCCGCCACAGAGAAGGCCCTTCCCCTGGGTGTCGCCAGTCGGCATTGTCTGGCCGACGGCACCCTGAGAAGGCCCTCTCTGTGGGAGCGTATCGGTCTAAGGGATGTATGGGGCAGGAGACGGTCTCGCATATAACTAGGTCCCGAGCCATGGAGCGCTTTGAAGATGGTCGTCAAAATATACATAAACAATCCTAAAAACAGTATTAAATCCATCCCTGTGCTAAAAACATACTTAAAACCCGCAAATTAAAACTTTGGTAAATTAATACACAGTTAGGAATCGGGTAATTCATGCCAGGCCGGCTAGTTGGAACAAATGTGTTTTTAAGTGCTGGCGGAACAGGCGGAGGTCCGAGATAACACAGAGTTCGGGAGGCAGGTCGTTCCAGAGGGTAGGGCCCATCACAGACAAGGTCCTTCCCCTGAGCGTCACCAGCTGGCATTGCCCAGTCGACGGCACCCGGAGAAGGCCCTCTCTATGTGAGCGTATTGGTCGAAGGGACGTATGGGGCAGCAGGCGGTCTCGCAGGTAACCATCATGTGTTTTTTTTATCAAGAGACAAACAATTGCCTGGAATGCATACCATGATTTGAGAAAGTGGACTCAAACCCCTTAAAAATCTGATGTCCTTTTGAAGGTGTAATTAATGCAGAACGTTTTGGATAATACGGCAAGCTCAGACATGGGTTGCTGCCGGAATTACTGCCGGTTGGCTACACCAAATTTTTGCGGGCGCCCACTTGTTTTGCTCGCACGCACGCCAAACGTGGGCTCCACACGGGTGCGCATTTGCACCTAAAAAGGTCTGCACATGCGCACAAGGTTAAAAAAAGGGGGGGTTGCATTTCTGCAATGAAGATTGTTCTGCGCATGCACAGATCCAAAAATCAAGATGGCGCCGCCGCCAATAGAACAACTCTGGGCAAGCGGTGCATAAATTCACTGGATTTTTGCAGGCCATTTCATGGTCCTGTTTCTTGCTGTTTAAGAATGAAGGGCATTAAGTTTTGCATAAGAGAGAGAGAGAGAGAGTCTTGGCGCAGTAGTTAGAATGCCGTACTACAGGCTAACTTATTTATTTATTGATTTATTGATTGATTTATTGATTGGTTTGTTTGTTTGTTTGTTTGTTTGTTTATTTATTTATTTATTTATTTATTTATTTATTTATTTATTTGATTTATATACCGCCCTATTTCACCTAAAAGGGACTCAGGGCGGTGCACAGAAAGCTAAAAACCCGAACAATACATACAAAATATAAAAAACTATTAAATTATAAATGTGTGCTAAAATTTAGATAAATAAATTTAAAACCAATAAATATCCAATTTTAAAATTATTCCCTTAGTCTATGTCAGGCCGGCTAGATGAAAGAAATGTGTTTTTAACATCCGACGGAAGAGGCAAAGGTCCGTGATGGTACGGATATCGGGGGGGCAGGTCGTTCCAGAGTGCTGGACCCCACCACAGAGAAGGCTCTTCCCCTGGGAGCCGCCAGCCGGCATTGACCGGCTGATGGCACCCTGAGAAGGCCCACTCTGTGGGAGCGGACTGGTCGAAGGGAGGTATATGGTAGGAGGCGGTCTCTTAACTCTGCCCACAGCCTGGAGTTCAATCCTAAAAAGGCTCTAAATTGACTTCCAAGGTCGGTAAGATGAGAACGCAAGACTGTTCTCATTGGGGCAGAAAGGTAAGTGGGTTGCAAGCAAGGGTGAATGCAGCCTGGGTGTGTTGGCGAGAACTCACTGGTTGTGCTGTGTGACAGACGAATGCCAACCTGTCTTCAATCTAAGATTTACAAGACAACCGTCTGCACTGTATGGCACTGAAAGCTGGGCAGCGGCAACAACAGGGACCGAAAGCTCTCTCCATGCCTTGGAAAATCAAATGCTCCATTGGATATCGGGCCTCTCCCTTCTTGACCGCATCACACATGTCACACATTCGGCAGCATTTTGGTGTGGCACCAATTTTGGAGAAGACGAAAGGAGGGCGACTCCACAGGCAAGGACTTGTCCAGGGAGCAGCACCTTCCGCTGTTAGCAAGACTGCCTATCAACTAGAAGTCAATGACTGGTGACTTTGTGGGCGTCCAAAACAAAGATGGCAAGACACCATTAAGAAAGATATGCAAGCTCTGGGCCTGCACCCTGGAGACGCAGCTGACCGTGCAAAGTGGCGTTCAACGATATGAAAAGCAGACCCTGCACCCATGGGAATACGCTAGGAAGAAGAAGAAGAGGAGGGGGGAGAAGAAGAAGGGGAAGGGGAAGATGAGGAGGAGATGGAGGAGGAGGCAGAGGAGGAGATGAAGAAGAAAAGGAGGGAGGGGAGGGAGGGTTGGTGGAGAAGAGGAAGAGAAGAGGAAGAAGAGATAGAAGAAGATGAGGAGGAGATGGAGGAGGAGGAGAAAAAAGAAGTGGATGAGGGGGAGGAGAAGAAAGAGAAGAAGAAGAGGAAGAAGAGGTAGAAGAAGAAGAGGAGGAGATGAAGGAGGAGGAAACGGAGGAGGAGGAGGAGAAGAAGAGAAGAACAAAGAGGTAGAAGATGAGGAAATGGAGAAGGGAGGAGGAGGAGGGAGGAAGAGGAGGAGGAGGAGGAGGAGAAGGAGAGGAGGAGGAGGAAGGAGAAGGAGGAGGAAGAAGAGGAGGAGGAGGAGGAGGAGGAGGAAAAGCAAGGAGGAGGAGGAAGAGGAGGAAGAAGAAGAAGAAAGAAAGAAAGAAAGAAAGAAAGAAAGAAAGAAAGAAAGAAAGAAAGAAAGAAAGAAAGAAAGAAAGAAAGAAAGAAAGAAAAGGTATTGTGGGATGTATATCTGGTGGAACCACGCAAAAGGCCTTTCTCAATAGTCTTCTCAATAGTGGCCCCTATTCCATGGAACATCATTCCATGTGAGGTACCCTTGGTCCCCCCCTGTTGCTTTTCCAAAAGGCCCTAAAAACGTGACTTTGTCAGCAGGCCTGGGGACCATGAATGGAGATGGTACGAACCAAGTGGTTGTTGTCATTGTGCTGTTGTTGAAGCCACGCGACAGAGGGGAGTCATCTTTTTTAAATGGGTGGATTTTTAAATATTGTAGTCACCAATGTGGGAGTCGGGCAGCTTCATAAGTAAGGAAGAAATAAATATCTGAATCAGCAAAGTCTCTTTATTCCTGAGATGTTCCTTGAATTGACAAAGACCAATCAACCAATTTCATTGTATTTAAGTACAATGACAATAAAGATTATACTTATACTTAAGACCTGGGGGTGGCTTCCTCTTCACTCCCACTTGCGCTGGGAGAAACTCAACCCAATTTCTTAGCTTTGAGCCTCCTCCTCCTCCTCCTCCTCCTCCTCCTCCTCCTCTTTCTTCTTCTTCTTTCCCTCTCCCCCTCTCTTTCTGGGAGCTCACAAGGGACTCCGTCTGCTAATTTGCACTCCCTCTTTGAAGTGGCCTTGATTATTCCAAACTTGCAAAGTTCTTTACCCTGAAATGGAATCCTCAGGGTGACTCAAGGCTGTACTACAAATAAACTTGCTCGGGGTGAACCGGTGAGTTTCATTTCCATGGAGTAACATCAGCCTATCTCTGAGAAAAGACTCCCGGCAGCACTGAGCGTCGCGAAGGAAAATAAAATCCCCCAGCAGGTAACCCTAGCAAAGAAAAACAGCAAGACCCCTCTCCACCTACCCATTTCTTCTCAACGCTTGGGAGCACCGCATCGTCTGAAGAGTCCCCTCCTCTTTTCCGAAATCGGTAGTGTCCAAAGTGTTGCTCACATTGTTTACAGAGCTTTGATGATTTCTTCCAAGAGTTTTAGTTCAGCATTTAGGAATGTGAAGGTCAGATCATTTTCCTGCACAGATGAAAAACCGAGACGGGTGAATTTAATACCACTGTTTATTCAAAAACAAGGAAGTCCACTTTGCCCCTCTCCGAGGCTCGGACAAAAGCACAAAAGAAGCCAAATTTGGTCTGGGGATGACTGGAGGATTTGGAAATCACTTGGGTTCATATTTTCATGCGTCGCTGGAGAATCTGTTTGCTTGTTAGGTTATTAGGTAGCTTATGTCTCTGTGTCTTGTTGATTTGCCACAAATATTTGATTCTGTGATGGGACTTTGGGGAGGGGGAGGTAGGAAATAGATCTGGGGATCTGCCTACAGTTTATGGAGCACATGTTGCCTAGCCCTCTTTAGAAGATAACGGAAATCTAGTTCTGGTTCTGACGACCATCTTTAAAGCGCTCCATGGCTCGCGGCCTAGTTATATGCGAGACCGCCTCCTGCCCCATACATCCCTTCGGCCGATCCGCTCCCACAGAGAGGGCCTTCTCAGGGTGCCGTCGGCCGGGCAATGCCGTCTGGCGACACCCAGGGGAAGAGCCTTCTCTGTGGCGGGCCCTGCCCTTTGGAACGACCTACCCCCTGAATTGCGTACCATCACTGACCTCCGCCTCTTCCGCCAGTGTCTAAAGACACATCTTTTTCAGCAAGCCGGCCTAGCCTAATCTCCCGTGGGGACTATTTTTAGATAGTTTTAAATTGGGGATTTTAAAATTGGTTTTAGCATAGGACTATAATAATTTAATATGTTTTTAAATTATGTATTTATTTTTTTGTATGTTTTTAAATTCCTATGCGCCGCCCTGGGTCCTTTGTGGAGAAGGGCGGGATATAAATGTGATTAAAATAAATAAAATAAAAATAAATAAATAGTTCCAACATCTCTTGTATGAACAGATAATCTTGAAAGAGAAGAAGAATATTGGAAAAAAAGGGGGGCTTACCAATCACATGAACAAGATACAATCAGAAACTTTGAAAAAGTCATCTATAAAATCATTTATTTTGGGATATGCTAGGACCCTGTAGGACAGTGATGGCTAATCTTTTTTGGCTCGGGTGCCAAAAGCGAGGGGAGCGCAGGGGGGGGTCACGCACGGGCGTGCCACACCCATAATGCTATGCACGTGACCCCAGTGTGCATGCAAGCGCAATCAGCACTCCCCTCCCTGGGGAGTGTTTATCTGCAGGATAAAATCGCTCAGATCCGGAGCGAGCTGATTTCCACCGAGAGTGGTCTAGAGGGATTGTCGGAAGCCGGTCTTGAGATACCATTGTGGGAGGAGTTTGACTCTGTTGCCTCCGAAGATATGGACAGGTTACGTGGACGACTGAGAGCCACCACATGTTTATTGGACCCATGTCCCTCCTGGCTTGTACTGGCATCCTGGGAGGTTACACGAGGCTGGCTCTAGGAGTTAGTCAACGCTTCTCTGAGTGAGGGTTTCTTGCCTGCCTCCCTTAAAGAGGCGAGGGTGAGACCCCACCTCAAGAAGCCTTCCCTGGACCCAGCTTTATTGGAAAACTATCGTCCAGTCTCCAACCTTCACTTTCTAGCGAAGGTTGTTGAGAGTGTGGTGGCACAACAGTTTCCCCGTCACCTGGAGGAAGTTGATTATCTGGACCCGCGCCAGTCCGGCTTCCGGCCAGGGCACAGCACAGAGACGGCATTGGTCGCGTTGGTGGATGATCTCTGGAGGGCCAGAGATGGGGGTTGTTCCTCCATCCTGGTCCTATTAGACCTCTCAACGGCTTTTGATACCATCGACCATGGTATCCTATTGCATCGGCTGGAGGGGTTGGAGTTGAGGGGCACCGTTTTGCGGTGGTTCTCCTCCTACCTCTCCAGCCGTTCGCAATTTGTGTTGGCAGGAGGGAAGAGGTCGACCTCTAAACCCCTCACTTGTGGGGTGCCTCAGGGGTCGGTCCTATCGCCACTCCTGTTCAACACATACATGAAGCCGCTGGGTGAGATCATCCGTGATTTTGGGGTAGAGTACCACATCTACGCTGATGATACGCAGCTGTACTTTTCTACCCCAAACCACCCCAACAATACCGTTGAAGTGATGTCCCGATGTCTGGAAGCCGTACGGATCTGGATGGGAGACAACAGACTCAAACTCAACCCATCCAAGACTGAGTGGCTGTGGTTTCCGGCGTCCCGGTACAACCAGTTGATTCCATCACTGGCCATAGGGGGCGAACATCTGGCCCCCATGGATCGGGCACGCAACCTAGGCGTCCTCCTGGATACCCGGCTGTCTATGCAAGATCATGTGACGGCCGTGGCCAGGGGGGCTTTCCACCAGGTACGCCTGGTGCGACAGTTGCGTCCCTTATTGGACTGGGACGCCCTTCGCACAGTCACTCACGCGCTTGTGACATCCCGGCTGGACTACTGCAATGCTCTCTACATGGGGCTCCCCTTGGGGTGCACCCGAAGGCTACAGCTGGTCCAGAATGCGGCCACGCGGGCGATCTTGGGAACGTCTAGGTATTCCCATGTAACACCACTCCTGCACGAGCTGCACTGGTTACCTGTGGTCGGGTGTGCTTCAAGGTGTTGATTACCATCTTTAGAGCGCTCCATGGCACGGGACCTAGCTACCTGCGAGACCGCATCCTACCTCATACATCCCTGCGGCCGATCCGCTCCCACAGAGAGGGACTTCTCCGGGTGCCGTCCACTAGGCAATGTCAGCGGGCGACGCCCATGGGAAGGGCCTTCTCTGTGGTGGGCCCAACCCTCTGGAACGACCTACCCCCCGACCTCAGAACAACCACGGACCTCTGCACCTTCCGCCAGAAATTAAAGACACTCCTGTTCCATCAGGCCGGCTTGGCCTAAGTTATCTACCTACCCTACAGTCTGTAAAATAAATTGTTTTAATTGGGTTTGTATGGGATGATGTTTTAACTTCTAAATTTTAGCACAGGGATAATTATTTAATTTGATTTTAACTATTTATATTGTGATATTGTTGTGTTTTTTAACTTCCTGTGCACCGCCCCGGGTCCCTTTGGGGAGAGGGTGCGGTTATATAAATCCAAATAAATCAAATCAAAATCAAATCAAATCCCCCACTTTGGCATGCTTTTTTTGCCCTCCCCAGGCTCCAGAGGAGGGTGAAAACAGCCTCCCCCCCCCCCCAAGAGATCCTCCAGAGGCTACAGGAGTTTCCATGAAGTCTCTGGAGCGCAAAAAACCGACCCTCCAGGGCAAACTGGAAGTCTGTTCCTGAATTTCCTGTTTGCCCATAGGGTTGGTTTTTCACGAAAAATGGCCTTAAAAGAAGGCCAAAGTCAGCTGGTCAGAGCAACACCTTGCGTACCCTAACAAATGGCTCCATGAGCCGCCTGTGGCACGCGTGCCATAGGTTCGCCATCACAGCTATAGGAGATGACCAGGCTGAGCCCAAGGGAGGGGGTCAAACACATCATTAGTCAAGAGTCCCTTTGTGCCCACAAGAAATCTCAGTACAGCCTACCTTGAATTCCTCCAACGTGTGGTTTTCGGCCCATTTTATTTTAAAGGCAGTTCAAGAAGTTGTGTTTATGGAGTTTCTCTGAAAGAAGAGGTTAAAAAGAAGGAATTAAACTATTTGCTGATTGAATAGCGGTTTTAGAAATCAACGAAATTGCCTTTTGTTGATGGCTCATCCATCCAATGGAATTCAATCCAACAGTTGCAAATCCCTCACAGTCCACTAGTGGGTTGCGGCCCTGAACTAGAAAGAACTCCAAGGTCCCTTTTGATTCTGCTGTTCTGTTCTGTTCTGTTCTGTACTGTACTGTATTGTACTGTACTGTAGTAGTCCCCAACCTTTCTAGCTTGGTGCACCAGCGGTGGCAGGGTTGGCAGGGGAGAGGGGACAGCCCACAGGTTGGGGACCCTGGGATTAGAAAGAACTCCAAGGTCCCTTTTGATTCTGCTGTTCCGTAATGTTCTGTAATGTTCTGTTCGGTTCTGCATTGCAGTGGTCCCCAATCTTTCTGGCTTGGCGCACCAGCAGTGGCAGGGCTGGCAGGGGAGAGGGGACGGTTTCACGTGCATGCACCAAATGCAGCTTTGCACATCACTTGCCTGCCACTTCCATGGCCCAGTTACAAACAGGCTGCAGCCCGGCACTGGGCCACAGACTGGGGAATTGCGGGGCCCTGCTGTATTGCACAGTCCCACTACACAATGATTCAGACCAGTGGTAGGATTCAAACTTTTTTACTACCAATTCTGTGGGCATGGCTTGGTGGGTGTGGCGTGGCATAGTGGGTGGGGCATGGGAAGGATACTGTAAAATCTCCATTCTCTCCCCACTCCAGGGGAAGGATACTGCAAAATCCCCATTCCCTCCCGATCAGCTGGGACTCGGGAGGCAGAGAATAGATGGGGCGGGGCCAGCCAGAGGTGGTATTTACCGGTTCTCTGAACTACTCAAAATTTCCGCTACAGGTTCTCCAGAAATGGTCAGAACTTGCTGAATGCCACCTCTGATTCAGACCCGGTGTTTACCAGGGGTTTTTAATCTGGATTTTAGAACAGGCCACCCATTTAATATCATTTTTAGTGTATTTTAATATATTTTGATGCTTTTATTGTCGATTTTATTGATGCCTGTTCACCGCCCTGAGTCCCGAAAGGGAAAAGGGTGGTATACAAATCAAAAATAAAGTAAAGTAAAAAGTAAAGACCCTCCTATGCAGTCTGTTCAAAATTCAATTGAAATGTCGCCTTTTTCTGGAAAGCATCACTTTACGCTGGTGCGTTTACCTCACAGTTTAGACAAGGATTCCAAGTTTGGATGATGCGAACGAACATCCCCGATTCCCTCGGAGGATCATGCTATAATAAAGCCTTTAGAAGCTGTCCTGGACACTGTCATCCTGAATCCCATATGGAACATGAATCGCCGGCTTTATGAATGTACAACATAAAATCAATTACAATATGTCACAAGCAGTTAACTTGTATTTTGTTTCCACCCAGTGAAAGCCTTACTACATCTTTTGCGGGAGGGGGGGGGAGAGGGTTTTTCCAGCCTGGTGCTAGTCAAATGTGAGTCTAATGGATATTGCTTTTTAGATTCCAAAATCAGTTTTATCTCTTGTTCTTTGATAGTACAAGGTGGGACATTATTAATCTGGCACGATTTCCCCCCTTCCCTTCTTTCCTATCTTTTCGTCCATCAAAAGCCACCACAGCATCAGTTTCACCCTATCGCAACCAAAATCCTCAGTTTATTAAGAAATGTCACATAAAAAGACAGGTGGAATGGTTTTCCCCCCTTTTCTTTTAAAGCAGTATGTTTACAATCTTTGCAGTGGCTGACTGCCAAAGATTTTCCAAAGATTAAAGCAATAGGTTCTTCTGGGACTTTTTCATAGTAATATTTATGAAAACCCAAGACCTACATGCTTAAAAGAAAAAGTAAAGAATCTTGTGGGCGGCGGGGAAATTCAATTTTTTTACTATAGGTTCTGTGGGCGCGGCTTGGTGGGCGTGGTGTGGCTTGGTGGGCGTGGCTTAGTGGGCATGGCAGGGGAAGGATACTGCAAAATCTGCATTCCCTCCCCACTCCAGGGAAAGGATACTGCAAAATCTCCATTCCCTCCCCACTCCAGGGGAAGGATACTGCAAAATCTGCATTCCCTCCCCACTCCAGGGGAAGGATACTGCAAAATCTGCATTCCCTCCCTACTCCAGGGGAAGGATACTGCAAGATCTGCATTCCCTCCCCACTCCATGGAAAGGATACTGCAAAATCTCCATTCCAACCCCTCTCCAGGGAAAGGATACTGCAAAATCTCCATTCCCTCCCCACTCCAGGGGAAGGATACTGCAAAATCTGCATTCCCTCCCCACTCCAGGGGAAGGATACTGCAAAATCTGCATTCCCTCCCCACTCCAGGGCAAGGATACTGCAAAATCTCCATTCCCTCCCCACTCCATGGAAAGGATACTGCAAAATCTCCATTCCAACCCCTCTCCAGAGAAAGGATGCTGCAAAATCTGCATTCCCTCCCCACTCCAGGGGAAGGATACTGCAAAATCTGCATTCCCTCCCCACACCAGGGAAGGATACTGTAAAATCACCATTCCCTCCTCACTCCATGGAAAGGATACTGCAAAATCTCCATTCTCACCCCTCTCCAGGGAAAGAATACTGCAAAATCTCCATTCCCACACCTCTCCAGAAAAAGGATACTGCAAAATCTCCATTCCCACCCCTCTCCAGGTGAAGGATTCTGCAAAATCTCCATTCCCACCCCACTCCAGGGGAAGGATCCTGCAAAATCTCCATTCCCACCCCACTCCAGTGGAAGGAACCTTCAAAATCTCCATTCCCACCCCAGTCTGGGGCCAGCCAGAGGTGGCATTTTCCAGTTCTCCGAACTACTCATAATTTCCACTACTGGTTCTCCAGAACCTGTCAGAATTGCTGGATTTAAACCCCTGCTTGTGGATTGAATGAGATTAGAAGACAGCTGCCAGCAAGGCTAAACTTTCTGGGTCGTTTTTTTTTCCTTTGAAAATATTTCTCCAGCACCAAAAAAAAAGGGATGGAGAAATTTTTAGCTGAGGTCACCACCACGACGGGCAATTGTGGGTTTCTCTTTCAACCTTGGAAATTTCGGCGGCTTGCCAGTAATGGAGATGTATTAACACTGAATGCAACTTAATGAAATAGGTGTCACGTTTGCAATTTACAGAAGCTTTTTCTAAAGCATTAAATTCAATTAGGCTCCTTAAGAGCTGTTTGAGGTTGAAGTTAGTTTGGCTCTGAGGGGTCAGGGGGTTGAGTGAGAAAGTCTGGAGCAGGAGGAAGAGGAGGGGTTATTTTTAGGATCAAAACGATATATAAATGGTTAACATATCTAAATGCATCCATTAGTGTATATGAACGCAATAAATGTGCCAAAGGAGTAATAACATGATTGAGAAAAGTCACTCTCCCGGCATGGTCATTAAGGCTGAAAGGATCCCATTTATGGCCATAAGGAAAAAGAAAATGCCATAAAAATAACCTTACTCCCACCATGGGTTTTTGATGGCTTACTGGGCATACAACTCCCTCCTCGGTCTGTCAGATGGAGAGCACCACCCCTACCAGTAATTCCTTTTCTGTTGGGAAAGCTGAGATAGAAGAAAAAAAATGCCAAGTGCGATTCCTCAAAGTTCATTGCAACAAGAAAGAAAAAAGGAAAAGAGACGTACTCCTCTTCCACCAACTCCTAAAATGCCAAACAGATTTGAAGAAATGGATAATAAAAGACAAAGTACAAAAAATGATCCTTTTCAACTGTCATTTGTCGGCCATTTTGTTTCAACTGTCATTTGTCGGCCTTTTTGTTTGCCTGGAGAGATTCCTGTTATGGCTGTCACTGCTGTCTGTATTCCACCTGGTGCAGGTGTTGGCACGGCGCTCAAACCAATTTCATTGTAATTTTATTACAATATTATTACAATGACAATAAAGATTATTATTGTTGTTGTTGTTGTTATTATTATTATTATTATTATTATTATGACGAAGGTATTATGAAGATACCATGCAGATTTTTTAAAGAACTATATAGTAACCTGTTGTGGCCCAGCCGGCTCCGGATGAGCTGCTGATGGATTCCTCTAGTGAGGAGTCCTATGAGTCTGCTCTGGAGGAGAAGGGCGACCTTGAGAGAGCAGAGAGCCAGGCTGGTCATCAGGAGGCACCTGGGTCTTGGAGTAGTGGGGAGGATCAGGGCCAGTTTGTTCCTGATGCTAGAGTGAGAAGGGCCGAAAAAAGGAGGCTTCAATTGCATCAGAAGCGAACTCGGAGGATGTGAATTAGTCCCAGCTGCCTAATGACTGGCCCCTCCCAAGAGGGTTTAAAAGGAAGTCTTTGCTAAGAAAGTCCTTGCAGAGAACAACGTTGGATTTCTAGGTTCATGTTGATTCGTGTTGATTTTCAGGTTCGTGTTTAGTCGAGTTAGGAAGCTTCGTATCTGTTCAGAGTCATTCAGGCAAGAGAGTTAGTGGCAAGCAGCCAGTCTTGTATTAGTCGGAGAAAGGGGAGTCAGGACAGTAACCATTTCAGCTACTAGGCTTCAAAAGATGCACAGTTTGGTCTAGATATTAAGGCACTACTAGAAACCAGGAGACGGTGATTTCTAGTCCTGCCTTAGGCATGAAAGCATGAAAGCTGGCCCAATGACTTTGGACCAATGACAGTGAGTTCTAGCCAGTGGTGGGATTCAAAAATTTTTACTACTGATTCTGTGGGTGTGGCTTGGTGGGCATGGCAGGGGAAGGATACTGATCCTCCCAATCAGCTGGGACTCAGGGGGCAAAGAATAGAAGGGGGGGTAATCAGAGGTGGTATTTACGGGTTCTCCGAACTATTCAAAATTTCCGCTACTGGTTCTCCAAACTGGTTAGAACCTGATGAATACCACTTCTGGTTCTAGCCCCGACTTAGGCATGAAAGCTGGCTCGGTGACCATGAGCCAATCACTGCCTCTTAGCCCAGCTCCCCTCACAAGGTTATTGTGGGGAAAACAGGAGCAGGAAGCTGCTCCTATTGGATATTTACCACCTTGAGTTATTTATAAACATAATGAAGGTGGGAAATAAACAAACAAACAAATAGGTGGCTTGGTGGGTGATGTTTTACCTGTCATCATAGATCTGCTCCTGAGCCTTACTGAGGTGTGAATGTAAGCACCAACAGGCCACCTAGACATATCATACAGAGGTATCGTAGCCTCAGATCTCACAGCACAAGGATTGCCCAAATGAATGATCCAACCTTCTTGTCTAAATGGACCGGGGTGCCTTACGCACAGTCACTCAAGCACTCGTCACCTCTCGACTCGACTACTGTAATGCTCTCTACATGGGGCTCCCCTTGAGGTGCACCCGAAAGCTGCAGCTAGTCCAGAACGCAGCCGCGCGGGTGATTACTGGAGCCCCCAGATGCTCCCACATAACACCGATCCTGCGCGAGCTGCACTGGCTTCCTGTGGTCTTTCGGGTGCGCTTCAAGGTCTTGACGACCATCTTTAAAGCGCTCCATGGCTCGGGGCCTAGTTATATGCGAGACCGCCTCCTGCCCCATACATCCCTCAGACCGATACGCTCCCACAGAGAGGGCCTCCTCAGGGTGCCGTCGGCTGGACAATGCCGACTGGCGACACCCAGGGGAAGAGCCTTCTCTGTGGCGGGCCCTGCCCTTTGGAACGACCTACCCCCTGAACTCCGCACCATCTCCGACCTCCGCCTCTTCCGCAAGTGTCTGAAGACACACCTATTCCACCTAGCCGGCCTAGCGTAACCTCCATACTGATTATTAGATAGTTTTAAATTTGGGATTTTAATTCGGTTTTTAGCGCAGGGTTTATTTATTAGAATAAGTATTTTAAATTTTGATATATTTTATATATTTTGTATCTATTTTAACATCCCTGTGCGCCGCCCTGGGTCCATTTGGAGAAGGGCGGGGTATAAATTTAATAAATAAATAAATAAATAAATGATCCAACCAGTCAGAATTCCTTTAGACATTTGAAGACTTTTGTACCGTGCTGGTTTTTTGTAAAGAGAATAGCAATAGCAGTAACAGTAGCAGTAGCTGTAGTGCAGTAGCAGTAGTGCAGTAGCAGTAGCAATAGCAATAGCAGTAGCAGTAGTAGTAGTGCAGTAGCAGTAGTGCAGTAGCAGTAGCAGTAGCAGTAGCAATAGCAGTAGCAGTAGCAGTAGCAGTAGCAGTAGTGCAGTAGCAATAGCAATAGCAATAGCAATAGCAGTAGCAGTAGTGCAGTAGCAATAGCAATAGCAATAGCAATAGCAGTAGCAGTAGCAGTAGCAGTAGCAATAGCAATAGCAGTAGCAGTAGCAGTAGTGCAGTAGCAATAGCAATAGCAATAGCAATAACAGTAGCAGTAGTGCAGTAGCAATAGCAATAGCAATAGCAGTAGCAATAGCAATAACAGTAGCAGTAGTGCAGTAGCAATAGCAATAGCAATAGCAGTAGCAGTAGCAGTAGCAGTAGCAGTAGTGCAGTAGCAGTAGCAATAGCAGTAGCAATAGCAATAGCAATAGCAGTAGCAGTAGTGCAGTAGCAATAGCAATAGCAATAACAGTAGCAGTAGTGCAGTAGCAATAGCAATAGCAATAGCAGTAGCAATAGCAATAACAGTAGCAGTAGTGCAGTAGCAATAGCAATAGCAATAGCAGTAGCAGTAGCAGTAGTGCAGTAGCAGTAGCAATAGCAGTAGCAATAGCAATAGCAATAGCAGTAGCAGTAGTGCAGTAGCAATAGCAATAGCAATAGCAATAACAGTAGCAGTAGTGCAGTAGCAATAGCAATAGCAATAGCAATAGCAATAACAGTAGCAGTAGTGCAGTAGCAGTAGCAATAGCAATAGCAATAACAGTAGCAGTAGTGCAGTAACAATAGCAATAGCAATAGCAGTAGCAGTAGCAGTAGCAGTAGTGCAGTAGCAGTAGCAATAGCAATAGCAGTAGCAGTAGCAGTAGCAGTAGCAGTAGTGCAGTAGCAATAGCAATAGCAATAGCAGTAGCAGTAGTGCAGTAGCAATAGCAATAGCAGTAGCAGTAGCAATAGCAATAGCAGTAGCAGTAGCAGTAGCAGTAGTGCAGTAGCAATAGCAATAGCAGTAGCAGTAGCAGTAGCAATAGCAATAGCAATAGCAGTAGCAGTAGTGCAGTAGCAATAGCAATAGCAATAGCAGTAGCAGTAGCAGTAGCAGTAGCAGTAGCAGTAGCAGTAGTGCAGTAGCAATAGCAATAGCAATAGCAGTAGCAGTAGCAATAGCAATAGCAATAACAGTAGCAGTAGTGCAGTAGCAATAGCAATAGCAGTAGCAGTAGCAGTAGCAGTAGTGCAGTAGCAGTAGCAATAGCAATAGCAATAGCAATAGCAATAGCAGTAGCAGTAGCAGTAGTGCAGTAGCAATAGCAATAGCAATAGCAATAACAGTAGCAGTAGTGCAGTAGCAATAGCAATAGCAATAGCAGTAGCAGTAGCAATAACAGTAGCAGTAGTGCAGTAGCAATAGCAATAGCAGTAGCAGTAGCAGTAGCAGTAGTGCAGTAGCAGTAGCAATAGCAGTAGCAATAGCAATAGCAGTAGCAGTAGTGCAGTAGCAATAGCAATAGCAATAGCAATAACAGTAGCAGTAGTGCAGTAGCAATAGCAATAGCAATAGCAATAGCAGTAGCAATAGCAATAACAGTAGCAGTAGTGCAGTAGCAATAGCAATAGCAGTAGCAGTAGCAGTAGCAGTAGTGCAGTAGCAGTAGCAATAGCAGTAGCAATAGCAGTAGCAGTAGCAGTAGTGCAGTAGCAATAGCAATAGCAATAGCAATTACAGTAGCAGTAGTGCAGTAGCAATAGCAATAGCAATAGCAGTAGCAGTAGTGCAGTAGCAGTAGCAGTAGCAATAGCAATAACAGTAGCAGTAGTGCAGTAGCAATAGCAATAGCAATAGGAGTAGCAGTAGCAGTAGCAGTAGTGCAGTAGCAGTAGCAATAGCAATAGCAATAGCAGTAGCAGTAGCAGTAGTGCAGTAGCAATAGCAATAGCAATAGCAGTAGCAGTAGTGCAGTAGCAATAGCAATAGCAGTAGCAGTAGCAATAGCAATAGCAGTAGCAGTAGCAGTAGCAGTAGTGCAGTAGCAATAGCAATAGCAATAGCAGTAGCAATAGCAATAGCAATAGCAGTAGCAGTAGCAGTAGTGCAGTAGCAATAGCAATAGCAATAGCAATAGCAGTAGCAGTAGCAGTAGCAGTAGCAGTAGTGCAGTAGCAATAGCAATAGCAGTAGCAATAGCAATAGCAATAACAGTAGCAGTAGTGCAGTAGCAATAGCAATAGCAATAGCAATAGCAATAGCAGTAGCAGTAGTGCAGTAGCAGTAGCAATAGCAGTAGCAGTAGTGCAGTAGCAATAGCAATAGCAATAGCAATAACAGTAGCAGTAGTGCAGTAGCAATAGCAATAGCAATAGCAGTAGCAATAGCAATAACAGTAGCAGTAGTGCAGTAGCAGTAGCAATAGCAGTAGCAATAGCAATAGCAGTAGCAGTAGTGCAGTAGCAATAGCAATAGCAATAGCAATAACAGTAGCAGTAGTGCAGTAGCAATAGCAATAGCAATAGCAGTAGCAATAGCAATAACAGTAGCAGTAGTGCAGTAGCAATAGCAATAGCAGTAGCAGTAGCAGTAGTGCAGTAGCAGTAGCAATAGCAGTAGCAATAGCAATAGCAGTAGCAGTAGTGCAGTAGCAATAGCAATAGCAATAGCAATTACAGTAGCAGTAGTGCAGTAGCAATAGCAATAGCAATAGCAGTAGCAGTAGTGCAGTAGCAGTAGCAGTAGCAATAGCAATAACAGTAGCAGTAGTGCAGTAGCAATAGCAATAGCAATAGGAGTAGCAGTAGCAGTAGCAGTAGTGCAGTAGCAGTAGCAATAGCAATAGCAATAGCAGTAGCAGTAGCAGTAGTGCAGTAGCAATAGCAGTAGCAGTAGTGCAGTAGCAATAGCAATAGCAGTAGCAGTAGCAATAGCAATAGCAGTAGCAGTAGCAGTAGCAGTAGCAGTAGTGCAGTAGCAATAGCAATAGCAATAGCAGTAGCAATAGCAATAGCAGTAGCAGTAGCAGTAGTGCAGTAGCAATAGCAATAGCAATAGCAATAGCAGTAGCAGTAGCAGTAGCAGTAGCAGTAGTGCAGTAGCAATAGCAGTAGCAATAGCAATAGCAATAACAGTAGTAGTAGTGCAGTAGCAATAGCAATAGCAATAGCAATAGCAGTAGCAGTAGTGCAGTAGCAGTAGCAATAGCAGTAGCAGTAGTGCAGTAGCAATAGCAATAGCAATAGCAATAACAGTAGCAGTAGTGCAGTAGCAATAGCAATAGCAATAGCAGTAGCAGTAGCAGTAGCAATAGTGCAGTAGCAATAGCAGTAGCAATAGCAATAGCAATAGCAGTAGCAGTAGTGCAGTAGCAATAGCAATAGCAATAGCAATAACAGTAGTAGTAGTGCAGTAGCAATAGCAATAGCAATAGCAATAGCAGTAGCAGTAGTGCAGTAGCAGTAGCAGTAGCAATAGCAATAACAGTAGCAGTAGTGCAGTAGCAATAGCAATAGCAATAGGAGTAGCAGTAGCAGTAGTGCAGTAGCAGTAGCAATAGCAATAGCAGTAGCAGTAGCAGTAGCAGTAGCAGTAGCAGTAGTGCAGTAGCAATAGCAATAGCAATAGCAATAGCAGTAGCAATAGCAGTAGCAGTAGTGCAGTAGCAATAGCAATAGCAGTAGCAGTAGCAGTAGTGCAGTAGCAATAGCAATAGCAATAGCAGTAGCAGTAGCAGTAGTGCAGTAGCAATAGCAATAGCAATAGCAGTAGCAATAGCAGTAGCAGTAGTGCAGTAGCAATAGCAATAGGAGTAGCAGTAGCAGTAGTGCAGTAGCAGTAGCAATAGCAATAGCAATAGCAGTAGCAATAGCAGTAGCAGTAGTGCAGTAGCAATAGCAATAGCAATAGCAATAACAGTAGTAGTAGTGCAGTAGCAATAGCAATAGCAATAGCAATAGCAATAGCAGTAGCAGTAGTGCAGTAGCAGTAGCAGTAGCAATAGCAATAACAGTAGCAGTAGTGCAGTAGCAATAGCAATAGCAATAGCAGTAGCAATAGCAGTAGCAGTAGTGCAGTAGCAATAGCAATAGGAGTAGGAGTAGCAGTAGTGCAGTAGCAGTAGCAATAGCAATAGCAATAGCAATAGCAATAGCAGTAGCAGTAGTGCAGTAGCAATAGCAATAGCAATAGCAATAACAGTAGTAGTAGTGCAGTAGCAATAGCAATAGCAATAGCAATAGCAGTAGCAGTAGTGCAGTAGCAGTAGCAGTAGCAATAGCAATAACAGTAGCAGTAGTGCAGTAGCAATAGCAATAGCAATAGGAGTAGCAGTAGCAGTAGTGCAGTAGCAGTAGCAATAGCAATAGCAGTAGCAGTAGTGCAGTAGCAATAGCAATAGCAATAGCAATAGCAATAGCAGTAGCAATAGCAGTAGCAGTAGTGCAGTAGCAATAGCAATAGCAGTAGCAGTAGCAGTAGTGCAGTAGCAATAGCAATAGCAGTAGCAGTAGCAGTAGTGCAGTAGCAATAGCAATAGCAATAGCAGTAGCAATAGCAGTAGCAGTAGTGCAGTAGCAATAGCAATAGGAGTAGGAGTAGCAGTAGTGCAGTAGCAGTAGCAATAGCAATAGCAATAGCAGTAGCAATAGCAGTAGCAGTAGTGCAGTAGCAATAGCAGTAGCAGTAGCAATAGCAATAGCAATAGCAGTAGCAGTAGCAGTAGCAGTAGCAATAGCAATAGCAATAGCAATAGCAATAGCAGTAGCAGTAGTGCAGTAGCAATAGCAATTCCAATAGCAGTAGCAGTAGCAATAGTAATAGCAATAGCAGTAGCAGTAGCAGTAGCAATAGCAGTAGCAATAGCAATAGCAATAGCAGTAGCAGTAGTGCAGTAGCAATAGCAATAGCAATAGCAATAGCAGTAGCAGTAGTGCAGTAGCAATAGCAATAGCAATAGCAATAACAGTAGCAGTAGTGCAGTAGCAATAGCAATAGCAATAGCAATAGCAATAGCAGTAGCAGTAGTGCAGTAGCAATAGCAATAGCAATAGCAATAACAGTAGCAGTAGTGCAGTAGCAATAGCAATAGCAATAGCAATAGCAATAGCAATAGCAGTAGCAGTAGCAGTAGTGCAGTAGCAGTAGCAGTAGCAATAGCAATAACAGTAGCAGTAGTGCAGTAGCAATAGCAATAGCAGTAGCAGTAGCAGTAGCAGTAGTGCAGTAGCAATAGCAATAGCAATAGCAATAACAGTAGCAGTAGTGCAGTAGCAATAGCAATAGCAATAGCAATAGCAATAGCAATAGCAATAGCAGTAGCAGTAGTGCAGTAGCAGTAGCAATAGCAATAACAGTAGCAGTAGTGCAGTAGCAATAGCAATAGCAATAGGAGTAGCAGTAGCAGTAGCAGTAGTGCAGTAGCAGTAGCAATAGCAATAGCAATAGCAATAGCAATAGCAGTAGCAGTAGCAGTAGTGCAGTAGCAATAGCAATAGCAATAGCAGTAGCAGTAGTGCAGTAGCAATAGCAATAGCAGTAGCAATAGCAATAGCAATAGCAGTAGCAGTAGCAGTAGCAGTAGCAGTAGCAGTAGCAGTAGTGCAGTAGCAATAGCAGTAGCAGTAGCAGTAGCAGTAGCAATAGCAATAGCAATAGCAGTAGCAGTAGCAGTAGCAGTAGCAGTAGTGCAGTAGCAGTAGTAGAAGTCACAAGGAGACTCCTGGGAAGGGAGGGGCAGGGTGGGAGGGGCCAGCCACACCTTGCAACTACCGGTTTGGTGAACCAGATGTGAAATTAGCATCCCGTTCCCCCGAACCGCACCGAACTGGCTGAATCCCACCCCTGACCATATTCTTATTCTGAACTGCATGAACACATCATGCCTGCGCAGACCTCCATGGCCGTGTCTGAATTTGGGATGAGGGCCAGGGTCTGCAATATAATACAGCTTAATTGCCAGTGTTAACAATGCACTTGGCACAGAGCGCAACCTAAAATGATTTCGCCGCTTTATTTTCTAATCTATACCCTTCTCCTTCAGCCTACCCAGGATTAGCGCACAGCTGATTGGAGCAATCAGACAAGAACAAACCTGGCCCTTCCTCATTTAGGCCAATGGTTACAAACTCGGGCTGACCTTCACGCCAGGTTTAAACGTCTCTCTTAACAGATCCACACGCCCCGGGGGGGCAGTGCAGGTATCGCGAGTGGCCTCCAGAAATTGCAACCGCCACGCAGAACCCACCCCGCAAGATCAGGGAGTAAGTGTATCAAACAACCTGTAATTAAGTCATGTCATGTAAGCCCGATTCCACTTGGAACATGAGACCTATGGGGGGGGGGACGACGAGGGGGGAGGCCTACAGTAATTGCATTTAGTTCATCTCCCGATCATAACCGCTAATTCAATTGTGCGCCCGTCCTGCCAGCTCGTTGCCATTAAGCACACATTTAATTACTTCGCGGAGGATTAATATGCAGCGCACAAAAAGGAAGGACATTGCCCCATGCCAAAGCACACAGCTGCCTGGCCATTTAGCGCCGAGATAAAAGAAAGAATATCACCGGGCAGCAAATGCATGTTTCGAATCCATCATTATTAGATGAACATTTGAGACTTTTATTTTCGCGCTTGTTATTCTCCGGCGCGTCGGGGCGTATATTTCTCCGGCCCAAGAAAGAGCCCTCGCCTGGGCGAGTGACAGCCCTGCTATTGTTATCTCAATCATACCGCCAAGCAAGAGGCTTCCCCCCTCCCCTTCATTAGCCTCCCTCCATACTTGTAAGGATGTTCTTATCTTGTCTGCAAGCAAGAGGCTGCAGCTACATTACAACATCCTGCGATAAGGGGCCTGTTCCTGACATTATTCCAGCTCACCCACCGAAGGCCTGACAAGCACAGCAAGCGTAAGCTTTTGAAAGAGGAAGGGGGGGGTGGCGGAGCGACAGAGACAGAGAGAGGAGAGACAATAAAGCCACCCACCCCTCCGCCCCCTTACCCCTTCTATCATCCCAAGACAGCCCATCAATTCTCCAGTTTGTACACAATCATTATTGTGAAGGAAACAAAAGCCAGTGTCAATTGTGCAGTGTTAGAAAACAGTCCCTCAAATTAAAACCATGTACCTAACTGCATCTGATGGCAGAAGCTATTTAGGGGTGATATTTTACAAAAAGGCAATGAAAAGCAATAACAGCTTTATTTAATGTATCTGCTCGATCCAGCTGCCTTGCATGGGCCTTAATAGAAGCTGTCGATCAATGTCGGCGTCTTTGAAATAACTGCGGCAGACTGCAATAAACAGGAAAGAAAAGGGGACTAAACCAGTGGTGGGTTTCTGCAGGCTCGCACCTACTCGCGAGAGCCGGTTGGTGAAATTTAGAGAACCGGTGAGAGGGGGTTCCACCGGCGTACATGGAAGTAAATCTGGCCCACCGCTGCCAGTGACCCAACGGGAAGGAAAGGAAAGAAAGAAAGAAAGAAAGAAAGAAAGAAAGAAAGAAAGAAAGAAAGAAAGAAAGAAAGAAAGAAAGAAAGAAAGAAAGAAAGAAAGAAAGAAAGAAAGAAAGAAAGAAAGAAAGAAAGAAAGAAAGAAAGAAAGAAAGAAAGAAAGAATTTATCATCACAATTGAGTCCAAAATTTTGGTTGCTAAGCAAGAGCGTTGTTAAATGAGTTTCACCACATTTTAAAAGGTGGCCACTCCCACCCTGTCACATGACTGCCAAGCCACGCCCACAAAATAGGCCACACCTACAGAGTAGGTTCTAAAAAATTTGAAACCCACCACTGGACTAAACCTACCGATCTGTCCCCCCTTTTTCTTACTTCTTGGGCAAGGGGATTGTCAATTCTTTGTAGGGCTTCTAACAGCAATGGCGGATGGTTATCATGGTAGCCCAGGGGTGAAATCCACTTACCTTTGCTACCGGTTCAATAGCTGCCCCCGGAACTTCGCATAATTCCCGACCTCCCGTCCTTCCGGCGTGCCCTAAAAAGTTGGCTTTTCCAGCAAGCCGGCCCGCCCTGAGTCCTTCGGGAAAAAGGTGGCCTATAAGTCCAATAAACAGTAAACAGCAATGTGACAGTGTGCGCAGGAGGGGGGGGTCCCACCTCCTTGCGTGCGTGGGGCCTCCTGCATATGCGCAGAGCATGAAAAACGGGCATGATGACACCTGGATGGGAGGGCGGAGCCTGCTACCGAACGCACCTGCAAAGGTAAGCCAACAGCGAGGGAGGGAATCCGCTGTACCACATGATTTAGATGAGCTAAGAAAGCAGGAGATCCTGCTTTCTAGCTAATATAAATTGTGCGTCACAGCTGATCGTCGGGAAAGCATTTTTTTTTAACTACAGGTTCAGGCCAACCAGTAGCATTTTTACTCCTGGCCCTGGGGTGGCCATGTGTGGAGTCACAAGTACCGTATTTTTTGGAGTATAAGACACACCTTCCCTCCCCCTAAAGCAATGTAGAAATGTTGATGCGTCTTATACACCGAATACAGCTATTTTTGGCCGCCCGAAGCCCCATCTCCGCATCCTATTTTTGAGAAAAACAGGAGAGAAATGGGCCATTTTTCAAGAAAAAGGCAAGAAATCGTGTGCCGTAGGCTCGCCATCATGCTTACAGGGCTAGTCGATGCCGTTCAAAGTTACAATGACACTGAAAAAAGTGACCCATGACCGTTTTGCACACTTACAACTGTTGCATCATCCCCGGGTTCATGTGGTCAAAATCCAGATGCTTGGCAGCTGGCTCATATGGATGACCACTGCAGGGTTCCTGGTCACTTGATCATACTTTGTGACCTTCTGTCAAACCAAGTCAATGGGGAAAGCCTGATTCACTTAACAACCATGTTACTAACAACAGTGATAGTGATTCTCTTAACAGCTGTGGCAACAAAGGTCGTACAATGGGACAGAACTCACTTAACAACGCTCTCAACAACTTAACAAAATCTTGCTTAGCAATGGAAATGTGGAGCTCAATTGCAGTAGTAAGTCAAGGGTCTACCTGTATTTGTAGCTCAGGGCTGGAATGAGGGGGTCCTTGCTACTCTCTGAGCTTGGTTGTTTTCTTGCAGATGTTTCAATACCCAACTAGGTAACACCACTAGTGATAGTATCACCCAGGGTTACCTAGTTTGAGTAATGAAACATCTGCAAGAAATCAACCAAGCTCACGGAGCACCAAGGACCCCTCGTACTGATATTTTGATTGATTGTTTAATAATAATAATAATAATAATAATAATAATAATAATAATAATAATAATAATAATAATAATAATAATAATAATAATAATAATTTAATTTGTAGACCGCTCCCTCTCCCCATAGGGACTCGGAGCGGTGCACAGGAAGAATAAAAACAACAAATATACAAACATATTTAAAAACAGATTAAACCTTGTTCCTGTGCTAAAAATTCCCCATTAAAACTAAAACTAAACTAAACTAAAATTCCCAATAAATTAAGTATAATAAAACCCCATAGAAAGAGAGACTACCCTAGGCCGGCCAAGCAGAAAAGATGTGTTTTTAATTTTAGACGGAAGGAGCGGAGGTCCGTGGTCGTTCTAATGTCGGGGGGAAGGTCGTTCCAGAGGGCTGGGCCCGCCACAGAGAGAGCCCTTCCCCTGGGTGCCGCCCGCTGACAAAGTCTAGTGGACGGCGCCCGGAGAAGTCCCTCTCTGTGGGAGCGAATCGGCCGTGAGGATGTATGTGGCAGGATCTGATCCCGCAGATAGTTTGTGTGTCACCAAGTCATTTTCACTTCTAGTGACTACTTAGATAGGATCTATCTATCCTTAGTAACTTAATTATTTAATTATTAATTAATTAACTTTAATTAAAAAGGGGACACAGTGGCTCAGTGACTAAGACACGGAGCTTGTCGATCGGAAGGTTGGCAGTTCGGCGGTTCGAATCCCTAGCGCTGCGTAATGGAGTGACCTCCCATTACTTGTCCCAGCTTCTGCCAACCTCACATTTCGAAAGCACGTAAAAATGCAAGTAGAAAAATAAGGACCACCTTTGGTGGGAAGGGAACTGCGTTCTGTATGCCTTCAGCGTTGAGTCATGCCGGCCACGTGACCACGGAGACGTCTGCAGACAGCGCTGGCTCTTCGGCTTTGAAATGGAGATGAGCGCCACCCCCTAGAGTCGGGAACGAGTAGCACATCTGTGCGAGGGGAACCTTTATCTTTATCCTTAATATGTTCTTTCAAGACTCCCAAGTTCACTCATTACTACTGTCACTGAGTCCAACTCCATTGCTCCTGGTTGTCTCTTTCTCTTTCCTTCCATTTTTCTCAGTAGTTGAGTCTTCTCCAGAGAGCTGGGCCTTCGTAAACTTGAAGCCTGGTTATTTGTGCCTTGAGTGAGAATTCTGGGTCGATTTCTTCAGTGATCCATTGGTTTTCTTGGCTGTCCTCAGTGTGCTTAGGTGTCTTACCCAACACCAAAGTTCAAAAGCAACGGTACTCTCTACTGACATTTTAACGTTGCGGTATTAATTTGTTTTATTATTTTAATTGCATGCAGCACTCTTATGATCAATAGACCCAGGCTTTTATCTTTGGTTCCTTATTCATAAGTATGCACATTTCTGACCTTACATGTATAAATTTCTTCCAGTGGAAAAGGAAATAGATTGCGCCATTATGTCTAAAGCTGAGCTGCTACGTACCGTATTTTTCGGACTATAAGACGCACCGGTGTATGAGGCCCACCAAGATTTCAAAGAGGTAAGTAAGAAAGAAACATTTTTGTCCTCCCCAGGCCACAGCAGCACTCTGCAGGCTTCAGCAGGCCTGGGGAAAGGCAAAAAAACCACCCCCGTTTTGTGAAAAATGGGCAGAAAATGGGCCATTTTTCACAAAAATGAGGCATTTTTGTCATCCCCCCCCCAACCCTGCTGAAGCCTGCAGAGTGCTGCTGGGGGCTGGGGAAAGGCAAAAATGCCTCCATTTTTGTGGAAAACGGCTCGTTTTTGGCAAAAATGGGGTGTGGGGGCGGGGCTTCAGAAGGCGAAAAAGGGGTGTATTCGGTGTATAAGACAAATCAACATTTCCACCCTCTTTTAGGGAGGGAAAAGATGTGTCTTACTCTCTGAAAAATATGGTATGTTATATTTCTGTTATTTGAACAATGTTGTGTGCATTTCTGCAACATGCGAGAGCTTTAGGTGATGGAACAAAAATGGCAAATGAGTGCAGTATTTCTTCAGTCCTGAACTGATATTATCCAGTTAAGTTCAGAGGGGAGCTAACCCAGATTAACTGGAACTGGACAGACATGGAACTTAGAGGTAGTGACGTAATGTGGGTAAATGTGGGTAAAGAGCAGGCAAAATTGGCTTTACCAAGAAACTCTCAATTAGCAAAGAATTGTGTTTGCACAACAATGGAACAATGATGAGGTCCCTACAGATGAAAGTGTAATTAATTTAAAAAAATATTAGAATGTGCTGAGCGGCTTTCTTCTTTTGTTAGCTAAGATAGTGGACATTATGTGAAATAGGAACAAACCAGGAGTAGGTTAGGGCCAGTACGCCCAGGTACAGGTGTACCCGGGCTTGCTGGGAGCACCAGGTACCCTTTTGGTATGGTGCTCCAGGGGGCCTGCCCACCATCTGTACCAGTGGTGGGTTTCAAATTTTTTAGAACCTACTCTGTAGGTGTGGCCTATTTTGTGGGCGTGGCTTGGCAGTCATGTGACAGGGTGGGAGTGGCCACCTTTTAAAATGTGGTGAACCTCATTTAACAACGCCCTTGCTTAGCAACCAAAATTTTGGACTCAATTGTGATGATAAATTCTTTCTTTCTCTTTCTTTCTTTCTTTCCTTCTTTCTTTCTTTCTTTCTTTCTTTCTTTCTTTCTTTCTTTCCTTCCTTCCTTCCTTCCTTCCTTCCTTTCCTTTCCTTTCGTTCCCGTTGGGTCACTGGCAGCAGCGGGCCAGATTTACTTCCAGGTACGCCGGTGGAACCCCCTCTCACCGGTTCTCTAAATTTCACCAACTGGCTCTTGCGAGTAGGTGCGAGCCTGCAGAAACCCACCACTGGTCCGTACCTGTATTTGAGCTAACCAGGCTATTTTGTGGGTGTGGCTTGGCAGTCATGTGACAGGGTGGGAGTGGCCACCATTTAAAATGTGGTGAACCTCATTTAACAACGCCCTTGCTTAGCAACCAAAATTTTGGACTCAATTGTGATGATAAATTCTTTCTTTCTCTTTCTTTCTTTCTTTCTTTCTTTCTTTCTTTCTTTCTTTCTTTCTTTCTTTCCTTCCTTCCTTCCTTCCTTTCCTTTCCTTTCGTTCCCGTTGGGTCACTGGCAGCAGCGGGCCAGATTTACTTCCAGGTACGCCGGTGGAACCCCCTCTCACCGGTTCTCTAAATTTCACCAACTGGCTCTTGCGAGTAGGTGCGAGCCTGCAGAAACCCACCACTGGTCCGTACCTGTATTTGAGCTAACCAGGCCATTTGCGCGCACACACGGAACGTACAGCGCCGAGTAGCTGGAGCATTGCAGACTGTGGGTGCGCATGCACCCACAGCACACGTGGTGGACGCCCGGCCCTGTCACTGCATGCCAGTTGTGACAGGATCCGAAATCCACACTAGAACAAACCATGGATTCTTTAAAAAAAACAAAAAACACCATGACCCTCTTCCATAATTTTTTCCATCTCCTCTTTAACACTGTTTGTCTTCTGGCTGCCGCGAACTCTGCTCACATCTTCAGTGAACTTCAGCGGACAGGGAAGATCTTTTGATCTGAGTGACAAAAACTAATTTAGAACTGTAAACACAGACTCCAGTCAGTTTATCTTTCTTTAACAGGTATTTCTTCTCCCTTGTTAAAATAGGGGATAATAAAATAGGGAGTCATCATGCTCAACTCTCATCTTGTTGACTCTGAGCTTATGTGGAATATGATGTCATTACGATGATATTGATCCTTCCCCCCCTCCCCCCCTGATCATATTAGAATTCAGTTATATCAGTTTTCTTTTTTAAATGTTGCAATTCACCCAGGTATTTTTCATTTCATTTTTTTAAATATGTGTGTTAGTTTTATGAGCTGATCAATAAATAAATCAGAGAGACTAGTGTAGATCTATTTCGAGCTTTTTAGCTCTCATCAGCTAGCCATACCCTTACTGGGATTCGAACCGGGACTGTATTGCATATCAGGCAAGAGCCTTTAACCATTCAGCCAGCCTAAAAAGCTCGAAATAGAGCTATACTAGTCTCTCTGATTTATTTATTGATCAGCTCATAAAACTAACACACATATTTAAAAAAATTAACACAACGGAACTCCTGGCTTTCTGTCTAGATGGTCTCTGGTGATGAGCCGAAAGGCAGAAAAGGAAACAGTATGTCTCCTCCCTTAATTGGGGCCCTAACAGGGTGTTGTGGAACAATTATAGATACTACTCCTCCTGTCTCAGCTGATGCAATTGGGAAGGCCTGGCTGGCTGAATGGTTAAAGGCTCTTGCCTGATATGCAATACAGCCCCAGTTCGAATCCCAGTAAGGGTATGGCTAGCTGATGAGAGCTAAAAAGCTCAAAATAGATCTATACTAGTCTCTCTGATTTATTTATTGATCAGCTCATAAAACTAACACACATATTAAAAAAAAATTCACACAACGGAACTCATGGCTTTCTGTCTATGTGGTCTCTGGTGATGAGCCGAAAGGCAGAAAAGGAAACAGTATGTCTCCTCCCTTAATTGGGGCCCTAACAGGGTGTTGTGGAACAATTACAGATATATATATATATATATCAAATTTCTCAAATTTAAATTTATTGATCAGCTCATAAAACTAACATATGTATGTATGTATGTATGTATGTGTGTACATATATGTGTGTGTGTGTGTGTGTGTTAGGTTTTGAGCTGATCAATAAATAAACAGGGAGACTAGGATAGATCTAGTTCAAGCTATTTAGCTCTCATCAGCTAGCCATACCCTTACTGGGATTCGAACCAGGGAAGTATTACATGTGAGGCAGCTGTAATTGCAACCAGACCACTGGTTCTATCCTGATCAGCTGAGACAGGGGAAATAAGTATATGCTTGTGTCATATATATATAATCACCACTATCAATTATCTATTTAATATCACATTCAAATACAATCTAAAACTTCACTAATTACAAAAATTTGCTAGCTTTGGTTATTTGAGTCGAATAAAGACATTTAACTTCTTGCCATCCTCAAGCCGGAATAAACTGCAAGGTGAAATGGCGAAACGATTTCTAAGCATAAAGCCAGATTTAGGTATTTAGTAGAAAAGAGAAATTTAGAGGAAGGCGACAGGCACAGAGGAGAGAGATTAAAGTCACTCGAATGTTTGCTTTGGATAAGCAAGGTTGGGAAAAGAGGATGCCATGTAACAGCCAGGGTAGGTGGCGTAAGACCTCATTTATTTCTTTTCATTACACAAAAACAAGGAGATTTTCAAGGTCAAGAGAAGAGCAGGAACATACCAGCAGTGAGTAGAAACACTTTTTCACTCAATTAACCTTGCCACAAGCTTTCACCAAAGCTGAAACCTAAGTAGAATTCAAAAAAAAATTTCTCAAAGTTTTAGCAGCAAACCTGCAGCATCCCCAAACTAGCTTTTTCACCCAAATTTAGAGCAGATTAACAATCCTTGTTGTTTACCACCAGAGAATCCCAAATCCTGTACCTTTATGAGGATGCTAGTCACAACAACGACAAAGTAACTATTTGGAAACAACCCCATACATACATCCCTGCGGCCGATTCGCTCCCACAGAGAGGGACTTCTCTGGGTGCCGTCCACTAGGCTATGCCAGCGGCCGACGCCCAGGGGAAGGGCCTTCTCTGTGGTGGGCCCGACCCTCTGGAACGACCTTCCCCCCGAAATTAGAACAACTACGGACCTCCGCTCCTTCCGTCAAAAATTAAAAACTCATTTCTTCTGCCTGGCCGGCTTGGGGTAACTGAATTGCTCTATTAGGGTTTTTTAGGGGTCTAATTTTAGTTGGTCTGGGATTTTAGCGCAGGGTTAAGTTTAATTTGTTTTAAATTGTATTTATGCTTGTGTTTTTATATATGTATAATTAAATCCCCTGTGCACCACCTTGAGTCCCTTCGGGGAGAGAGAGCAGTCCATAAATTAAAATTATTATTATTATTATTATAACCCAATGTGTTGGTACCCATAAAGCAACAAAGCTGATGAAGAAACAAGGAGATTGAAGGAATGGCTGTATTTGCCCACTAGTAGGAAGTCGGATATAGGCAGAGATTCACAATTCATTATCAAGGATATGGATGCAATAGTTAGAATAACAGGGTTGGAAGGGACCTTGGAGGTCTTCTAGTCCAACCTCCTGCTAGGCAGGAAACACTATACCATTTCAGACAAATGGTTGTCCAATCACTTCTTTAAAACCTACAGTGTTGGAACCCCCACAATTTCAGGAGGCAGGTTGTTCCACTGATTCAATTCTTACTGTCAGAAAATTTCTCCTTAAGTTCTAAGTTGCTTCTCTTCTTGATTAGTTTCCACCCATTGCTTCTTGTTCTGCCCTCAGGTGCTTTGGAGAATAGCTTGACTCCCTCTTCTTTGTGGCAACCCCTGAGATATCAGAAGACTGCTATCATGTCTCCCCTAGTCCTTCTTTTCATTAAGCCAAAGATATCCAATTCCTGTAAAAAAAAAAAACCACTTAAAGAGGGATATCTTGTTAGAAATAAATCCTTGTCTCGTACCCATTGAATTAGAGGATTTATTAAACGTGTCTTGTTCATTCAAAAGCATCAATAATTTTATTGGCCTTGCGCTACCTAATTATAATGCTTTCTAATTAATGACCACAATGGTTTTCCATTCATTTCCACTAAGCTTGTGTTAAGTATCCGGAGACAAGAGTAATCAGAAACAAATATCTCAATTTCAGAAGATGTTGCATCTTATCCTTGGTTAAAGAGATACCAGTGAACTTAATATCTGGGGTTCCTACATCGTTCCTTACAGTTCTTATTTTGATTTAAAATAATGGGTATACATATAATTTATTTTATTTATTTTTATTTATTTATTTTATTCAATTTATATCCCGCCCTTCTCCGAGAGGACCCAGGGCCTTTAAACCTTTATATCATCCATCACCTAAAAATAACAATGCTAGAAAGTTTGACTGAAAACTCAAATACCTTTGTTTACCTGAAAAGAACCCAAAATTTCTAGCGGTTTATCTGTGACCTATCAGTGCCAACACAAAATTCATGAGTTTCCACATTGTGCTATTAGGTAAAGGTGAAGGTTCCCCTTGCACGTAGGTGCTAGTCGTTTCCAGCTCTAAGGAGCGGTATTCATCTCCGTTTCAAAGCCGAAGAGCCAGCGCTGTCCGAAGACATCTCCGTGGTCGTGGGGTCAGCATGACTAAATGCTGAAGGCGCATGAAACACTGTTATCTTCCCACCAAATGTGGTTCCTATTTTCCTACTTGCATTTTTTTTACATGCTTTCGAACTGGCAGAAGCTGGGACAAGTAACGGGAGCTCGCTCCGTTACACGATGCTAGGGATTCGAACCGCCAAACTGCCGACCTTTCCGATCAACAAGCTCAGCGCCTTAGCCGCTGAGCCACCACATCCCTATTGTGCTATTACTATGAAATAATTCATAGGATGATAGCTGTGAAAATGACCTCCTTCTTTCTCTATACTCAATAGCAATTCGGTGCCAGTCATTTTTTTTTTTCTATTTTCCCTAATATCTGAAGCTGAATTGTGATGATGGTGCTACGTGAACTTCCCAGAACCATGCATGTGAAATGGCTATATAAATTAAACAAATAAATGGTGTACTGTTTCCAGGTGGTAACTGGGATGGACATATTTCAAGATGAATGTATTGCAGAGTCTTAGAAGTATATTTAAAACCACCATCGAAAGGAGCTCCTTCTGAATCAGAAGCCCAGTTCAAATCACTATGGAGATACGTAAGAAAAAGAACTTCTACACCCGTGATGGCCAAACTATGGCACTCGTCCTACCTCTCTGGTCGGTCGCAATATGTGTTGGCAGGGGGGCAGAGGTCGGCCTCGAGGCCCCTCTTATGCGAGGTTCCTCAGGGGTCGGTCGTCTCGCCCCTCCTATTCAACACATATATGAAGCCGCTGGGTGAGATCATCCGTGGTTTTGGGGTGGGATATCATCTGTATGCTGATGATACTCAGCTGTACATATCCACCCCAGACCACCCCAACGATGCCGTCGAAGTGCTGTCCCGGTGTTTGGAGGCCGTACGGATCTGGATGGGTAGTAACAAACTCAAGCTCAACCCATCCAAGACTGAGTGGCTGTGGTTTCCGGCACCCCGGTTCAGCCAGATTACTCCAACTCTGGCCATTGGGGGTGAAACACCGCCCCCCGTGGAGAGGGCGCGCAATTTGGGTGTCCTCCTGGATTCCTGGCTGTCCATGGAAGACCATGTGGCGGCCGTGGCCAGGGGGGCGTTTCATCAGGTACGCCTGATGCGCCAATTGCGCCCCTTACTGGACCGGGCTGCCCTTCACACAGTCACTCAGGCCCTCGTGACATCCCGACTCGACTACTGCAATGCTCTCTACATGGGGCTTCCCTTGAGGTGCACTCAAAAGCTACAGTTAGTGCAGAATGCAGCTGCGCGGGTGATTACGGGAGCCTCTAGATGCTCCCATATAACACCAATCCTGCACGAGCTGCACTGGCTTCCTGTGGTCTTTCGGGTGCGCTTCAAGGTCTTGACGACCATCTTCAAAGCGCTCCATGGCTCGGGACCTAGTTACATGCGAGACCATCTCCTGCCCCATACATCCCTTAGACCGATCCGCTCCCACAGAGAGGGCCTTCTCAGGGTGCCGTCGGCCGGACAATGCCGACTGGCGACACCCAGGGAAGGGCCTTCTCTGTGGCAGGCCCTGCCCTGTGGAACGACCTACCCCCTGAACTCTGTACCATCACCGACCTCCGCCTCTTCCGCCAGTGTTTAAAAACACACCTGTTTCATCAAGCCGGCCTAACATAGCCTCCGCTGTGACTAGTATTAGATAGTTTTAAAATGGGGATTTTAACTGGTTTTAGCGCAGGTTTGAATATTTAATAGCTTTTTAAATTTTGTATTTTGTATTATTTATATGTTATTTTAAATTCCTGTGCGCCGCCCTGGATCCTTTTGGAGAAGGGCGGGATATAAATCAAATAAAACTCAAAACTCAAAAGTGCTTGAGGTGGCGCGCAGCGTCTTCTCTGATGGCACAGAAGCCGTCGCCCCAGTTCAGCTCTGCCGCGCATACGTGCTTGCCTCCCGCTGGGCAGTTGATCTTCGGGTCTCTGTTGCGAATGCGCGGGAGGGCAGAGTGCATTCGGGGGGGTCGTGCACGCATGCACAAGGGTTCACGTGGGGGGCATGAGCACATGTGCGGGTTTATGCAGGGGCCATGTGCGCATGCACGGGGTCACCTGCGCATGCATGTGGCGCAGCACATGCGTGGGGAGCAGGCATTGCATTTTGGTAGATCGGGCATACGCGCTTGCATGCTTTGGGCACTCCAAGTAAAAAATGTTATCCATCCCTGTTCTACGCTGTGCTAAGTTTGGGCATCCTGGTGTTCTGGTATTGTAGCAAATGCACATAAGAAATGAATTAAATTATTTTGAAAAGCAGAAGGTCCCTCCGTGAACGGATCATTTGAAAAACAAGAATGCAAGTCCTTTTATTTAATTTTTTTCCCCTAAGAAGCAGCCACAAACCAATCAAACGTAATTCCCTTATTTAGGGGGAAATTAAACACAAGCTTAACTATCTCTTGCTGAAATCAATGGGGATTTAAATTGCTTAATTTCACTTCCAAGAATGTTTGTCAGTTCATTTGCGACATTCCAAAGGAAATGAATTCAACACTTTCGACAAAAATGCTGTTTCTCTTCTAAGTGTTTGAAAAAGAACGCCTTTGAGCCAGTTATTTTTAAAGTGGAAAAAAAGTATTTTCAGAAGCCTGCCATCTAGCGGTATTTGCTCCTATTTCAACTCAAAGGAGGAACAACAAAAGACATTCCTTATCTATTGCAGGGTAGCACCTATTCTGAACACTGATATCAAATGATTTCACACTTTAAATTAATGCTGGCAGATATTGGCCTCCAAATTTGGACAAGTAGAAAGAAAAGAATTAGACAAATTTAACTTTACCACTGGCATCTAGTGGTTAGATAGATTTTTACAACTCCTGATCTTTGGATAGCAATATTCTCTCTAAGGATAGATAGATAGATAGATAGATAGATAGATAGATAGATAGATAGATAGATAGATAGATAGATAGATAGATAGATAGATAGATAGATAGATAGATAGATAGATAGATAGATAGATAGATAGATAGAGATACATATACATATACATATACATATATACATATACACACACACACACATACACACACACACACACACACACACATATATATGCTTTCGTAGATTTTCATGGGTGTAGGTATGCTGGTAATGCCATCCTCGGGTGTTTTCCCGTGTATATAGCATGGAATTGTTATTGCAACGTTTCGGCAAGATCTCACTTGCCATCCTCAGGCTTCAGTCTGAGCGAAGCCTGAGGACCGAAGCCTGAGGATGGCAAGTGAGATCTTGCCGAAACGTTGCAATAACATTCCATGCTATAAACACGGGAAAACACCCAAGGATGGCATTACCAACATACATACATACATACATACATACATATATCTTTGATCCACAACACCCTGTTAGGCCCCAATTAAGGGAGGAGACATACTGTTTCCTTTTCTGCCTTTCGGCTCATCACCAGAGACCATCTAGACAGAAAGCCATGAGTTCCGTTGTGTAATTTTTTAATATATATGTTACATTTTTGGCCTGATCAATAAATAAGTCAGGGAAACTAAGTATAGATCTATTTTGAGCTTTTTAGCTCTCATCAGCTAGCCATACCCTTACTGGGATTCGAACCGGGGCTGTATTACATGCTAGGCAAATGCCTTGCCACTTGAGCCACCAGGTTCTCTTCCTGCTCAGCTGAGGCAGGAGGATAAGTATATACTTTGTTCCACAACACCCTGTTAGGCCCCAATTAAGGGACGAGACATACTGTTTCCTTGATTGATCAGCTCAAAAAGGTAACACACATCTAAAAAAATTACACAATGGCTTTCTGTCTTCAAAGAAAAACCAGAAAGTCCAGTTGCCTCTTGAAAAAGCCCCTTGGGGACTGAGGGAGAGGGACTTACAATGCATCTGTTGGTGTACTGTCAGGCATTCTGGCACTGAGGTTCCTGACTTCAGATTCCTGCTTGATGTGACTTCTTCAAAATGGAGAGATTGGCTCAGCCCCCGAAAGAGAGGAGGCCCCGAGGCTCCACTGTCTTTCCTCCCTTCCATTTTGGCTCAAGACGACGTTCACGTCAAACGGACTTGGAGCAAATATGTTAGGCGGGAAGGAGGCCAGTTTGGGATTATCGTTCCGCTGCAAACAGAAATGACAGGAGCCTAATTTGCTCAGTCGGGACCGTGTCCCGGAGAAGTCCTGGGAGAGAGGGTTGCATCACCTTCTCCGTTGTCTCTGCTGGGCCCAAGGAAACATCATTTCACGCTGCGTGTGATATTATGGCTGGAACCGCCCCACACAGCCCAGGGTCAACGGCAGTGTCAAAAATGGAATTGGAGGCTCGCTTTCTATTTCGGGAAGGGAGGGAGCCGGGCAGAGTGAATTAGGGACCGAAATGATTACAGACAAGGAGACAGTGTAGAAAGAAGAAGTTGACTTTCTCATAGTGAGTAAGCTGATGGATCACAGAAGGAAGAGAGAGAGGAGGGAGGGAGGAGGAGGGAGGAAAAGGAAGGAAGGTGAGAAAGAAGGCAGAGAGGGAGGGAGGGAGAAGGGAAGAAGAAGGGAAGGGAAGAAGAAGGGAAGGGAGGAAGGGAGGGAGGGGAGGGCGAACAAAGGAAGGAAGGAAGGTGGGAAAGAAGGCAGAGAGGGAGGGAGGGGAGGGAAGAAGAGGGGGGAGGAAGGGAAAGGAAGAAAGGTGGGAAGGGGAAGAAGAAGGGAAGAAGAAAGGGAGGAAAGAAGGCAGAGAGGGAGGGAAGGGAAGAAGAAGGGAAGAAGAAAGGGAGGAAAGAAGGCAGAGAGGGAGGGGAGGGAAGAAGAAGGGAAGAAGAAAGGGAAGAAAGAATGCAGAGGGGGGAGGGAAGGGAACAAAGCAGGGAAGGAAGGAAGGTGGGAAAGGGAAGAAGAAGGGAAGAAGAAGGGAAGAAGAAAGGGAGGAAAGAAGGCAGAGAGGGAGGGGAGGGAAGAAGAAGGGAAGAGGAAAGGGAAGAAAGAATGCAGAGGGGGGAAGGGAACAAAGCAGGGAAGGAAGGAAGGTGGGAAAGGGAAGAAGAAGGGAAGAAGAAAGGGAGGAAAGAAGGCAGAGAGGTAGGGGAGGGAAGAAGAAGGGAAGAAGAAAGGGAAGAAAGAATGCAGAGGGGGAGGGAAGGGAACAAAGCAGGGAAGGAAGGAAGGTGGGAAAGGGAAGAAGAAGGGAAGAAGAAAGGGAGGAAAGAAGGCAGAGAGGGAGGGAAGGGAAGAAGAAGGGAAGAAGAAAGGGAGGAAAGAAGGCAGAGAGGGAGGGAAGGGAAGAAGAAGTGAAGAAGAAAGGGAGGAAAGAAGGCAGAGAGGGAGGGAAGGGAAGAAGAAGTGAAGAAGAAAGGGAAGAAAGAAGGCAGAGGGGGAGGGAAGGGAACAAAGCAGGGAAGGAAGGAAGGTGGGAAAGAAGGCAGAGAGGGAGGGAAGAAGAAAGGCAGGGAAGGTTGGAGGGAGGGAGAGAAGGGAGGAGGAGGAGGAGGGAGGGGGGAACAAAGAGGGGAAGGCAGAAAGGTGGGAAAGGAGGCAGAGGGAAGGAAAGAGGGAGGGGGAGGGAAGAAGAGGAGGAGGAAGGAAAGAAGGGAAGGAGGGAGGGACGAAGATAAATGGAGGTTGTGGAGAACTAGCCCAGCAGTTTTTGAGCTGAACATTCCTCTTACACATAGAAATAAAGCTCATATAAATTCAGTACCATATTCAGGAAGGTCTTGGTGGGACAAAAGGCTAAAATAATTGCCTCTTTTTTGGGGGGGATGCCTCCTTTTCTGACTCATCTCCGTTTCTCCTTCTCTTTTTCTGGATCACCAGCGGTTGGGACCAAAATCCCTTACAGGGAGCTTTAGAAATTAGATGGAGGATTCCAGCCAATTCTGGATCCATATGGGAAGGGATAGATTTCAATGCTGTAACTCAAAGCTTGTATGTAAGAGATTGGGGTTGGAAAGGCTCAGAGGTTGGATGACGGGGTAATTCTGCATGAGACCTCAGACCTCTGCTGACAGTTGGGATAAAAGCAGTGGTGAAATTCAATTTTTTTCTCTACCGGTTCTGTGGGCATGGCTTGGTAAGGGGCATGTGACTGGGTGGGCATGGCCAACTTTTTTTTTTAACTTTTTTAGCATTTTTTAACTACATGTGAACTGGTAGTTAAAAATGCTAAAAGAAAGTTCCAACAATCAGCTGTGCAATAATCAGCTGTGCCATGCGAGCATCGGAACTTTTTTGTACTTTTTAAAGCATTTTTTTTTACTACCGGTTCGGATGAACCAGTAGCATTTTTACTACCAGTTCGGGCAAACCGGTCCAAACTGGGAGCATTTCACCCCTGGAAAAAGAACCCTGGTCTCACTCAACTAAGCCACTTTCATGCATTCAGAGGACCACACCCAGGGACGTCTGCAGCATATGATCAAAAATGTATGGATACAACACACATTAAAAAACACAAGTGGAGCTTCAATCACAGGTCACAGCTGCCATCTTGACTTATCTGGCCACATGAGCATTCTTGGTAGAATGAGTGGCAGAAAGCATATTGTGTGTAGATCATTTCTGAATTTGGTGCAATGTATACTTTGATTTGTGAAGGTATAAATGTAGATGTATGTGTAAAATATTACAGTACAAACTTTGTCTTCTGGAATTGACACTGCCTTCATGTAAGCAAGCTTCTAAAACTCGATGAATTCATTGATGGAATGTATTTTTATGCAACAACTACAGTAGTATTCAGCCAGTAGATGGCAGTGTTTACAAGTTTGGATCTATGGTATAGACTCTATGCTCTTTTGTTCTAAGCAGAGTTTCCTGTTTCCTGCTACAGTTGAGTGAGCAGTAAAGCACATGGTGAATGTACTGTGTTTGCTCTGTGTGGTGCTGTGTATAAATAGAATTTCTAACACAAAGGTATCCACCATTTGATTTCTCTGGCTGCTAACCGGATGGACAATGTTGAAAGACTCCTTGTACCCATTCTGCAAGTCAATATATGCCTGAATTGTGCTAGAGTAGCCCTCCCGAGGTGCTTTCCAACTCTTTCCCTTGCAACTTGCAAGGGAGGGATGAAATCAGAGGACACCTAGGCAGGTACAGAGGGCTCACCAAAACGTTTGGAGGCAGAGTGGAAGGCAGAATAAAAAGAACCCTTGTTTCATCTCCTGACTAAAGGTGCACAGACCAAGAACCACATCTGACAGTTAAGCGGAATATTCAGAGTCGCGCACTGTGTGCTTCAATTTACATTAAAAATTTAATCGAAATGAAATGAAATGCAGTAAGATGACTCCCTGGGTATTTCATAATCCCCCTGATCTGTCACACTGAAATATATAATTCACTAGCTATTGTGGGATGGGCTATGAAGGCTGCCCCCCTCCACTCCCAGCTTTCAGAGACTGTGGATTGTACACTCTTGTGCTATGTGCTGAAACCAACACCTGTCAGGTGTCTACATAGGACAAACTTGTAGATTCGCAATGTATATTATTTGCTTAATCCCACTTATGCAATCACCTTGGAAATGCATTTATGGTGTAAAAAGAAAGTGAAAACACCAGCTGAACATCATAATCTCTAATATCTTCCCATAGGAGAGATATTCCAGCCCCAGGGATGGACCTGGTGTCAAAGATTTAATGGGTTTTCATATTAGGGATGTCAGCACAAAATGTCTAAATAATTTATTTCCCCTGCATGTAATATTTTTACTTTCAGTTCTCTTCCTTTCTTTCTTATTGTCTCTGGGTTTTTCTGTCTAACTGTAAGGGAAATGTTTGCTAGTCATCTGAAATGAAGGGGCAAAAATGTTGAAGCATCCTTCCATTCACTCAACATGTGTCAGGCACGAAATACCAGGAGCACACGTGAAGTTTCAATTAAACTGATTTATTATTAAAGGTAAAGGTTCCCTTCGCACATACGTACTAGTTGTTCCCAACTCTAGAGGACGGTGCTCATCTCCGTTTCAAAGCCGAAGAGCCAGTGCTGTCCAAAGACGTCTCAGTGGTCATGGGGGTGGCACGACTAAATGCCGAAGGCGCATGGAACACTGTTACCTTCCCACCAAAAGTGGCCCCTATTTTTCTACTTGCATTTTTACGTGCTTTCGAACTGCTAGGTTGGCAGAAGCTGGGACAAGTTACAGGAGCTCACTCCGTTACACAGTGCAGGGATTCAAACCGCTGGACTGCCAACCTTTCGGATCGACAAGCTCGGCGTCTTAGCCACTGAGCCACTGCATCCCTTCATTTATGATTACTTGATTACTTGATTTATTATTACTTTGATTATTATTTATTAGTAGTATTTATTGATTTCTTATTATTTGACGTATTGATTTCTTATTGTTTGACGTATTGATTTCTTATTATTTGATTTATTGATTTCTTATTTATTATTGTTATTATAAATCAATAAATCAAATTATAAATCAATCAACATGCCTATACACAGGAATCTACTCAACTAACAGTAAGCAATATTTTGGCACTGGATAAGGATCAATGAAATTCAAGAGGGGTTGAATTTGGTTCGTTTGTGGCTACATAGAGATTCGAGGCTGATTCCTCTTTTGACTCTGCCCCCAGGTTCCACCACTCCTCCTAAAATCTGATTTGTATTTTGTTAATACAATTATCTCGGTATATTCTTCTGTTACGCCATTAATGCCATTAGCCATTTGTTTAATGCTGCCTTCAGAGTTAGTCCTAGAAAGAGAAAGAAAGTTGATTTAAGAGCAGAATTGCAGAATAGCCAATATCATGCTGGGAGCTATCATTTTTTATTTCTTGATTATTTTATTATTTATTATTTTATTTTTAATAGGAGCACCTCATGTACAACATTTTGCCCTTGCGGAGGTCCATAGGATATTTAGATTTTATACTTTTGCAAGTAAATGTTTGCACTGGCAGGATAGTGAATTGGATTAAAAGACCTCTAAAGTCCCTTCCAGCCCCATAAATTTATGATTATAAGTAGCTTTGGTTTCTTCCACAGCTTAGTTTTTATGATATTACTAGATGATAACCCACCACTGTGCAGATATTTATTTATCCCAACCTTGCTTCCATGAATGTTGCCGCAATTTCTAATGTTGGAATTTCTTCCTTATCAGAGGGAGCCCCCTTATGTAGTACTGCGAAGCCGTTACCATGGCAACTCCACAGCACTGTACAGTAGAAGCCATTTTAAGCCAGTGCAGTAAAGGGGTGGCTGCTGCTGCTAGTTCTGGTTTTCTGCGTGCACGCTTGCACAATACAAAACAATTGCTTCTGCGCATGCGCAAAAGCAAAAAAGAAGATGGCAGCACCTATAGCAATGCCGATATAACCGGTTCAGGGGCGTGGCAGGCCGAGTTACTACCTACTCGGCCGAACCGGTCCAAACCGATAGTAACCCACCTCTAGTACGGTAGAGCCATTTGAAGGCACAACAGGCTGTATTTTAACAGAACACACACCCCAAGAGGTGTTAGGGGTGTCTTACCCCCACAGTATTTGTTTCCAGAGAGTAAGTAATCTGTGTACCAAGTTTGGTTGAAATTGCTCGAGGTGTTCCAGAGTTATGCTGGAACATACAAACACACACACACAGCCAGATAGATAGATAGATAGATAGATAGATAGATAGATAGATAGATAGATAGATAGATAGATAGATAGATAGATAGATAGATAGATAGATAGATAGATAGATAGATAGATAGATAGATAGATAGATAGATAGATAGATAGATAGATAGATAGATAGTCTGTAGTCTCCAACTACATGTCAACACATGGATCTGACCATAGATGAAATTTCTCCATCAGTAATTCCTAATTTTCTTTCTGAATAGAGGTTGTTGATAAATTAATGTTTAATCGATCAGTTATAAGCATCTAATATGAAAAGGTCAAGATAAAACACAGATTGCTGAGAATTGTAGTCTCAATATTTAAAGGATGCCTCCATTGAGGAAAATTAAGATATAATTTAATAAATGCAGAAGACAAAGAACTACATTTATTAACACAAGAGAGACCAAGCCAGCTTTATTGTTTACTTTGAATGCAGTCTTAGGTGAACATGTGGAAGACCCAAAATACATCTAATAGCAAACATGCCACTAGCTCATCCTGTAATTTTGTTGGTTCAAATTTAGTTTATGGTTTAAAATTTAGCTTACTGGGTAAAAATCTGCAAGCACTCAGAACATCTGACTGTTAATTGGTGATTGCCTGAGATTAAGGCAACCAGCATCGCCATTTCCTCTGCTATGAATTCGGATATTGTGCGCCAAATAGCAGAGCTGACACATAACTACTGAAAAAGAGAAGGAAGTCAAATACAAGGTTTGCAGAAGCGAAGAATGTTAAAAACAAGCAGCTATATAAATAATGGTCCCAAAGAAGCCCTCTGGAATCCAATGAGGTCTGGACAAGCATGGTAGCCTTCAAAAATTATGGAATTCTAGATGTCAGCTGAAATTGAAAACAGAATAGCTGAACCACTGGGGAAAGCGAGCCCTTCTCCATGGGATCTGCACTGTTACCAATACTACCGGTAGTAGAAGAGACTGTGTAACGGAGTGAGCTCCTGTTACTTGTCCCAGCTTCTGCCAACCTAGCAGTTCGAAAGCACGTAAAAATGCAAGGAGAAAAATATACTCCGCCCCCTACACCAAAATGACTGTGCATGGCCTTTAGGAGCCTTCCAGAGTGCTCCTGGGGGCTGGGGAGGGCAAAAAACAGGCTGTTTTTTGCTCATTTTTGCCCCCACCCACCAGGAGCACTCTACAACAGGGGTCCCCAACCCCCGGTCCGCAGACCGGTGCCGGTCCGTGGCTTGGTAGGAACCGGGCCGCAGGGCCGGAGAGGAGGAAGAGGGAGGAGGGGGCAGCCCCCTGGGCAGAGCGCGCGGAAGAGCGCAGGCATGGCTGTTCACCCTCGTCAGCGGTGAGACTCCTGGGCGCCGCAGCAGCAGCCCTCCCTACCGGCCGCCGATTCTCCTCCCCCCCCCCCCACACACACACGGAGCCTTCTCAGCTCCTGGAAGGAGCCTGAGCGAGCGAACGAGCGACCAAGCGCGGCGGGCGGGGCAGGCTAAGGTGAGTGAGCGCGGCGGGCCGGGCTGAATAAAACTTTGTGTTGTTTTATTTAAAGGAAGACTCCTTACAGCCAAATGGAGGATATTCACAATATCGTTAAGATGCCCAGAAGACTTAAGGGTGCCCTTTACTCAGTTGGCATACTGCATAGTTTGCAGAAAGTGGCCGCTGGAGAAATGGGATGCCAAGTTGCTATTGATTTACTTTCAAATAGTGTATAAACGGCCCTTTGCGAAGATAATTACCAAAATTTCTGTCCAAATAAAAGCCCGGCACTTCATCAATATCAGATTGCCTTAATCACCTAAATATATGTATGTGTGTTTGTGTGTGTGTGTGTGTGTGTCCCATTTGCCTTAGATTTATAAATATTATACCTTGAACACCGAATCCTCTGTTAGAGCATGTCTTCATGGGCCTGCCCAGATGTTGAGCTTTAAACATTGATCTTTCCTACTAAGAGTAATTCAAACAAACATCCCTCTTACTTCAGGCCTTCACACATAAACAAAGTTGTGCCACACGCAGACTCTGAGCAGCCCAGGGAAATGTGCAAGCCAAAGCTGGAAAAAGGATTCTTTAAAAAAAAAAAATCTGGTAGGGCGATAGACATTCATCCCCGAAATGAGACAAGGTAGCATCTTCTGACTTTACTGATGGTGCTGTGGGAAGTTAAAACTCACCCCTCTCCTAGGAAAATGAAGATATTTTAAGAAATATTAAAAGGGCAGAATATTTCCCTGAAAAGAGAGGCAGAAACTCATTCTCCCCACACCTTTGTCAATGAGCCATCAAGGCCTGAGCCAGTTTATTCTACATAACAAAGATCTACCTCCTTCAAGCAGAGGCATAGTAGGAATTGTCCAAAGCACCTTCATTACATTATCACCAGGGGTGGGTTCCCAGCAGAGATTACTGCTGGTTTGCTCAAGGGGGGGAGGTTCGCACAAATGCTTAATGCATGCTTTTCGCGCATGTGCAGTACAACTAAAGTTACTCTGCGCATACGCAGAAGCAAAAAACAAGATGGCAGCGCCTACAGCACTGCTGGGAGAACCGGTTCTGGGGTGTGGCAGGCTTGAGTTGTCGCAGGTTCCAGTGATCCAGGCCACAAAGCTACTACCGGTTTGGCTGAAGCGGTCCGAAGCAGTAGGAACCAACCACTGATCATCACCCGGCAAGGCCCAACCAAGCCTGGGACACAGACAACCTACAAAGTGACCCCTGCATGGCCCCGTGGAAGTCTGACAACCAATCAGAATACAAGCTCAAATTCAAAAGCCCAGAGAGGGCATAAAACCCAGGCAGTCTCAGCATCTCTGCCCTTTCTTTGCCCAGGACCTCAAACCATGTGATTCTCTCCACCATTAAACCATCTTTGCTAACAGCCTCCATGTTTCCAGTGTCTTTCTCCCCACTTGGAACTGAACCCAGATGGACATTTCTTCCAACTGTGCAGAATAGGGATGTATAAGATATACTCCAGCATAACATAGAATGGTTTCAAAAGGTAGGATGCTAATTATTATTATTTATTCAATTTATATACCGCCCTATTTTCCCTGGGGTGACTCAGGGCGGTGCACAGAAAGATAAAAACCCAACAACACATACAAAATATAAAAAACAATTAAATTATTAAATCTGTGCTAAAATTTAGATAATATAAAAGTTAAAACCAGTAAATATCAAAATTTTATGCCCTTAGTCTATGTCAGGCCGGCTAGATGAAAGAAATGTGCTTTTAACATCCGACGAAAGAGGCGTAGGTCCGTGATGGTACGGATATTGGGGGGCAGATCATTCCAGAGTGCCGGACCCGCCACAGAGAAGGCTCTTCCCCTGGGAGTCGCCAGCCGGCATTGACCGGCTGCCGGCACCCTGAGGAGGCCCACTCTGTGGGAGCGGACAGGTCGAAGGGAGGTATGTGGCAGGAGGCGGTCTCTCAAAGTTATAAAGAATGGTTGCATCCACTGGGTATGTCTTGTCTCATGAAAAGAAGGACTAGGGGTGAGATGATAGCAACGTTCCAATATTTGAGGGGCTGCCCCAGTGGTGAAATGCAATTTTTGTTTACTACTGGTCCTGTGGGTGTGGCTTGGTGGGTGTGGCAGGGGAAGGATAAAGCAAAATCCCCAGTGGGGCAGCCATATTGTTTCTCCAACTTATTTCTTATTTAGACCTACAGATGTAGGGTTGGTTGGTTGGTTGGTTGGTTGGTTGGTTGGTTGGTTGGTTGGTTGGTTGGTTGGTTGGTTCATTTATTTATTTATTTATGTATTTATTTATTTATTTATGACAGGGGGGAAACATTGTATGGACATGGAAGAGAACAAGAAATAGGGTGTTTCCATATGTCTGTGTGTGTTTGTGTATGTGGGCACACGTGTTGCACACCGGTTCTGTGATGTTTCCTTTTCCTTTCCTTTTCTTTCCTTTTCTTTTCTTTTTTTTAAAAAAAATTCCTCACCCTACGGCTTTTCCCGTGTAATCTTAGCGAAATGAAAGGACGTTTCTTTCGCCCCCTGATCAATCATAACATCCCAACCAACCCATGGCTAGCTGGCCATGAAATGGTATGCATCATTTAAGACTGATGCTGAGCTGACTTCATCGTTAAGAAGGTCCTGGCAAGATGGCAACCCCTGCTGTCCAAAATGGAATTCCGATGGAAAAGGCCTCTTTCAAAGGAAATTGTCTTTTTCGCTTTTTCAACGATCCTCCAAGGTTTGTTTTGTTTTTTTGGTTTTAAAGAGGGGCAAGGCAAGATTTAAAAACACAGTGCAGATTATTCCCATAAAAAAAATCAAAAAAGTATACTGCACGAGTCAAAACGAGGGCTGTGAAAATATCGACAGAGCCCTCACATGCTGGACATAAATTGTTTCAACTTCTGCCCTTAAAACGAAGCTATAGGCAGAGGTTGGTTGCTCCCAGTTTGGTCCAGTTCAGCCGAACCGGTAGTGAGATTCAGGGCTGGGTCACAGAACCGGCCACGCCCCTGAACTGGTTCCCTCACTGCCGCCGGGCTGCCGCCACTTTGGTTTTTAGTGACTGCACGTCCGCGGCTCACTGTAAATTGTTCTGCACGTGCGCAGTGCACGTCTGGCACGCGGGTTGCAAACTGGTAGTAAAACTGGCAGCAAACCACCCCTGCCTATAGGGCTCTACACACCAGAACAACTAGACACAAGGACAGTTTTTTTCTGAATGCCATCACTCTGCTTAACAACTAATTCCCACAACACTGTCAAATAATTTAGTAAGACTGTATTACTATTATTCTTCTCTTCCTTGCTAGTATCTATCTCTTCCCACTTATGACTATAACCATGCTGTTTGCATCTTTCAATTTATATTGTTTTATTTGATAAATAAATTTCAATTTGATAGCTTATTAGTAACCTTGACTATCACTAAGTGTTGTATCTTACAATTCTTGATGAATATATTTTATTCTCCTTATGTACACTGAGAGTTTATGCACCAAAGCCAAATTCCTTGTGTGTCCAATCACACTTGGCCAATAAAGAATTCTATTCTATTCTATTCTTTTCTATATTCTATTCTACTCTACTCTACTCTACTCTACTCTACTCTATATTATATTCTATTCTATTCTATATTCTATTCTGTTCTATTTTCTACTCTACTCTACATTCTATTCTTTTCTATATTCTATTCTACTCTACTCTACTCTAATTTAAACAATACACCCAAAAGATGAAGAGAGGTAGCTGCAAGCATTTCGTATTGACATCAGTAGAGTGGTGGGTTCTGGGCAGGGTTCTAGCCCAGTACAGCCGTCCTGGTAGAAGCCAGGAAAAGCGGCCACTGTGCCGGTATGGTGGCTCATTTGGTCCACCTGCCCACTCGCGTTCCATGGCTGTTTATAACGCGACCAGCCAATTGCGCATGCGCACATAGCGTGCAGCACTTGCATGCCCTCCACCAAACAGCTGGATGTCACAGGGCGGTGGCATGCGCATGTGTGCGCAGAGTGCATGCCTGACTAGGATGCCCAGCCCTGTGCACAGTACACCAGTCGCGACCCACCACTGCATCAGTACCTACATTCATTTCATTTTCATTTCATTTTATTGAATTTCTAGACCGCCCCCTCTCCCCGAAGGGACTCGGGGCGGTGTACAGGAAAAATTAAAACTACTAAAAACATGACAATACATACAAAATTAAAATTGAATTAAATAACCCTGTACAAATTTATAAACGTTAAAAACTGAACCCATTAAAACCAAATAATAATTTGGCAGCTGCCAAAAAAGCCAACACAGTTCTAGGCTGCATAAACAGAGGGATAGAATCTAGATCACGTGAAGTGTTAATGCCACTGTATAGTGCCTTGGTAAGGCCACACTTGGAATACTGCATACAGTTTTGGTCGCCACGATGTAGAAAAGACATGGAGATTCTGGAAAGAGTGCAGAGAAGAGCAACCAAGATGATTAGGGAACTGGAGGCTAAAACATATGAAGAACGGCTGCAGGAGCTGGGTATGTCTAGTTTGATGAAGAGAAGGACCAGGGGAGACATGATAGCAGTGTTCCGATATCTCAGAGGGTGCCACAAAGAAGAGGGAGTCAAACTATTCTCCAAGGCACCTGGGGGCAGGACAAGAAGCAATGGGTGGAAACTAATCAAGGAGAGAAGCAACTTAGAACTAAGGAGAAATTTCCTGACAGTTAGAACAATTAACCTCTGGAACAGCTTGCCTCCAGAAGTTGTGAATGCCCCAACCCTGGAAGTCTTTAAAAAGATGTTAGATAGCCATTTGTCTGAAATGGTATAAGGTTCCTGCCCATGCAGGGGGTTGGACTAGAAGACCTACAAGGTCCCTTCCAACTCTGCTATTGTATTATTGTATTATTGTATTATTGTAAATAAAACAATTTAAATTACAGACTGGGGTGAGAAGCATAAATTAGGCCAAGCCGGCTTGATGGAACAGATGAGTCTTAAGTTTCTGGCGGAAGGAGCGGAGGTCGGTGGTAGTTCTGATATCAGGGGTTAGGTCGTTCCAAAGGGTCGGGCCCATCACAGAGAAGGCCCTTCCCCTGGGCGTCGCCCGCTGGCATTGCCTAGTGGACGGCACCTGGAGAAGTCCCTCTCTGTGGGAGCGAAGCGGCCGAAGGGATGTATGGGGCAGGATACAATCCCGCAAATAACTAGGTCCTGTGCCATGGAGCCCTTTAAAGATGATAACCAACACCTTGAAACGCACCCGAAAGGCCACAGGCAGCCAGTGCAGCTCGCACAGGAGCGGTGTTACGTGGGAGTACCTGGTGGCTCCCAAAACTGCCCACGCGGCCACATTCTGGACCAGCTGTAGCCTTCGGGTGCACCTCAAGGGGAGCCCCATGTAGAGAGCGTTACAGTAGTCTAGACGGGATGTCACAAGCGCATGAGTGACTGTGCGAAGGGCGTCCCGGTCCAATAAGGGACGCAACTGGCGCATCAGGCGAACCATTACATTACAAGAACACCGTTAAAATCAGCCTCAAATATTATTATTCTCATTCATGTCGGTCAAGAACCCCATTCCAGAATTCCAGCTCTAGAGAACTCACCTCTATTTTCCTTCTAATCACAGATTCTAGCAACATTGCCTTTGTGCACAATGCATAAAATAATTTCCTCCATGGTGACTCTGCTTATTTCACTTCACTGCAGCCAAAATAACCTCAGTTTCTCGTGCCAACGCTGGTATTTTAAAAACAAATGCATGATACAAGTAGTCCTCAGATAATGGCCATTTGTGTAGCAATCATTCAAGTTACGACATCGCGGCGACCAAAACTGGATGCAGTATTCCAAGGGCGGCCTTACCAAGGCTATTTTATTTCGAACCAACAACTATTAATTGCACCTTAATTTCGTTTGAGTCGTTTTCATGGTGATCTAATGACACTTATATAAAAGTGACTATCTGTGGAAATACAGACTTGACTGTTTTTCGGTGGATTCCTGTCATTGCCTTAAGTTTTTCATCTCTAGTTTGCGTTGAGCTCGGTCAACCGCAAAGCAGATTTTCAGGAACCACAGTGGCCTCTAGTGGCCAATAGTCCCAGAACACCAGCTGGATTCGAAGGAGGTGCCCAGAAGTTGTGTTGCTTGATATACACGGCAGTTCCTTCCATACTTCATTATATAGAGGCCTCCCTGATCAAAGTGGTGGAAAGCATGCCTGATTTATTGTCATTTTAGGCTCAACGATGGCTAAATAATTGTAGAAAACACTATCAATCACCAGTGTGCAAATTATCCTTCTCGAATTTTATATTTTTTTGACACAATAATGACGGCAAAAACCATTTGCCTTTTGATTTTTTTCCCAAGAGTTTCCAGTGGAGTAAGAAAAAAAGAAAGCATCTTAAAGAAAGCTACTCTCTTGGAATGCATATACCGTGTTCATGAAAATAAGGTCTGAAACAGTCAAGTTGAAACGAAAGCTATATCTCCTGGAAAAGCTGCAAATGAGTTTTGAGAAAGGCAGGCCAAAGAAACACATATTTTAAAGCAAACTTTTTTAAATAAAATAAAAGTGCAGCAACCCAATCCTGATAAAGCTACAGAAACGGAAGAAAAGTAAAATGCATATATTCTTATTAGTGCCTGTAGCATTAGCATGTAAACATCATAGCAGATGGTCGACATATTTTTGTAGATTTGGTCTTTTTCATTACAGTATATTCATATTGTTTACCATTACTTTATCCTTATTTGATGGTGTTTATATTTACAAAGTATCTTTATTTTATTTTTAATTCTCGTGCTGCAAACCAACAGGCACTTTTGATGGAAAAATAGAAAAGGGGAAATCTCACTGAATTTCTCCAATAAAGAAATAAATACATTCTCAAAACAATTTCTCAGTGGTGGGATTAACATTTGCAGCAATACCAACTTTCGCGCTCTCCCCACCTCTGTGTGTGTGTAACAAAATGCTTACTGTATTTATCTATTTTCTGTTTGTACTCTCAATTTAGGCCAAATGATACATTATACCACAAAAGTGTTTGAATCACGGTACCTCAAGTCTGCTAACTTCATACTGCACAAGTCAAAAAGAGGGCTGCGAAAATATCTACACACCATAAATTGTTTCAACTTCTGCCCTCAAAATGACACTATAGGGCACTGCACACCACAACAAGACACAAGGACAGGTTTTTCCAGAACGCCATCACTCTGCTAAACGACTAATGCCCTCACCACTGTCAAACTATTTAGACCAGGGGTCCCCAACCCTCGGGCCGTGGACCGGTGCCGGTCCGTGGCTTGATAGGAACCGGGCCGCAGGGCCGGAGAGGAGGAGGAGGGAGGAGGGGGCAGCCTCCTGGGCAGAGCGTGCGCCGGATGCAGGAGAGTGCAGACGCGGCCATTTGCGCCGTTGGAGTCCCTAGAGGGCCGAGTGAGCCGACTCCCCCCCGCGTGCACATGCGCCGCCTGTTCCCCCTCCCCCCCGCTCCTCCTCTATGCCAGCCGGTCCGCAGAATTTTCTTTAAAATGAAACCGGTCCCTGGTGCAAAAAAGGTTGGGGACCACTGATTTAGACTGTATTACTATTATTCTTCTCATCCTTCCTATTAATTACCTCCTCCCACTTATGACTATAACCATTTTGCTTGTATTTTTATGATTTATATTGTTCTGTTGTTTCCTAGTATGATTTGATGGCTTACTAGTAACCTATGACTTTCAATGAGTGCTGTATCTTATGATTCTTGATGACTGTATTTTTTTCTTGTCTTTTCTTCTTCTTTTTTTCCTTTTATGTGCACTGAGAGCACCTGCACCAAAGACAAATCCCTTGTGTGTCCAAACACACTTGGCCAATAAAGAATTCTATTCTATTCTATTCTATTCTATTCTATTCTATTCCTTTCATTATCTATTCTATTCTATTCTAATTCTAGTCTATTCCTTTCATTATCTATTCTATTGTATTGTATTGTATTGTATTGTATTGTATTGTATTCTATTGTATTCTATTGTATTCTAAAGAATGGAATGCATAAAAATCTGTGACTCATTACTCCAGCAATACTGAAATGTCCACAATCTTCATATCAGGATTATTCACAAGCTTGTGGCCATGGCAGTGTTCCCATAATCATGTGGCCATGATTTCCTTTTTTTTTTAAACTTTTTTTAATTTGTTTTTTAATAAAACAAAAATACAAAAAGGAACAATCATCATTCTACATTGCATTCTTTGGAAAGTATGTTGACTGGTTACACATAACTCTTGTGCATTTCTAGGACCATTATTACTCATGAATAATCTCGTTTTATAGATTTTAGATCAAAAGATGCATTGTATATCTTAATATCATGACACCAGAATTCTCCTCTAATATTCCACATTTCTTCAGACAAGTCTTACTTAAACATAACCACATAATGGCATCCATTGTCTATTCCAAACATACATGCATACATACATACAGCTATATATATATATCATCTATCATTTTTTCGTTGCTCTTATTATAACTCATTGTTTATTAACTGGTAGTTCTTCAATAACAATCTAAAACAATCTAAAATTTGCTAAACTTCTCCCCCATTTTATTAAACTACATTCATCAACATTCCTACATGATTAAATAAAAGTCTTGTTATTTATGTCCAACCTCATACTCATGTATTCCTACACATAAATATATATACGTAAATTATAGATCAGCCCTTAATTAATCAGCTCTTAAAATCCTAACAAATTATAGATCATAAATATATATCATTAAACTAGAACATTATTATTAGTTACTCTTATTTGTAGGTAGTTATTTACTAACTAACAATCCTTCAATGATAATCTAAAACAATCTATCTACTTATCAATCATCAAAGGATAGCAACTTTCATTATCAGCCAGTGTCTTTCCAGTAGCAAGTTGGACTTATCTCTGTTGCCATTTGCGGTTGTGGCCATGATTTCCGATGCTTCCTGCCAGCTTCCCACAAGCAACATCAATGGGGAAGCCTGCAGGAAATCAGAAGTCGCTTCTACTACCATTCCTTTTTCCCAGCCCATAGTCATTCTGTTTAGGTAAGTAAATATTGTCAAATTATTCAGTGGAAGAAAGTGGGGACAAAGCAACAGGAAATGGTCATGTAAACCAGGCCACTCTAAAGGACAGTATTAACTAGGAAAACACTAGGAAATATTAGGAAAATCATTATGTCTTCAACTGATGTTGGAAATATGACCAAACAAGGACCAGACTAGCCCCTGTGAGAAAGTTAACTAACAGTCAAGTTTTTGGAAAAGCAGCTTACTTTGTTCATAAACATGGAAAAAACCAAGGGGTTTCTTTGTAGTTAATATGGTACCCAATGTGGACATCACCCACATGTTTCCCATGTCAAGATTGTATGCAGGTAGTTCTCCGACTTATGACTGGTTGCTTAATGACTGCTCCGTCCTCACTACATGTTAGTCTGTGCAGATCGACATGCAGCTAAACCCACCTAACCTCCAATAAAACTGTGCGTAGATCTGGATGCTTTATTGAAAGAACAGGATAGGGTGAAACTGGTGAAAATAGAGATATATACAATGAAAAGCAAATACAATATAGGCAGTATCGAGTTACCGCTGAACATAACAATTAATAAATACAAGCAATTTAAATCCCACCAGTGATGTTCTGTGCGGGATGTGGGTATGTCCTTGGATGACCATGTGCCACAGATTAAGATGGATTCTTCTCCATCTAAAGGAAAATGGAGTCTGGCTTTCCTGTGTTCACTTGTTTTGAGAGTGCAGGCTGCTGGATAAAGGGTCAGTTTCAAAACAATATAATTGGTGTTTGTTCCTCCAGCCACTAGATGAGACTAGAGAGCAACAACAGTATATAAATATTATATGTTGGGGCATATTTGTCTATCCAGCCACTAGATGGGGCTAGAGAGCAACAACAGTATATAAAGATTATATGTTGGGGCATATTTGTCTATCCAGCCACTAGATGGGGCTAGAGAGCAAGAACAGTATATAAAGATTATATGTTGGGGCATGACAATGACAATTCAGAGTTACGATGGACTACCCAAAAATTGCTTACAACCTGGTTCCAAAATTCCAATGGCTGTCCCCTCCTTGGTCTCATGGCCACATTTTGGTTGCCTGGCAACCAGCCCACATACACGGCCATTTGCAAAATCCCTCAGTCACATGGCCACGTTTATGTTTTTGTCAAAAGCCTTCTGGTTTTCAGCAAAAACACCCCATGGTGAAGAATGGATTTACTTAACGACAACGGCATTCATTTAATGACCATCACAAAAAAAACACCATAAAATTGATCCTGATCCTGTGATAACCTACTTTACGACTGCCATGATTTACGACCATAATGGACACAGGCTCCTTTAGGGTCAAAAGACGACTTGTAGATACAAGCCTACAGCAGTGTAGAAGTAGTTTGGCATCAACCTCTCTCCAAAATAATTTTGGCTTCCCAGTATGGCCTACTGTGGTCCCAGCCCAACTATGCTTAGCTTCTGAAATTTAGTCAAAATCAGCTACCTGCTGCCACCTGCTGGCAAAGGAAAGAATAATTCAGAGAAACATGGGCCCTATCAGAATATATGAGTTCCTGTTTGATCAGGATTAGGAATCCAACCTGTAGGGTGTGGAAACAATAAAATATAGACATAGAATAACAGAGTTGGAAGGGACGTTGGGTCTTCTACTACTGCAATGCTCTCTACATGGGGCTCTCCTTGAAGAGCACCCGGAGGTTTCAACTGGTCCAGAATGCAGCCCACACGGGTAATTATGAGAGCGACGCGATGCTCCCATTTAACACCTCTCCTGCGCGAGCTGCACTGGCTTCTGGTGGTTTTCCAGGTGCGATTCAAGGTGTTGGTTACTATCTTTAAAGCGCTCCATGGCTTAGGACTGGGATACTTACGAGATCGCCTTCTGCCACCAAGAGCCTCCCACCGGCCAGTACGCTCCCATAGAGAGGGTCTCCTCATGGTGCCGTCGGCTAGACAATGTCGATTGGCGACACCCAGGGGAAGAGCCTTCTCCGTGGGAGCACCTGTCCTCTGGAACGAATTGCCCCCGGAATAAAGAACTATCCCTGACTTACGTACCTTCCGCCGTGCTCTCAAAACCTTTTTCTTCCAACAAGCCGGGCTGGCATAAAACATGATTTTTAAACTCAAATTTGTATTAATTTTAATCAGGGTTAGTTTGGGGTTTTTTTCCACATTTCGGCCAAGGCTTAATATGTTTTTTAAAAGCTTTTAAAAATTTTGTATATTTGTTTTTATTCTGGCTGTATACTGCCCTGAGTCCTTTGGGAGTAGGGCGGTATAAAAAACCAATAAAACTCAAACTCAAACTCAAACTCTTCTAGTCCAACCCCCTGCTTAAGCAGGAAACCCTACACCACTTCGGACAAATAGTTATCTAACATCTTCTTTAAAACTTCCAGTGTTTGAGCATTCACAACTTCTGGAGGCAAGATGTTCCACTGATTAATTGTTCTCACACAAAGTTTCTCCTTACTTCTAGGTTGCTTCTCTCCTTGATTAGTTTCCATCCATTGCTTCTTGTCCTGTCTTCAGGTGCCTTGGAGAATAGCTTGACTCCCCCTTCTTTGTGGCAGCCCCTGAGATATTGGAAGATGCTATCATGTCTCCCCTAGTCCTTCTTTAGATTAAACTAGACATACCCAGTTCCTGCAACCATTCCGCATATGTATAAGCCTCCGGTCCCCTAATCCTCTTTGTTGCTCTTCTCTGCACTCTTTCTAGAGTCTCAGCATCTTTTCTACATCGTGGCGACCAAAACTGAATGCCGTATTCCAAGGGTGGCCTTACCAAGGCATTATAAAGTGGTATTAACACTTCACGGGATCTTGATATAGGGAAAGCAATGCAGTCTCTAGGCCAGCGGTGGCAACTATGACCTGTGGACTTCAAATCCCAGAATTCCTGAACCAGCATGGCTTAGGAATTCTGGGAGTTGAAGTCCGTAAAGGTTGCTATAGTTGCCCAACCCTAGTTGCCCAACCCAATGGCAGTAAAAAAAAAAGTGACTTTGGAATGTTTTTCACATTTACGACTGTTGCAGCATCTCCCCATCCCCCCATGGTCACATGATTTACATTCGGATGCTTGACAATTGACTCATTTTTATGACGGTTGCAGAGTCCTGGGGTCTGCGACCCTTTGAAAAGCAGAAGTCAAGGGGGCAACCCAATTCACTTAACAACCATTGAAGAACTGCGGCGATTCGCTTAACAAACGGGCGGAGAAAAATCGTAGTGGGGCAAAATTCACTTAACGACATAAATCTTTGGGCTCAGTTACAATACAATAACAGAGTTGGAAGGGACCTTGGAGGTCATCTAGTCCAACTCCCTGCCCAGGCAGGAAGCCCTATGCCATTTCAGACAAATGGCTATCCAACATCTTCTTGAAGACTTCCAATGTTGGGGCATTCACTTCTGGAGGAAAGTTGTTCCACTGATTAATTGTTCCAACTGTCAGGAAATTTCTCCTCAGTTCTAAGTTGCTTCTCTCCTTGATTAGTTTCCACCCATTACTTCTTGTTCTGCCCTCAGGTGCCTTGGAGAATAGTTTGACTCCCTCTTCTTTGTGGCACCCTCTGAGATATTGGAAGACTGCTATCATGTCTCCCCTGGTCCTTCTTTTCATTAAACTAGACACACCCTGTAACCGTTCTTCATATGTTTTAGTCTCCAGTCCCCTAATCCTCTTTGTTGCTCTTCTCTGCACTCTTTCTAGAGTCTCCACATCTTTTCTACATCGTGGTGACCAAAACTGAATGCAGGATTCCAAGTGTTGTGGTCATAAAGTTGAGAACTACCTGTAGGGAACTGCTGTAATTACATGGTACTTTTGCTCCGCTTCACAAGCAAGTCCATTTAACCTTTTCCATTGCAGAGAAATGACAATATTGGTGAATTAAGTATATCTCGGAGGGAGCTTTATTAAATTAGCCTAATACCTTAATGCATGATCAATGACAATGTGTTTACTTTCTTTTTCATGGGGGTCCGAAGCGACTTTTCATGAGGCCTTCAGAGAGCTTGAGGAATGAGCAGCTATCCATTTTAGTATCATTTCTAGCCTGATATGCTTATGGAAGAAAAATGAGTCCTTACCAGTCCATAGCTGGGTCAATGATTTGAGAGCATCCTGAAAGGCTTTGGCATTGGCTTTGGAGGAAATTGCACTCTCTAACACTCCTCAATATTTGATTTGATTTTGATTTTATTAAAATTTATACCCCGCCCTTCTCCAAACGGACCCAGGGCGGCGCACAGGCATATTAAAATACATACAAAACCATATAACAAATTTTAAAAACTTATTAATGAAAATCCTGCGCTAAAACCAAATTAAAATCCCCAAAATTTAAAACTATCTACAAGTCATTATGGAGGTTACGCTAGGCCGGCTAGATGGAACAGATGTGTGTTTAAGCACTTGCGGAAGAGGCGGAGATCGGAGATGGTGCGAAGTTCAGGGGGTAAGTCGTTCCAAAGGGCTGGGCCCGCCACAGAGAAGGCTCTCCCGCTGGGTGTCCATTGCCCGGCCGACGGCACCCTGAGAAGGCCCTCTCTGTGGGAGCGTATCGGTCGAAGGGATGTATGGGGCAGGAGACGGTCTCGCATGTAACTAGGTCCCGAGCCATGGAGCACTTTGAAGATGGTCGTCAGAACCTTGAAGCGCACCCGAAAGACCACAGGAAGCCAGTGCAGCTCGCGCAGGATCGGTGTTATATGGATTGCTTGGCTCTTAAAACCACATGCAAATCACCCAGGGGGTGGCCTGCTGGGGCTTCGCACGGGTTCGGCCAATCCTCTAGCTAGGATTCTGCCCAGTTTGCCAAAGTCCCAAATGCCACCCCTGCCTGACCATGCCCATCCCAACCTGCCCCTCCTAGGAGTCTCCACCCATTCATCATTCATTTTATTTATTTAGTTAGTAAGTTTGTCAAACATGTACAAGATAACACAACGGGCATAAACATGGAAATGAACAAAGGAAATGAGTACCGTATTTTTCGGAGTATAAGACGCACCTTTTTCCCTCAAAAAAGAGGCTGAAAATCTAGCTGCGTCTTATACACTGAATACAGCATTTTTTTGCCTCCTGAAACCCCACCTCTTCACCAAAATGGCCACGCATAACCTTTAGGAGGTTTTCAGAGTGCTCCTGGGGGCTGTGGAGGGCAGAAATGAGTTTAAAAATGGGCCATGTTTGGGCCATTCCAGGGGAAGGCTACTGCAAAATCCCCATTCCCTCCCCATTCCTGGGGGAAGGATACTGTAAAATCTCCATTCCCTCCCCACTCCAGAGGAAGGTTACTGCAAAATCCCCACTCCCTCCCCACTCTGGAGCCAGCCAGAGGTGGTATTTGCCGGTTCTCCAAACTACTCAAACTTTCCGCTGTCGGTTCTCCAGAACCTGCTGAATTTCACCCCTGATCCAGATCATCCTTTGAGTCCTTCATTCTCTCTCATTTCTTCCACCGGACCTTTGCCCAATAAGACATCCGTGGCTGCTCACGGGCCCTCAACGCCGCCTGAGATCAGAAGTGAAGCAGTTAAAGGGAAGGGGAGAAAAAAAAAAGAGAGGCATGTTTACTAAAGTTGATAGCCCCAGAGGCTGGGCTTTCTATCTGCTCCCTCTCTCCATCTTCGTAAACCGCACCGAATTGATGGAATGGCCCGGACTTGATCTTCAGGGCAATATGTCTGATGGCATTGCTGGATTGATAAATTGATTCAAAACTATTACCATGGTGAAAAAAGCAATAAGGTCATAAAAATTGCATCAGCTGGCTAAGTAAATCCTGGCATTTCATGACAGGTAATGCAGAGGAATCGCAAGAGAAGCCGGGCATGAGGCTGAATGAGTGAGCGAGAAATGACTTTCGAGGGCTCATCTTTGTCAATCTATTCTTCCTGCCAGCGATTCATGCCTTCGCATAGGGCCACTTCATTATGGGGAAATAACTGTACACTTCTAGCATATTCCTGGCCGTCCCCGGCCGCCCCTGGAGGACCCTTAGCTGCTTAATACCTCATCATGGGCTCCATTGAACACTTTAATCTGCACTTGTGTGATCAATAGAATACTGGTGTAAATTAAAAGGACCATTCCGTGTAATCAAGGCGGTTAATGCTCATTTTGAAAACCATTATTTGTGGAAGGTGTTGAGGGAGGAAATTACCACGCGCCGGGGCCCGAGACCGATGCAACGCGGGGGGCTTATGTGAAAAGAAGGCTCCCTCTTCTGTTCTCCGGCACTTCCCGGCCAACCCCCCGCCCCTCACCCTCCTTTTCATTTCTGTGATTTTTATACGGGCGTGGGGTGGCATGGTCATTAGAAATTATAGAGGAGGAGAAAGGGAGGGGAAGGGAAGAAGGGACTGGGCAGGCCTGAAAGAATAGATCTCCTTCTTCGCTGTGCACAACCAGCCCTTCGTGCCGGGGAGAAGAAAATGAAATTTCCCACTGTTCTATTTCGGTGGCAAATTCAATTACTGTGGGGACTTGTTCAAAGGGGTATAACTTCCAAGAGGCAGAAATTGAAAAGCTGGCAGCTAATGAAATGGCAAATGACTAGTAAGTTCAGACAAGGGCCGTCCGTCAGAGCAAATGAGTGCCAAAAAATATCGCCCTCCTCTTTTGGCATCAAACCCAGTTTCTTTCTCTCGCGCCCCCCACAATACCCCTGTGCCCTCCCCCCTTGTCCGTTGACCGTCATTTAGACCGGGTGCTACCTCCTTCATTCTTTGTTTGACTGTAGAAGAGGGGCGTCAAACTCGAGGCTCGCGGGCCGCATCTGGCCCGCCAGGTGCTTAGATCTGGCCCACGGAGCCACCCTGGAAACAGTGAGGTCCCGGCCTGCGGTGCTTCTGCTAGCATTAACGGAGCTTGGGAGGGCTACCGCGTCCCGAAACAGAGCTTGGGAGCCCGTTTTTGCTGGCAGAGCACACAGGCTACCACAGGCACTGGCAACCAGAGGTGGTATTCAGCCAGTTCTCTCAGGTTCGGCTGAACCGGTAGCTGCGGCTGCGGGAGGCTCCACCCACCCCGATGTAATGCACAAGCACTGACCAGCGAATGCACAAGCGTGCTCGTGAGCAAAGCAAGCACACGAGCACGCTCACATTTGCAAACCGGTAGAGAAGGTAAGTGGATCCCACTTCTGCCCCCAACATGAGTGATGTTGAGCTGGTCATGTCCACCCCAGCTCCCCCAGGTCAAACAACAATCCTGATGCGGCCCTCAATGAAAGCGAGTTTGTTACCCCCTGGGGTAGAGTAATCATCCAGGATGCTCGACTTCTATTGGCTGGTTTGATTTGTGCAGGGTGCGAGCAAGAAGTAAAGCCGACATCATGTCCTATAGTCCATCTGCCTGCTGTGTCCCAATGTTCTTAGCCCACGAACTAGTTCATTGCAAGTCCAGGTCGTCCTTGATTTAGAACTATTCGTTTAATGACCATTTGGAGTTACAACAGCAATGACAAAAAGTGGCTTTCACACTTACGACTGTCGCACCATCCCGACGTTCAAAATTCAGGCAACAGGCATATATTTATGATGGTTGCAGTATCCCAGTAATCTCCTTTTGCAGCCTTCTGACTTTGCGGCAAGCCAAGTCAATGGGGGAGCTGGATTCACTCAATAGCTGTGTTACTAACTTAACAACCGCAGTGATTCACTTAGCAACAATGCAAGAAATGACATAAAATGGGGCTTAACAGAACAGAATACCAGAGTTGGAAGGGACTTTGGAGGTCATCTAGTCCAACCCCACCCCCCACTCAAGCAGGAGACCCGACACCATTTCTGGCAGATGGCAGTCCAGTCTCTTCTTGAAAGCTTCCAGTGATGAAGCTCCCACAACTTCTGAAGGCAACTTCTGTTCCATCGGTTGTCTGCTCTCCCTGTCAGAAAATTTCTCCTTATTCCTAGGTTTCTGTTAGGATAATTATCCTGATGTTGGGTTGACTATATGTATGTATGTATATACTTCCTCCCTTTTCCAGCACTTCAAAACAACAGGACATGAAATTAACTTTGAAAAAACCAAATTACTCTCCAAAACTGAACACTCCAACAAGAGAATAATTATGGAAGCTATTGAAATAGAGAAACATCCCCACAACATAAATAGTCTGGCAGGCAGGATGATGCCTCCCGCCTGCCAGACATCTGGAAACCAGCTCTGGCCACTAAACGAGTCCCGGCCACAAACACTGTCACCATCATCAATCACTCTCAACAAACATCAACTCCATCTACCAATCAGGATGTGACAAATCAGCCAACCAATCCGTTTAAAGCAGCAGAGCCAACATTACAACCCTTCCCACCTCCACTTACAGAAAAACTGCCACTTCGATCACAGCTCATTCGCAAAAAAGCAAAGGCCCTGGCCTGATTATGATGGGGGTGATCCCATCGAAACGTTGCAAAAACACCTTTAATTTTACACGGGAAAAGACCCGAATAAACCAAAACCTACATATATATATGCCAGGATTATTATTATTATTATTATTATTATTATTATTATTATTATTATTATTATTATTATTATTATTATTATTATTATTATTATTATTATTCGGGGAGAGAGAGCGGGATATAAATAAAAATTATTATTATTATTATTATTATTATTATCTTTAAAGACTATGTGGAATCTGATTGGCTGTGCTTCCCAGCTTAGTCATAAAAAGTAGCAGGAAACACAGTTCATCCCTTTTTTCTTGCTTCTTGATTGCCACTGAGGAAGGAGCTGAAACTGAAGACAGAAGAATCATTGTTTTGACTGACTGTAAGATAACTGTGTTTTGGTGAAGGACTGTTTATTGTTGGAGGAGTTAGTATCACTGTTTGGAAGAAGCATTTTAGTTACAACAAGAGCAAAGACTATTTATTTTTCTACTATCAGTGTTGGAGAGTTCTTGTGTAGTTTAAGCAACGTATCTCTTGCTGTCCGGTGTATTGCACTATTCTGCCTGTTTTTTTTTCCAATGGGGGTGTTTTTTACCCCTAACAGTTTCTATGCCATAAAATGGGACAAAAAATTGATTTAACAACTGTCTTGCTCTTAGGCACTTCCCGGTCACCCCTGCCTAAGCCCACCTCCATTTGGGCACAATTTTGACTCAAATGTGATTGTGAGTTGAGGACTACCTTATCCGAATGCTAAGGAAGGTAACAGAGTTCTGTGCAGTTTCCGCGTTGAGTCATGCGGGTCACATGACCATGGAGACGTCTTCAGACAGTGCTGGCTCTTTGGCTTTGAAACAGAGGTGAGCACAACCGCCAGTGGTGGGTTCCGGATCCCGATGCAACCGGTACGGTGCAACGGGGCCAGGCGCCCACCACCTGAATGTGTGCAGGACGCACATGTGTCCCTACCGCCCGCGACACCTTCACAATGCTTGAATTCTGATTGGCTGTGCTTCTCAGCTCTACCATATAAGGAAGCTCAGAAACACAGTCCATTCCCTTTTCGATTCCTGTTGATTCCTGTGATTACTGTTTGCCGCTGAAGACTGAAGAAAAGAAGAAATATTTGTTTTGCATCACTGTAAGATAACTCTGTGTTTGGTGAAGGACTGTTATTGTTTTGAGAAGTTGGTATCACTGGTCGGAAGAAGTATTTTAGTTGCTACAAAGTAAAGACTATTTATTTTCTTACTATCACTGTTTTAGAGTTTGTTTGTGGTTAAAGCAACGTATCTCTTTACTGTCCGGTGTATTACACTATTCCACATTTATTTCCTAACACTGGTTATGGGACCAGAGTTGTAACACTGGTTCTGGACCCAGAGTTGCTAACAGTGGGCCCTCCGGAGCACCGTACCAGAACGGTCGTAGCCAAATCACTGCACCGCTCCCTACAGTGAGGAACGGCTAGCACATATGTGCGAGGGGAACCTTTGCCTTGATTATGGCTACTCTCTTTCATCTCTAAATTTTTGTTTTAGTGTTTCCCTTCCCATTTACGGGTCCATTTTAAACTACAAGAAATAAATAAACAATATCCTAAACTCAGAAAGGAAAAGTATTTTGAAAATGCCAAGTGACCAGAGATCTCTCTCTCTCTTAGGTAGGCTTCTAATAGATTTAATGTAGTGTTTTTATGGGGTCTTAAGAAGAATGGTTCAAGGCAGTCCAGAAGCTGCTAGGAGGTCGAGGTATTAAGATATGATGTGGCTCCTGGAAGCTATGATAAATGTGTTTTCCAGCTAAACGAGCCCATTATTAGCATATTTTTCTGCTGAACTTCTTCATGGGCTTATAAAATTATTGATTTTTTTCAGTAAAATATATACATCTTTCTGCCTTTGGCAGGAACTTGAGAGTCCACTTCTTAAAAAAATAAATCTACAAGTTAGAACAGGGATTCCCAACCCCCGGGCCGTGGACCGGTGCCGGGCCGTGGCTTGATGGGAACCGGGCCGCAGGGCCGGAGAGGAGGAGGAGGGAGGAGGGGACAGCCTCCTGGGCAGAGTGCGCGCCGGATGTGGGAAAGCGCAGGCACGGCCGTTCACGCTGTTGGAGGCCCAAGAGGGCCGAGTGAGCCAACTCCCCCCCGCGTGCGCATGCACAGGCGCAGCCGTTTGAGGCCCTAGAGGGCTGAGTGAGCTGACTCCCCCCTGCATGTGCATGTGCAGGCGTGGCCGTTTGCGCCGTTGGAGACCCTAAAGGGCTGAGTGAGCTGACTCCCCCCGTGTGCGCATGCGCCGCCTGTTCTCCCTTTCCCCCCCCCCCCCCGCTCCTCTACGCCAGCCGGTCCGCAGAATTTTCTTTAAAATGAAAACGGTCCCTGGTGCAAAAAAGGTTGGGGACCCCTGAGTTAGAAGATGGCACAAATTGCAATGGTGCATTTCTGGCCCTCAGCTTGATGGACATCCTGCTGTCTTTACTTGCTAAGGGCTAAAGCTACCCTAACAGGATATGTAGAGAACGTGGGTTTGTACTGAAGGGACTGGCATCTAAATGTAATGCTAGAGAGCAGCTGCCAGTCTCTATAATTGTTGTGGCCCACCAGCAGCCAGCAGAGCTGACAGCAGATTCAGACAGTGAGGAGTTTGGGGAGGAACACGGGCCAGTCCTGGGAGTCTGGGGAAGGCTCTGAGGAGGGCTCTGTGTCGGAGGCAGAGAGGGGGCCAGAGCCATATGCCAGTTCTCAGCTGCCTTCGGAGTCAGACATCAGTGAGGCAGAGGAACAGCTGGAGCCTGTTCCTTGTGTGCGCATGCGCAGAGTTACCAGACAAAGGGAACAGCTAAAGAACAGGGGTCGACTTGGGAGGAAGGCCACAGGTGGACGATGAATGGCTCCTTCCCAGAGGAAATAAAAAAGGAGCAAAAGGGGAGTGGAGTTTGCAGGAGATAATTAGTTCGCTTAATTGGTTCCTGACTCTCTGAGACTCCTTGCCAAGTTCTGCAGATATCGGTCTGTCAGCCCTCCCAGCCAGGTAAAGTCTGTGACCATAAATCCCCCTTTGAAAGACTTTGCCAGCTCTGAATGAGCAGAATTCACAGTAAATTAATAAAAGGGGTTTTTGTCGGGACAAGGAGTTTGCTTCATGCCTTTCATGCTCTTTTCTCTTCTCTTCTCTTCTCTTTTCTCCTCCTTTCTTCTCCCTTCTCTTTTCTCTCCTCTTCTCTCCTCCCCTATCCTCTCCTTTCCTCTCTTCTTTTCTCATTCTCCCTTCTCCTCTCCTCTCCTCTCCTCTCTTTTCTCTCATCTTCTCTCCTCTCCTCTCTTCTCCTCTCCTCTCTTCTCTTTTCTCTTCTCTTCTCTTTTCTTTTCTCCTCCTTTCTTCTCCCTTCTCTTTTCTCTCCTCTTCTCTCCTCTCCCCTCCTTTCCTCTCTTCTTTTCTCCTCTCCTCTCTTCTCCTCTCCTCTCTTCTCTTTTCTCTCGTCTTCTCTCCTCTTTTCTCTTCTCTTCTCTTCTCTCCTCCTTTCTTCTTCCTTCTCTTTTCTCTCCTCTTCTCTCCTCTCTCCTCTCCTCTCCTTTCCTCTCTTCTTTTCTCCTCTCCTCTCCTCTTCTCTCTTCTCCTCTCCTCTCTTCTCTTTTCTCTCGTCTTCTCTCCTCTTTTCTCTTTTCTCCTCTCCTCTCTTCTCCCCCCTCCCTTCCCCTTGCCTCTTATTCAAAAAATTTCATGACAATAAATGTCGTGGAAAGGCAACTCTGCTTGAGAATAAGGTTTTGGGACTGATAAGCTGCAGCAGCTAGGACAGTTTTAATCCAACAGCTCATGTCAACAGGCTAAGTCCCGCTTGTCATTCATACACTTGACTGGCAGGCTTGCTTCATCAAACTATTATAGGGCCGAAGTAATGAGTACTGCCATCTGAGGGGGGGGGAGGGAGTCTCACCACTGTCAGTTTGGCAATGTCAGCCATTTCACTGTTACCTATCATAATCGCAGCAATTGTAACACAGCGACAGGCACAGAGAGAGAGAGAGAGAGAGAGAGAGAGAGAGAGAGAGAGAGAGAGAGAGAGAGAGAGAGAGAGAGAGAGAGAGAGAGAGAGGAACAAGAAAATGAAGGCTGTGTATCTCCAGTAACAACACAACTTCATTTAACCTTAACAGACCAGGCCCCGCTATCATTTCTTCCTGCCACTTGGGTGTGATTATGGTGTCAGAACAGCTTCTCATTTGCAGTGTATGACAATTTTCCTTGCATCTGGAAAGACACTGCCACAAGTCAATAGACTATAAATTGCCCTTTGAAATGGGATCACCTTCACTAAAAGCTCGCCTGTCCTTCACTGGAGATTTTCCATCTCCCTCTCCCTCCCCCCCTCTCCCTCCTATGTGCTCTTCTCCTTCTCCCCTTTCTTTCAATAATTTGTATGTTTAGGTATTTCATCAATTTACTCTATACCTATATTAGCTCTAGCTGAAACCACCAGTCTGTGTTGGTGTCATGCTATGATAGAATAGAATAGAGTAGAGTAGTGTCTTTGGAATGGAACGGAACGGAACAGAAGAGAACAGAACAGAATATAGAATGGCATGGCATGGCATGGAACAGAACAGAACATAGAATGGAATGGAATGGAATGGAATGGAGTGGAGTGGAGTGGAGTGGAACGGAACGGAATGGAACAGAACGGAACGGAACAGAACAGAACAGAATATAGAATGCCATGGCATGGCATGAAACACAACAGAACATAGAATGGAATGGAATGGAATGGAATGGAATGGAATAGAATAGAATAGAATAGAATAGAATAGAATATGGAACGGAACAGAACAGAACAGAATAGAATAGAATATGGAATGGAACGGAACGGAACGGAACGGAACAGAATATAGAATGGCATGGCATGGCATGAAACACAACAGAACATAGAATGGAATGGAATGGAATGGAATGGAATAGAATAGAATAGAATAGAATAGAATAGAATATGGAACGGAACGGAACAGAACAGAACAGAACAGAATAGAATAGAATAGAATAGAATAGAATAGAATATGGAATGGAACGGAACGGAATGGAACGGAACAGAATGGAACAGAATATAGAATGGCATGGCATGGCATGAAACAGAACAGAACATAGAATGGAATGGAATGGAATGGAATGGAATGGAATAGAATAGAATAGAATAGAATAGAATAGAATAGAATAGAATAGAATAGAATAGAATTCTTTGTTGGCCTAGTGTGATTGGACGCACAAGGAACTTGTCTTTGGTGCAGATGATTTCAGTGTACATAAAAAAATACATGAGAAGCGAAATGTCTTCAAAGAAAAAACAAGAAAGTCCAGTTGCCTCCTGAAAAAAAGCATCTTTGGAACAACCATGGCCTGGATGACTGAGAATCTCTACAGACTTGTAGTCCCAGGACAATGTTGCAGGATCCAATCAATAATGGTGACCGGGACCAGAGGTTTTTTCTTCTGAGCTTTCAGACTCATGCTGGAGCCCATCCTCAGGCAACTTCTCTCTAGCAGAAGTTGACATTTTGCAAAAAAAAAAAAAAAAGTTGCACAAAAGAGGTAGCAGAGCATCTCAGAATCTGGTTTGGATGCAAAGTTGGGACGAAAGTCTTGTAAGTAAACAGTTTGGTAAACAGTGTTAGCATAGTAGGAAGGAAGAATGACTTACATAGATACATCAATAAAGTCCCTAGGAACCACGCTCAATTCAATGGAGACTTTACTTGAATCAAAGGGTGAAGGTTTCTCTCTCTCTTTCTCTCCCCTCCCTCTCTCTCTCTCTGTCTCCCTCTCTGTCTCTCCCCCCCTCTCTGTCTCTGTCTGTCTCTCTGTCTGTCTCTCTCTGCCCTCCCTCTCTGTCTCTGTCTCTGTCTCTCTGTCTCTCTCTGCCTCCCTCTCCGTCTCTCTCTGCCTGTCTCTCCCCCCCTCTGTCTCTGTCTCTGTCTCTTTGTTTCTCTCTGCCTCCCTCTCTGTCACGCCCCTCCTCTCTCTCTCTGTCTGTCTCTCTCTGCCTTCCTCTCTATCTCTCTGTCTCTGTCTGTCTCTCTCTGTCTCCCTCTCTGTCTCTCCCCTCTGTCTCTGTCTCTCTCTCCCTGTCTCTCTCTCCCTGTCTCTCTCTCTGTCTGTCTCTCTCTGCCTCCCTCTCTGTCTCTCCCCTCCTCTCTGCCTCTGTCTCTGTCTCTGTCTCTGTCTCTCTCTCTCTCTCTCTCTCTCTCTCTCTCTCTCTCGTAGAGTGATTAATACATGAATTAGGTTGGCTGCTCTTTCCTTCTTCTTCTTTCCTTTTTTAATTCAAGAACATCATCATCCAAAGATGTTAAGGCACAGCTAAATGCTCGGGGGATGAATATATATATATATATATTTTTAAGTGTAATTTTAAGCTTGGCTAGTTTCCGACTGCTATTTATTAATAGTAAAAGGTCACATTGGTTTTTACTCCTGGAAGCGTTAAAGAGGAGTCTTGAACAGACAAGCTCTTTAAGTAAAATGGAGATGGCCATCAAGCAGGCCCTTCACTTGCCGTTGTGATTTTTCCCACAGTGAAGTTCCATTGCAGGGGAAAGGAATATAAAAGTTATTTGTTCATTCATTCGTGAAATTTGCCGGCAACCTAAAGCAAAGTAGCTTTTAGGAGACGAAGACTGGAGAACAAAAGTAGTCTTCGCTTAAAGACCTGAATAAGAATAGAATAGAATAACAGAGTTGGAAGAGACCTTGGAAGTCTTCTACTCCAACCCCCTGCTCAGACAGGAAATTCCACACCATTTCAGAAAAATGGATATCAACATCTGCTTAAAAATGTCCAGTGTTGGAGCATTCACAATTTCTGAAGGGAAGTTGTCTCCACTGATTAATTGTTCTCAGGTGGATCCACCTGATTAGAATCAGAATAGAATAGAATAGAATAGAATAGAATAGAATAGAATAGAATAGAATAGAATAGAATGTAGGGTAGGGCAGGGCAGGGCAGGGCAGGGCAAGGTAGGGTAGGGTAGAGTAGAAGAAGGAATGGAATGGAATGGAATGGAATGGAATGGAATGGAATGGAATGGAATGGAATAGAATAGAATAGAATAGAATAGAATAGAATAGAATAGAATAGAATAGAAAGGGTAGGGCAGGGCAGGGTGGAAGAAGGAATGGAATGGAATGGAATAGAATGGAATAGAATAGAATAGAATAGAATAGAATAGAATAGAATAGAATGTAGGGTAGGGTAGGGCAGGGCAGGGCAGGGCAAGGTAGGGTAGGGTAGGGTAGAAGAAGGAATGGAATGGAATGGAATGGAATGGAATGGAATAGAATAGAATAGAATAGAATAGAATAGAATAGAATAGAATAGAATGTAGGGTAGGGCAGGGCAGGGCAAGGTAGGGTAGGGTAGAGTAGAAGAAGGAATGGAATGGAATGGAATGGAATGGAATGGAATGGAATGGAATAGAATAGAATAGAATAGAATAGAATAGAATAGAATAGAATAGAATGTAGGGCAGGGCAGGGCAGGGCAGGGCAGGGCAGGGCAGGGCAGGGTGGAAGAAGGAATGGAATGGAATGGAATGGAATGGAATAGAATAGAATAGAATAGAATAGAATAGAATAGAATAGAATAGAATAGAAGGTAGGGTAGGGCAGGGCAGGGTAGGGTAGGGTAGAAGAAGGAATGGAATGGAATGGAATGGAATGGAATGGAATGGAATGGAATAGAATAGAATAGAATAGAATAGAATAGAATAGAATAGAATAGAATAGAATAGAATAGAATAGAATAGAATAGAGGGTAGGGTAGGGTAGAAGAAGGGAATGAAATGATAGGGCTGAAAGGGACCTCAGAAATCTTCTAGTCCAATCCCTTTCCCATGGCAGACCTTATATTCAGGACACTTCCACGGGATACTAGAAAAAGACTGAGCACTGTCTCTATCCACTAAATCAAGGGTGTCAAACTCAAGGCCCAGGGGCCAGATCCAGCCCAGAGGGTACTTAGATCTGACTCACAGGGCCACCCTGGAAACAGCCCATTTCAGCTGGCCAAGCTCTCGGGCCACCACACACACCCCTGACATGAGTGACGTATGGCTGGCCACCCCCAACCCTGCTTCCCGAGGTCAAACACAACGCTGATGCGGCCCTCCATGAAATCGAGTTTGACACCCCTGCTCTAAATCAAAGAAATTCTTCTAAATTTCAGCAGGTCAACTCTTCTTTTGTTTCCTCGCCATTTCGTTTTCCTACCCCGGATGTAGGGCAGACCAAGAAGGCCGCCCTTTCCTTATTAATGAGGCCACACTGGGGTTTACTATCATTAGGGCACTGAGAAGGGTGCATTTACAGCAATTCCAGCACTTAATAGAAAAAGGTCAGGGCGGGTCATATTCAATTTCCACACGGTAGAGGGAGGAAAACTGGAAGCCATTCATTTGCACAAATTTGAATAATTCTTTTTTCTCTTTCTGGACTCATGGTGCAGCTCTTCTTTTTTTTAACCTAGGTTGGTCTCTGCTAGGCTTTTGTAATTCTGAGAGTAGCTCCATTGGAAAGCTCTGTCGAAGGCAGAGAGGGCCTAAAGATTCCAGGTGTGGCCAGGTGTTGGTCTGTCCTCTCCCCACCTCCACCACCTTAGCTCTGCCCCCTTCCTTCCTCCACCTTTTTCCTCTGCCAAAGGGAGCCGCCACCGCCTGGAGCGAGCTCTTAAACCTATCATAAATGTATCAAGATTGCTGTGGGCCATGAAACAGCTGTAGACAATTAATCTTTCCACAATTCTCCGGCATCGGAATTGCTCTCCACGCAAAGTAACATCTGCCGTGCCGGAGCGATTATTCACGGGCAACGGGTGACACCCTAGTTTTATGCATAGAGGCATCGGTGGCAACGAAGCACAATTTATAGTTTTCCCTGGTTCAGTAAGAATAACATTTCGGCTATATTAAAACATCATCCATCAGTATTGTCCCAAAAGCATAGGGTTTCGTCTCATCTGGAGAAATTAAAAAAAGTATTTCTTGTAATGCTAAATTGTGAAAGTCTGCGGTGACATGGCTTTTTGAACGTTTGTGTGGGCGAAGAGAAGACTTGTCTGTGCACACGCACGCCTGTGTGTGTGTGTGTGTGTGTGTGTGTGTGTGTGTGTGTGTGTGTGTGTTTTCAAAAGGATGCAACAAAGGTTATGCGGTGCAGTCAAGCTGAGGATTAAATGTTCTACCGAATAGTAATGATACCGGTCGGCGTCTTATTTATTCATAACCCTTGAATGCTTAATCAAAACTCTTTGAATCAAATATGGCAGCTAAAGAGGAAAAGTTATTTTACCGAGACAAAGCAATTCTTTGGATTGAAAGAACCCCAGGAAAGGAGGGAGGGAGGAAACGAGAGAAATCGTGAATCACTTTAGACTCCGAAACGCAGTAAGGAAACACAAGGTCTCTAAAGGTTTTTTTAAAAACTGGCTTTCCAAGGAAGCAAATTTCTGTTGAAATATTTATTATTCAGCTAAAAAAAGTTTTAGCAAAAAAAAAAAAAGGGGGGGGGTGGTTTGAACAGCCAAACCCTTTTTAAAAAAATAGATCGGTGTTTATTTTTATTAGAAGAAAAAGTGGCTTACCATATTTTTAAGGTATTAAGGGCCAGGGCAAGTTTTTTTAATAATAAAAGTATTATTATGATTAGTGATTCCCCCACAGACACTCTATATTGTTGCACAAAAGGGATGTGGTGGTTCAGTGGTTAAGATGCTGAGCTTGTTGATCAGAAAGGTCGGCAGTTCGGCGGTTCGAATCCCTAGCACCGTGTAATGGAGTGAGCTCCCGTTACTTGTCCCAGCTTCTGCCAACCAAGCAGTTCGAAAGCACATAAAAATGCAAGTAGAAATAGAAAATATTCTATTCTATTCCTATTCCTATTCCTATTCCTATTCCTATTCCTATTCCTATTCTATTCTATTCTATTCTATTCCATTCCATTCCATTCCATCTATTCTATTCCATTCCATTCCATTCCATTCTGTTATCTGGTTTCCCCATTAACCTTGCTCATCAGAAGGTTGCAAAAGGTGATCACATGACCCCAAATCACTGCAACCGTCATAAATACCTGCCAGTTGCCAAGCATCCTAATGTTGATGTCCTAACCATGAAAATACCGCAACGTTGGGGTGAAAAATGCTAAGGTTGCTTTTCCCATTGCCGTTGCAACTTTGAACGGCCATTAAATGAACGGTTGCAAGTCAAGGACTTACCTGTATAGGTAAGCAAGAGATGGGTGAAATTTCAGGTCCAGTAAACCTGGAGATCTGTTTTAGCACTGGAAAAAAGCAAAGCGTAAATTAGTAAGGCTTAACTCTTCTGGTGTTTTGGGGGTTTTTCCCCAGGACTTGTGAATTCAAGAGTTATGGTGCTAAACTTTAATCAATTCTATAATATGTTACTTGGAAAGTGACTCCGGTGCCATGTCTGAAGTACATCTCCCCCATTAAAAGAACACTTTCCTTGCAGCTTGGCCAATATTATTGAAAGGGAGGCTGGAGGAGTTACTAATAGATAGTGTCTGGAATGAGGGTGAGAGGAGAAAAGTAGCCAGGAAGAAATAGTGTGGAGAAATAGCAGAGAGAGAGAGAGAGAGAAATACAAATTGGCTTCAATCAGGAGTGGGCTCCAAAATTTTTAGCAAGGGGTTCTCTGCCCAGTTGTTGAGAGGGCGTGGCCATGGTGGGCGTGGCCTATTCAATGCCATAGCAGAGTTGGAAGGGACCTTGGAGGTCATCTAGTCCAACTCCCTGCCTAGGCAGGAAACCCTATACCATTTCAGACAAATGGCTATCCAACATCTTCTTGAAGACTTGCAGTGTTGGGGCATTCACAACTTCTGGTGGCAAGCTGTTCCACTGATTAATTGTTCTAACTGTCAGGAAATTTCTCCTCAGTTCTAAGTTGCTTCTCTCCTTGATTAGTTTCCACTCATTGCTTCTTGTTCTACCCTCAGGTGCTTTGGAGAATAGCTTGACTCCCTCTTCTTTGTGGCAACCCCTGAGATATTGGAAGACTGCTATCATGTCTCCCCTGGTCCTTCTTTTTATTAAACTAGACATACCCAATTCCTGCAACCGTTCTTCATATGTTTTAGTCTCCAGTCCCCTAATCCTCTTTGTTGCTCTTCTCTGCACTCTTTCTAGAGTCTCCACATCTTTTCTACATCGTGGTGACCAAAACTGAATACAGCATTCCAAGTGTGGCCTTGCCAAGGCATTATAAAGTGGTATTAACACTTCGCGTGATCTTGATTCTCTCCCTCTGTTTATGCAGCCTAGAACTGTGTTGGCTTTTTTGGCAGCTGCTGCACACGGCTGGCTCATATTGAAATGGTTCCCTTTCACAGTTACTGCTATTGAGTAAGGTACCATCTATACTGTACTGTATACTGTACTGTATTCGGCCTCCTGCACTATGAGGGGGGCATTTTTGCCCTCCCCAGGCTCCGGAGACTTTCCTCAAGTCTCTGGGAGGGTGAAAACAGCCTCCCCAGGCTCCGGAGGCCCTCTGGATGCCAGAAGCAGGCTAGTTCCCAGCCTTCCTGGACTTCCAGTAGGCCTACCTTTCGCCCTCCCCAAGCCTCCACGCGCACCCTGCACTTATCTGCATGCAATACGGGCCGCGTCGAGACTCCAGGGAAGGGAGGGGAGGGGTGGGCGGGGCCAGCCAAAAGTGGGATTTGGAGGTTCTGCGAACTGCACACAATCTTAACTAGAGGTTCTCCCGAACCCCTGCAAACCCCCAGCAGCCCATCCTTGGCTTCACTCTTTCACAGTGTTTCTCAACCTTGGCCACTTGAAGAGGCATGGACTTCAACTCCCAGAATTCCACCCACCCCACCCCAGCCAGCACATTGATGATTATTAGCACAATATGGTTCGCCTTGCATATGTTCTGAGAAAAGAAGAATTAGGGGTGACATAATCGCAGTATTCCAATATTTGAGGGGCTGCCACAAAGAAGAGGGGGTAGAATTATTCTCCAAAGCACCGGAAGGCAGGACAAGAAAATAATGGTTGGAAACTAAGCAACCTGGAATTAAGGAGAAAGTTCCTAACAGTGAGGACAATTAACCAACGGAACAGCTTGCCTCCAGAAATCACAGCCGCTCCACCACTGGAGATTTTCAAGAAGACACTGGAAAGTCCTTTTAGCAGATTATTTAAATAAACCCAAAGATGAGATCAGGGGGGACATTGACCTAGTCTACAGAATAAATTCTGCATATGCCAGGATAAATGAGGTACCCAGAGAGATACATATCAAATTTGTTAGGAGGTCAACCAGGGAAGGAATTTTGAAGGCACAGAGAGGTGGTCCGTTAATTTACCAGCAAAAAGTAGTCGCTATCTTGAAGCAGATCCCTAAAAAAATTAGAGAGATGAGAAGGAAATTTTCCTTTTTATCCAAAAAATTGTATGACCACGGGATTTGGTTCAAGTGGGCGATGCCGGAAGGAATGTTGGTGTTCTGGGAAGGAGGAAGAATAAGGATTAAAACAATTGTCAAGGCGGAAGCCTTTCTTAAAAAACATTCCTCTGTCCTGGGGGAAGATCCAGGGGGGACAGGGGGGCCACGGCCCCGCCCGCTGGGGGCCTGGAGGGAGAGACAGAAGACACAATTGCCAAGAGACTTAGATCAAAAAAATAACTTTGCTTTGACTTTTGATTAATTTTGTATAACATCTGTATCTGGATTTTTGCAAACGGATGACAGCATGGAATTGAGAATTTAGAAGTATGTACTTGTTTTCACCTCGTAGTATTTATGAAAAATGTTTTTCTTTAACGATTTATTATGAAGCCCTGGAAGGGCCAATGACTCCGACACGAAAGTTCTCAAAATTTCTTTTGTATCCCTTACCTTACCTGATTGAAAAATTGTAAAAACCAATAAAACTTTTTCAATATAAAAAAAAAAAAGAAGACACTGGAAAGTCATTTGTCTGAAATGGTATAGGTCAGTGAGGGCGAACCTATGGCACGCGTGCCGCAGGTGGCACACGGAGCCATTTGTCAGGGCACGTGAGGCGTTGCCCGATGCTGTCCCGTTGACTTCGGCCTACTTTTGAGGCCATTTTTAAAACCAGCCCTATGAGCAAACCGGAAGTATGTTCCCGCACTTCCAGTTTGCCTGTAGGACTGGTTTTTCACACTCCAGAGGCTTCAGGGAAGCTCCTGAAGCCTCCGGAGGGCCTTGGGGGGTGGCAGCAGCAGTTGTTTTCATCCTCCCCAGGCTCCTATAAAGCCTCTGGAGCTGGGGAGAGCGAAAAAAGCACACCCAAAATGGGGCGAGCACTGGTCGTTCGTGCATGCATGCTGGGATCATGCGCATAACATTATGGAGGTGGCACACCCATGCACAAACCCCCTCTCTCCCCCCGCTTTTGGCACATGAGCCAAGAAAGGTTCGCCATTACTGGTATACGTATTCCTGCTTGAGCAGTGGGCTGAACTAGAAGACATTCTATTCTGTTCTGTTCTTTTCAGTTCTTTTCTGTTCTGTTCTGCTCTATTCTATTCTACACTACTCTATTCTACTCTACTCTACTCTACTCTACTCTATTCCTATTCTATTCCAATTCCAATTCCTATTCGAATTCCATTCCATTCCATTCTATTCTTCTAATCTACTCTACTTCTACTCTACTTCTACTCTACTCCATTTCTATTCTATTCTATTCTATTCTATTCTTCTAATCTACTCTACTCTACTCTACTTCTACTTCTACTCCTATTTTATTCTATTCTATTCTATTCTATTATTTTAATCTACTTCTGTGCTACTCCATTTCTATTCTATTCTGCTCTGCTCTACTATTTCTATTTCTATTTCTATTTCCATTTCTATTTCTATTTCTATTTCTATTCCTATTCCTATTCCTATTCCTATTCCCATTCCATTCCATTCCATTCCATTCCATTCTTCTAATCTACTCTGCTTCTGTTCTACTCCATTTCTATTCTATTCTATTCTTCTAATCTACTTCTGTGCTACTCCATTTCTATTCTATTCTGCTCTGCTCTGCTCTATTTCTATTTCTATTCCTATTCCTATTCCTATTCCCATTCCATTCTATTCTATTCCTCTAACCTACTCTGCTTCTGTTCTACTCCATTCTGCTCTGCTCTACTCTATTTCTATTTCTATTCCTATTCCTATTCCCATTCCCATTCCATTCTATTCTATTCTTCTAATCTTCTCTGCTTCTGTTCTACTCCATTTCTATTCTATTCTTTTCTATTCTTCTAATCTACTCTGCTTCTGTTCTACTCCATTTCTATTCTATTCTATTCTGCTCTGCTCTGCTCTATTTCTATTCCACTCCACTCTACTCTATTCTCTTTTGGGTTTGCTAAGCATGTTCTAAAATGAGTAGTTAGCCCCAAGAGACAGAGAGAGTTGCAGGTATCATATTTTCTTTTTCCAAAACAAATATTTCCAGAATGGGAACAAAGAGGTAACGGGAAGAGGGGGATGCATATAGTATGGGATTATTAAAAAGAAATGCGAGCGGTTCATATTCATCAAAGACAGGCTTGCAAAATCATTGTTATTAGCATCAGTGTAACCGCCAGAGCTTCCTACAACAATGTTAATGAGGACCCAACTGTATGAATGAACATTTCAAGTTAATTCACAACCGTGCAATTAATAAGCCCCTGAGGAGTCCATGGGACGATCTGATGCTTTCATCTTCCTCAGCTGAAATCAACTGGCTTCCCCTTCGGGGGTTCCTATTCAAGGATTCTTGTGATCCTTGAGATATAAAACAAACAAACCCCGAAGGTGGTTTTCTCAAGGGGCAGGGATCTTTTCTGCTTAGTTTTAACAGAACCGTTGTTTTATTGCATCCAATGTGGTTGTAATCAAAACTCAAAGAGAGTCTGCACTGCCTTTTCGTCTAAGACATTACAATTGTCAATTTATGGGGCAATCTGTTTTACAAGTAGCATGTATGGCAGGGGTGGGTTTCAAAAAAAATTACTAGCGGTTCTGTGGGCGGGGCCTGGCTTAGGGGGTGTGGCTTGGTGGGCATGGCAGCAGAAGGATACTGTAAAATCTCCATTCCCTTCTCACTCCAGGGGAAGGATACTGTAAAATCTCCATTCCCTCCCCACTCCAGAGGAAAGATACTGCAAAATCTCCATTCCCTCCTCACTCCAGAGGAAAGATACTGCAAAATCTCCATTCCCTCCTCACTCCAGGGGAAGGATACTGTAAAATCTCCATTCCCTTCTCACTCCAGGGGAAGGATACTGCAAAATCTCCATTCCCTCCCCACTCCAGATGAAAGATACTGTAAAATCTCCATTCCCTCCTCACTCCAGAGGAAAGATACTGCAAAATCTCCATTCCCTCCTCACTCCAGGGGAAGGATACTGTAAAATCTCCATTCCCTTCTCACTCCAGGGGAAGGATACTGCAAAATCTCCATTCCCTCCCCACTCCAGATGAAAGATACTGCAAAATCTCCATTCCCTCCTCACTCCAGAGGAAAGATACTGCAAAATCTCCATTCCCTCCTCACTCCAGGGGAAGGATACTGTAAAATCTCCATTCCCTTCTCACTCCAGGGGAAGGATACTGCAAAATCCCCATTCCCTCCCCACTCCAGATGAAAGATACTGCAAAATCTCCATTCCCTCCTCACTCCAGAGGAAAGATACTGCAAAATCTACATTCCCTTCTCACTCCAGGGGAAGGATACTGTAAAATCTCCATTCCCTTCTCACTCCAGGGGAAGGATACTGTAAAATCTCCATTCCCTCCCCACTCCAGATGAAAGATACTGCAAAATCTCCATTCCCTTCTCACTCCAGGGGAAGGATACTGCAAAATCTCCATTCCCTCCCCACTCCAGATGAAAGATACTGCAAAATCTCCATTCCCTCCTCACTCCAGAGGAAAGATACTGCAAAATCTCCATTCCCTCCCCACTCCAGGGGAAGGATACTGTAAAATCTCCATTCCCTCCTCACTCCAGGGGAAGGATACTATAAAATCTCCATTCCCTCCTCACTCCAGGGGAAGGATACTGTAAAATCTCCATTCCCTCCTCACTCCAGGGGAAGGATACTGTAAAATCTCCATTCCCTTCTCACTCCAGGAGAAGGATACTGTAAAATCTCCATTCCCTTCTCACTCCAGTGGAAGGATACTGTAAAATCTCCATTCCCTCCCCATTCCTGGGGAACGATACTGTAAAATCTCCATTCCCTCCCCATTTCTGGGGGAAGGATACTGTAAAATCTCCATTCCCTCCTCACTCCAGGGGAAGGCTACTGCAAAATCTCCATTCCCTCCCACCCCACTAACCTACAAATCCAGCTCCGTTCTCCTGTGCAGAGCAACAAAAGAAGACCCCACCAATCAGCTGGGAGGCAGTGAATAGATGGGGGCAGAGCCAGTCAGAGGTGGTATTTGCCGGTTCTCCGAACTATTCAAAATTTCTGCTACAGGTTCGCCAGAATCAGTCAGGTGACCTGGAAGCCATCTTTTGCATTGGGCCTTCAGGCCTGCCACATTTAGTCTGTGGGAAAATGGGAGGGGGGATTGTATGGAACATGGGAGATATATATTAAATAACATTCCTTTTCTCAGACAATCAAGGACATCCTGCCCTGCAGCTGGAGTGGTGTGACTGGGAGGCATCTCCAGTTGGGACAGTGTCTGATTGGACCATGGGATGGAGATGTGGGTGTTGGACAGGGACGGACTTTCTTTTGGGTGGGGAAAACCTGGAAGCTTTCAGATTCGGGTTTTCCCAGATGTACCAATATGACATCTCTAATAAAATGGAACTTTGAGGAATCTCAAGCCTTGGAGTCTTCTTTTGTGAGGGCTGTTACTTGGAACTCTGACAGCTAAAACATAGGAAGAACAGTTGAGAAATTGGGTATGTCTAGTTTAATGAAAAGAAGGGCTAGGAGTGACATGATAGCAATGTTCTGATATCTCAGGGGCTGCCACAAAGAAGAGGGAGTCAAGCTACTCTCCAAAGCACCTGAAGGCAGGACAAGAAGCAACAGATCAGGGGTGGGTTTCAAAATTTTTGGAACAGGTTCTGTGGGTGTGGCCTGCTTTGTGGGAGTGGCTTGCCGGCCATGTGACCAGGTGGGAGTGGCTTGTCGGCCATGTGACCGGGTGGGAGTGGCTTGCCGGCCATGTGACCGGGTGGGAGTGGCTTGCCAGCCATGTGACCGGGTGGGAGTGGCCAATTTGGAAAATGTGAAACTCACTTAACAATGGTCTTGGTTAGCAACCAAACTTTTGGGCTTAATTGTGGTCATAAGTTCTCTCTCTCTCTCTCTCTCTCTTTTTCTTTCTTTCCTTCTGTCTTTCTTTCTCTCTTTCTCTGTCTCTCTTTCTTTCTCTGTCTCTTTCTTTCCTTCCCTCTTTCTTTCTCTCTCTCTCTTTATTTCTTTCTCTTTCTCTCTTTCTTTCTCTTTTTCTCTTTCTTTCTCTTTCCCTCTTTCTCTCTCTTTCTTTCTCTCTCATTTTTTCTTTCTTTCTCTCTTTCTCTCTCTCTTTATTTCTTTCTCTTTCTCTTTCTTTCCCTCTTTCCCCCCCTCTCTTTCCCTATTTCTCTTTCTCTCTCTCTCTCTTTCTCTTTCTTTCTTTCCCTCTTTCTCTCTCCTTCTCTCTCTTTCTTTCTTTCTCTCTCTCTGTCTCTCTCTCCTTTGTTTGCCCATCTGTCACTCTGTGTGTGTGTGTGTCTGTGTGTGTGTGTGTCTGTCTCGCATTCAGGCACTTAAATCACTCATTCTGTGTGTCTGTCTATCTTTCTCTCCCTCCCTCCCACTCTCTGTCTCTCTGTGTGTGTCTGTCACTCTCTGGTTCCCCCCTCCCTCCCTGTCTCTCTGTGTGTCTGTGCCTCTCTCTGTCTGTCTGTCTCCCCCCCCACAAACCTCCTCAGCTCCTGGAAGTAGCCTGACCGGCCCGCCAGCCCGCTGGCTGTATTTACTCGCTCGCTCTCTCACCCATCCACCGGACGAAGGAACCTGGCATCCGATGGGTGAGCAAGCCTTTGCCGGCTAGGGGCAGCGGAACAGTGCGCTAGGCTGCGCGAACACCCCCCCCCCCGCCCCCCGCCAGTTGCGCCAACAGGGAAAGTTTTGCCGTGACTGGCGGGGGGCGGGGGTTCGCGCAGCCTAGCGCGCTGTTCCGCCACCCCTAGCCGGCAGCCTTTGAAGCCTTTGCCGGCTAGGGGCGGCGGAACAGCGCGCTAGGCTGCGCGAAACCCCCCCCGCCCCCCCCAGTCGCGGCAAAACTTTCCCTGTTGGCGCGACTGGCGGGGGGCGGGGGGGTTCGCGCAGCCTAGCGCGCTGTTCCGCCGCCCCTAGCTGGCAGCCTTTGAAGCCTTTGCCGGCTAGGGGCGGCGGAACAGCACGCTAGGCTGCGCGAACCCCCGCCCCCCGCCAGTCGCGGCAAAACTTTCCCTGTTGGCGTGACTGGCGGGGGGCGGGGGGGTTCGCGCAGCCTAGCGCGCTGTTCCGCCGCCCCTAGCCGGCAGGGCCCCTCCAAGTCAGCCAGACTAATCCCCTCCAAAGAGTTAAGGTGAGAGAGTTCGTATTCCTGGAGGGGCAGGCGGGTAGGAAAAACGCTGAATAACAAATAACTTCCGGGGCCATGGTCCAAAGGGATCGCTTGGGATCTGAAAATTTGACGAAAGGGCTCGCGGGAACCCCTGCGAGCCCTTAGGAACCCACCCCTGCAACAGATGGAAACTAATCAAGGAGAAAAGCTACCTAGAACTAAGGAGAAACTTCCTGACAGTTAGAACAATTAATCAATGGAACCACCTGCCTCCAGAAGTTGTCGGTGCTACAACACTGGAAGTTTTTAAGAAGAGATTGGACAACCATTTGTCTGAAATGGTGTAAGGTTTTCTACCTGAGCAGGGGGTTGGACTAGAACCGTGATGGCGAACCTATGGCACAGGTGCCACAGGTGACACGCGGAACCATTTCTTAGGACACGCGAGGCGTTGCCCTGTCAGCGTGCTTGTGTGCGCTGGCCAGCTGATTGAGGCCTTCTTTTGAGGCCGTTTTTCACCCTCTGGAGGCTTCAGGGAAGCTCCTAAAGCCTCTGGAGGTGGGGGGGGGAGGCTGTTTTCACCCTCCCCAGGCTCCTAGAAAGCCTCTGGAGTCTGGGCTGGGTGAAAAAAGTGCACCAAAAGCAGGGGGTCACGCACATAGCATTATGGGCGTGGCACACCCATGCACAACCCCTCTGCGCTCCCCCCCACTTTTGGCACGCGAGCCAAAAAAGGTTAGCCATCCCTGGACTAGAAGATCCCCAACCCTGTTATTCTATTTAATATGAAAGCTAAGTAAACATAATACCCACTTATAGGTAGTAGAATTTCTCCCACAGATGTTTTCACTCTGTATCTAGTTTTCATAATAGAGGGAAACTTTTATTACAGACTTTTAATGTTAACTTCCCTTGCACATCTGTTCCTATTAAGACATTCCCTATTTGTCCTTTGTTGTTGGTTTATTTGGATTACAGAGGCGGCATGCTAATGAATTTTGATAAGAGTTGAGTAAACAAAGCATCTCTATCTGACAGAAGACATTAGAGAGGGGGAAAAAACTTCAGAGTGTGTTTAGACCCGGACATGTATTGTTAAATGTGACATGCTCAATTTATCATTAGTTATGAAGTGAGAACGGATGAATACACATTCAATTTAGTTCAGCTGCTTTCTTCATTTATCAACCTCTTTCATCATCCATCATTCCTCTCTCACCCTTTTGATTTCCACAAATAACACACTTTCATAAGTTTAATCTAATTAATCATAATTGTAAGGTAATGTTCCCTTAATGAACCAGGCACGGGGCTTTATAAAGTTTACTGCAAATTTTAATAAAATCAGCTCGAGATAGAATCTGCAAATGATTGTATTTTCAACCCAAACTACCATTCCTCGCCGTCTTTTTTCTGTTATTGGTTCAGGAGGATAATAGTAATGATGAATCAATCTCTCGAGTGAACAAGAGTTTCGGCATATTGGAAAGTGTTCATCATTTTATGAGACAAGATATATTTTTAAGGACAAGTTAATTGAAGCAGAAGCGGCGAAAATGATCTAGCCATTGGATTTTTCACATTAGCACTGGGGGGGGGGACCCCCAAAACTTTTTCTATCTGAGGAAGCCATCGCAGCTGTGGAGGACTGAGGGAAGGGAGGGAAAGAGAATGCAACTATGGAGAAAAAAAGAAGGGCCGTAATACTTGCTTATTAATTTCTCGTTCAATGAAATGGAAGGTTTAATCTCCTGATCTCTCGGAGCTTGGGCCCTAAAAAGCTGCATATTTTAAATAGGGTAGGGAAAGTCAATGGGTGTTTCTTCGTGTCCTGTGAGATTACAATACAATAGCAGAGTTGGAAGGGACCTTGGAGGTCATCTAGTCCAACTCCCTGCCTAGAAGTGGTGGGTTTCTGCAGGCTCGCACCTACTCGCGAGAGCCGGTTGGTGAAATTTAGAGAACCGGTGAGAGGGGGTTCCACCGGCGTACCTGGAAGTAAATCTGGCCCGCCGCTGACAGTGACCCAACGGGAAGGAAAGGAAAGAAAAGGAAGGAAGGAAGGAAGGAAGGAAGGAAGGAAGGAAAGAAAGAAAGAAAGAAGAAAGAAAGAAAGAAAGAAAGAAAGAAAGAAAGAAAGAAAGAAAGAAAGAAAGAAAGAAAGAAAGAAAGAAAGAAAGAAAGAAAGAAAGAAAGAAAGAAAGAAAGAAAGAAAGAAAGAAAGAATTTATCATCACAATTGAGTCCAAAATTTTGGTTGCTAAGCAAGAGCGTTGTTAAATGAGTTTCACCACATTTTAAAAGGTGGCCACTCCCACTCTGTCACATGACTGCCAAGCCACACCCACAAAATAGGCCACACCTACAGAGTAGGTTCTAAAAAATTTGAAACCAACCACTGCTGCCTAGGCAGGAAACCCTATACCATTTCAGACAAATGGCTAACCAACATCTTCTTGAAGACTTGCAGTGTTGGGGCATTCACAACTTCTGGAGACAAGCTGTTCCACAGTTAGGACAATTAATCAGTGGAACAGCTTGTCTCCAGAAGTTGTGAATGCCCCAACACTGCAAGTCTTCAAGAAGATGTTGGATAGCCATTTGTTGGATGTTGGATAGCCATTTGATTAAAACATCTTAATAGAACAACAAAGATGAAAGGGACCTTGGAGGACTTCTAGTCCAGCCCTCTCCTCAAGCAGCAGATCCTATACCAGGGATGGCGAACCTTCTTTTTGCCTCGGGTGCCAAAAGCACATGGGCACGCACTATTGGGCGCACTGGTGGGCCCACCCCCATAATTTAATGCCTACCCCGCACCATGCCCCCTGCGCATGCACACATGACCCCGCCTCCTGCCCCAGGCATGCGCACATGGCTTCCTTGGCGCCTGGGGAAGGCAAAAACAGCCTCCCCTGCCTCCCAGAGGCCCCCCGGAAATGGCTCATTTTCTGACATCCAGTTGGTCCAATAGGTCCGTTTTTCACCTTCCTCCGGTTCCAGAGGCTTTCTAGGAGCCTGGGGAGAATGAAAAACAGCGCAACACACAAACCGGAAGTTGGGGAATAGACTTCCGGGTTGCCCGTTGGGCTGTTTTTCGCCCTCTAGAGGGTGAAAATCAAGGCTGAAAATCAGCTGGCCAGCGCACTGGAGCTGACAGGGCCATGCCTCGCGTGCCCTCAGAAATGGCTCCACGTGCCACCTGTGGCATGCGTGTCATAGGTTCGCCGTCATGGTCCTATACCAGGGGTCTGCAAAGTCGGCTCTTTTAAGATTGGTGGACCCCTGTCCTATACCATTTCAGACAAGTGGCTGTCCAGTCTCTTCTTAAAAACCTCCAGTGATGAAGCACCCAGAACTTCTGGTGGCAAGTTGTTCCGCTGGTTAATTTTTCTCACTGTTAGGAAATTTCCCCTTGCTTTGGAAAATAGGTTGACCCCTAAGGCAATATCTCAAATATTGGAACGCTGCTATCATGCCTCCCCTTGTCCTCCTTTTCACTAGATTAGACATACCCAATTCCTGCAACTGGTTCTTCATACGTTGTAGCCTCCTAGTCAGTGGTTGTATTCTACCGGTTCACACTGGTTCTAGCGAACCGGTAGTGCTGGTGAGCCGTTGCCCCCCCCCCCTTCGCGCCCCTGACTTTTCCTGTCCAAGATGATTAGGGGACTGGAGACTAAAACATATGAAGAACGGTTGCAGGAGCTGGGTATGTCTAGTTTGATGAAGAGAAGGACCAGGGGAGACATGATAGCAGTGTTCCGATATCTCAGAGGGTGCCACAAAGAAGAGGGAATCAAACTATTCTCCAAGGCACCTGGGGGCAGGACAAGAAGCAACGGGTGGAAACTAATCAAGGAGAGAAGCAACTTAGAACTAAGGAGAAATTTCCTGACAGTTAGAACAATTAACCTCTGGAACAGCTTGCCTCCAGCAGTTGTGAATGCCCCAACCCTGGAAGTCTTTAAAAAGATGTTAGATAGCCATTTGTCTGAAATGGTATAAGGTTCCTGCCCACGCATGGGGTTGGACTAGAAGATCTACAAGGTCCCTTCCAACTCTGCTATGGTATTGTATTGTATTATATTTCCCATTTTTTAGCTCAGCTGATTCGCACGGCACAGCGGATTGCAGCGCATCAGCTGTTTTACTCACCAGTGCTGACTTAGAAGGTAAGTTTTTAAGCTTAAAATGGGCGGTGTTTGAACGTTGCGTGTGCTCCAGGGGTGGGTTGCTGCTGGCATTACTGCCGGTTGGGCGTGCAAGAAAATGCATTTCGCGTGTGTGCACCTTTGCACATGAAAAAGTCTGCACATATGCAAAAACGTAATTTTTTTAAAAAAAATACATTTCTGCAAAGAAAGTTGTTCTGTGCATGCGCAGGGCCAAAAATCAAGATGGCGGCTCCGTAGGAGAACTGGTTCGGGGGCGTGGCAGGCCTGGGTCACTGTCGGTTCTAGCGACCCAGGCCGCCAGGTTACTATCGGTTCAGCCAAACCGGTCCAAACCGGTAGGAACCCACCTCTGGTGTAACATGCAAAGTGCACACTCACTGAACCGGTTGTTAAACTGGTTGTATCCCACCACAGCTCCTAGTCATCTTTGTTGCCCTTTTCTGCACTCTTTCCAGAGTCTCTACATCTTTGTTATAATACAGTGATCAAAACTGATTTGATTTTTGATCTGATTTTGATTTGATTTTTATACCGCACCTATCTCCCAGAAGGGACTCAGGGCGGTGATGAACTGGATGAAGTATTCTAATGCAGTCTTACTAAAAGCTTCGTAAGGATCATTTCATCAGGATACGATATAAAACAGTTAGCTGGGCAACTTTGTGGCATGTTTAGGGAAATGTGGAGATTGAATTTGACCTCTCTTTACATTATCTCATATCTCCAACTTCTTGCTCCTTTTGTTCAGTTGCTAAGTCATGTCTGATTCTTCGCGACCTCGGGGACCATAGCAGGGGTGGGTTCCTGCCAGTTCTAGCCTCTTCTCTAGAAGAGGTTCCACAAATCTACAGGGCCGTTTAGAACCAGTTCCAGCTCCCTCCCTCCCCCCGCCCGTCTGCCCATCATCAAGAGGAAGAGCGAAGGAGGAATTCTGGGAGTTGAAGTCCACAAGTCTTAAAGCTGTCCAGTTTGAACACCCCTGGGGTTTTTTTTTCTAAAGAGTTAGGGGTGCAAGGATCTTGTGACTTGACAGCTTTAAGACTTACGTGCTTCCAATGCCAGAGTTTTTGAGCCAACATTTTGGTTGCTAAGCAAGAGCGTTGTGAAGTGAGTTTCACCACATTTTACAAGTTGGCCACGCCCACCCAGTCACATGACTGCCAAACTATGCCCACTTGGCCACATGGCCAGCAAGCCACTCCCACCCAGTCACATGGCTGGCAAGCCACGCCCATCCTGGTCACATGGCTGGCAAGCCACGCCCACAAAGCAGGCCACACCTACAGAAGAGGTTCTAAAAAAAATTTGAAACCCACAACTGGGTCATAGCATGCCAGCCTCCCCAGTCTTCCTCTGTCTCCAGGAATTTACCCAAATTCATGTTCATTGCGTTGATCCATCCCTAACCATCTCATCCTCTGCCATCCACTGTCTCCTTTTGCCTTCCATCTTTCCCAACATCAGGCTCTTCTCCAAGGAGTCCTCTCTTCTCCTTTGATGGCCAAAGAACTTGAGCTTCAGCTGCAGGATCCATCCTTCCAAAGAATGGTCGGGGCTTATCGCCTTTATTTTACCCCAGGAATGTTAAACTCGCATCGTCACATTGTCGTCACATGACCAAATTGCAGTAATGGGTTCTCTGCCCCGTTGCTGGGTGGATGTGGCTATGGTGGGCGTGGCCTACTCGGCCTCCTGTACCACATTTTTCGCCCTCCCCAGGATCCGGAGGCTTTCCTTGAGCCTTGGGGAGAGCCAAAACTGCTTTCCCCCCAGGCTCTGGAAGCCCATTCCCGTATTTCTGGAACCTCCGGTAAGCCTCTTTTTTTCCCCTCCCCGAGCCTCCGCATGGGCCGTGCTCTTTCTTCACATCCAAAACAGGCAGCGTGGAGACTCCTAGGAGGGGCATAGTGTGGTGGCAGGAGGGTGGCGTGGTGGGCAGGGCCAGCCAGAGGTGGGATCTGGAGGTTCTCCGAACTGGCCATAATGTTAGCTACAAGTCTCCCGAATCCGGGCGAACCCATTGCCTAGCATACTATCCCAATGATATGCTTACAAATAGTGTAGAAATTGTCGGAGAATGTCCCCTGGTTGGGATTTGGAGGTTCTCCGAACTGGCCATAATGCAGTGTTTCTCAACCTTGGCCACTTGAAGATGTCAGGACTTCAACTCCCAGAATTCCCCAGCCAGCAAATGCTGGCTGGGGAATTCTGGGAGTTGAAGTCCGGACATCTTCAAGTTGCCAAGGTTGAGAAACCCTGCCATAATGTTAGCTACAAGTCTCCCAAATCCGGGCGAACCCATTGCCTCTAGCATACTATCCCAATTATATTCCTACAAATAGTGTAGAAATTGTCGGAGAACGTCCCCTGGTTCAGAAAGTTAGGTAAATTGAAAGGCAGTGGATAGTTCAGACATAAGCAGTATATTTTATGGCAAAATACATCAAGATTTTAAACAGAGAAAGGTTTCACTGGCTATTCCATCAACCTTCTCTTAAAGCCGGCAGATGTACACTCTAAAGCTCACCCCATGGGACGGTGGGGTGATGACATCAGCTTGGTGGCTGCTGATTGCTGAATACAAGCATAATTAATTTTTTTTCCCCTTCCAACAGAACAGCCCTGGATCTTACCACAAATCAATTTGGCTCTCCTAGCCAAAAACGCACTGACTCTATTTTTTAGCTCAATGAAAACAAAATCGATGCAGGCCAATTATGGCCCATCTCATTAGAGTATGCAAATGCCCGTGCGGTACAAATCTAATGCTTCCCTCAACCTTCCTTGCTTTTACCCTTCATTGTATAGCAGGAGAGGGATCCAGTGTTGTGTTTCAGCAGCAGTAGGAAAGGAAGTGAGACGTGGCAAGGCTGCCCTCTAGCTGTGGTGGCTAATATGGGCGCACGCTGGCAAGTTTCCCCCTGCTGGAGTGCAAAGAAATGACAAATAAGGGTTGTTTTTTTTCCCAGAAGGAGTTGATTGACAAGCAAAGCTTGCTTTGCATTGTGTCCCTGAGTAATCGGGTACCTTTGGACTCCAGTTGGGATTGTGTGTTTCCTCTTGTATGCCAGTATCCTTCCCAGTGCCACGCACAAGTGTATCAGAAGCACATTTCTACTATTCCATAGGTAGTCCTGGAGGTAGTGAGAGGTTTTATTTTCCTGGGTTCCAAGATCACCGCAGGCGGGGACTGCAGCCAAGAAATTAAAAGAGGCTTGCTCCTGGGGAGGAAAGCGATGGCAAATCTAGACAGCAAAGTTAGAAGCAGGGACATCACCCTGCCAACAAAAGGACGTATAGTCAAGGCGATGGTTTTCCCAGTTGCAATGGATGGCTGTGAAGGTTGGGTCATAGGGAAGGCTGAATGCTAAAGAATGGAGGCCTTTGAACTCTGGTGCTGGAGAAGACTCCTGCATTGAGTCCTTTGGACTGCAAGACGATCAAAGCGGTCAGTCTTAGAGGAGATCCACCCTGAGTGCTCTTTAGAAGGCCAGATTCTGAAGAGGAAACTCAAAGACTTTGGCCACCTAATGAGAAGGAAGGACTCCCTGGAAAAGAGCCTCATGCTGGGAACGATGGAGGGCAAAAGAAGAAGAAAGGGACGGCAGAGAATAAGGTGGCTGGATGGAGTCACTGAAGCAGCCACATGAGCTTAAATGGCCCCCAGAGGATGGTAGAGGACAGGAAGGCCTGGAGGAACGTTGTCCATGGGGTCACGATGGGTCGGACACGACTTTGCAACTAACAACAACAACAAAGTATAGAATCCTACATTAAAAGAGAATATTTGTAGCCTAGGCTTGAACTGCGGGGATCTTAGTGCTCTCTAAGCTTGGTTGTTGACCCCAAAGTATCCATTGTTAATCCACACAATTGTGTTTTGCTCTATTTTTCGACTTTTCTTGCCATGGTAAAGTAGAGGGAATCAATGCCGTTTGTTAGGGGAATCATGCAGTCATTAAACAAATCTGGCTTTCCCTCCATTGATCCCATGAGCCGGGATAGTGCAACTGTCATAAATACATGCCAGTTGCCAAGCTTCCTAATTTTCATCCTGTGTTCATGACTAGCCTCAGTTATCCTAAAGTGTGGAAACTGGCCACTTTTCTCCATGTCATTTTAATTTAAACAAATGGATGTTAAGTTGAGGACCGACCAGTTCGCTCCCACAGAGAAGGCCTCCTCAGGGTACCGTCGGCCAAACAATGTCGGCTGGCGACCCCCAGGGGGAGAGCCTTCTCTGTGGCAGCTCCTGCCCTCTGGAACGACCTACCCTCCGAACTTCGTACGATCACTGACCCGCGCCTCTTCCGTCGGGCCTTGAAAACGCACTTATTCCGTTCGGCCGGCCTGGGGTAACTTTCAATCAATTTTAATCGATTTTATCAGAGAATTTTACCTGGTTTTAGAACAGGCCCTAAATTAAATTGATTTTTAAAGTATTTTGTATATTGTATATTGATGTTTTGTGGTTTTATTATGCCTGGTCACCGCCCTGAGTCCCGCAAGGGAGAAGGGCGGTATACAAATTTAATAAATAGTAAATAGTAATAATAGAGGAATACTTGTGTATTACCCAGGATATTTAATTACAGACCATCTTGCAAATCAACACATTACTGCCTATGTCTGTGAAGGCGAACCTATGGCACGGGTGCCACAGCTGCCACGCGGAACCATTTCTTAGGGCACGCGAGGCATTGCACTGCCAGCTCCAGTGCGCATGTGTGCGCTGGCCAGCTGATTCTGGCCTTCTTTTGAGGCCATTTTTCGCCCTCTGGAGGCTTCAGGGAAGCTCCTGAAGCCTCTGGAGGTGGGGAGGGAAGGCTGTTTTCACCCTCCCCAGGCTCCTAGAAAGCCTCTGGAGCCTGGGGAGGGCGAAAAAAGTGCGCTGAAAGCAGGGGGTCGCACACATAGCATTATGGGTGTGGCATGCCCACGCACGAACCCACCCACCCCCCCGCGCTCGTGAGCCAAAAAAGGTTAGCCATCACTGGCCTATGTCCTCCAAGTAGGAAGTTGTTCTGACCCAGCTCCCCAAGCCGCCTGACATGAACTCCAAAGATTCCTTTATTAGGAATGCCGGCAGCCCCAGCAAAAAGTTTTTCTCACAGGTTAACAAGTCTGGCTGGCCGGAAGATGAAGAGTTGTCTGCCACATCAATTTAGGGCCTTCTCTGTGGCGGATCCAGCCCTCTGGAACGACCTACCCCCCTGAACTACGCACCACCTCGGACCTCCGCCTCTTCCGCCAACGTCTCAAGACTTATTTATTCCAACAAGCCGGCCTAGAATAACCCCCCGTTTTCTGACTTTTAAATGTGGATAAATTTTAAATTCTTAGGGTTTTAAAATGGGTTTTAGCACGGGAATAATTTAATAGTTTTTTAATGATAATACTTTTGTATTTTGTATGGTTTTTAATATTGCCTGTGCGCCGCCCTGGGTCCTTGCAAGGAGAAGGGTGGGGTATAAATTTAATAAAATAAAAATAAATAAATAAATCTCCCTGCCTTTTATCCCCAGAGTTAGGGTGGGGCTTCACTAGCAGAGTGGCTTTTCTGTCCCAAGGATCAGCCCATAGATTTCCACTGCTCTCCTCTCCTCTGCCTTCTATGTGTCCGCACAGCAGGCACTGGACCCAGCTGTTCCTCCTCTTCCTCATCAGCCACCTCCAGATCTGGGGGCTGTCGACTCTCCATCTGATTGCTGACAGACAGCCCAGGTTCCGCTTCTGTCTCTATCTCTGCCAGCTCCATTCCCTCTTCCCCCTTGGAGATCCCAGGTTGTCCTAACGCTGACCCTGGCTCCCACACGTCCTCTCCTCCTCTGATTTGGCTGCTGGAGGGGCCAGGGGCAGACAGGCTACAATAAAAGCACATACAATCAGTGATATACTTACTATGCACTATGCACTATGCAGGTATGTGTGGTGTGTGGGTGGGTGTCTTTGAGTCATTGTTGACTCTTGCTAACTTGCCTGGCCAGTTGCCAAACACTGAAAATGTGGCTTCATGACCACAGGCGGATCAACCATTAGAACTGGGCCGAAAGTACCTTCTGGAGTGAGTCGTCCAAACTTCAAACGTCGCAAATCAAGGGCTTACGATTCTCTATTACTGAAATCATAGCTTTCAAACTGCTTGAGTGGAAGCTGGATTGGAGACCCAAATATTCCCAGCTGTGCATGGCTTAGTATTCGAAGAAGCAAATCGGAGAAAGTAGTCGTTGTCCATAAAAGGCCATTATTTTTTCATTAGGCTGCTCATCTTCATTCAACTTGACAATCCCTTAAGGATGTGCATCTTTGGACTAGTCCAGGGGTCTGCAAAGTTGACTCTTTTAAGACTGGTGGACTTCAACTCCCAGAATTCCCCAGCCAGCCTCGCGAGTCCACCAGTCTTAAAAGAGCCAACTTTGCAGACCCCTGGACTAGGCCATGAATAAAAGCAGGTTGCAACACCACCATCTAGTGGATTTATTCATTTTCATGTCATGATGTCAGATTTCTACTCAATACCTGCTTCACCTGCTTTATGAAGCAACTGGCATCTTAAATGGCCACAGTTCTTTTGTGCAGTAACACAATTTCAATGCCAAATTGGAGCAGACGTTTGAAACGCCTTCCTGAACTGGCCATCCCAGAATAGGCACAGGTTTCAGGATGAAATCCTTTCTCTAAAGGAAGGTAAAAAGATAAAGGTTCCCCCCTTTGCACATATGTGCTAGTCGTTCCCAACTCTAGGGAGCAGTGCTCATCTCCGTTTCAAAGCCAAAGAGCTAGCACTATCCGAAGACGTCTCCGTGGTCATGTGGCCGGCATGACTAAACACCGAAGGCACATGAAACACTGTTACTTTCCCACCAAAGGTGGTTCCTATTTTTCTACTTGCATTTTCTACTTGCACTGCTAGATTGGCAGAAGCTGGGACAAGTAACAGGAGCTCACTCCGTTACGCGGTGTTAGGGATTCGAACTGCCGACCTTCCTGATCAACAAGCTCAGCATCTTAGCCACCGAAGTAGGAACGGTCTATTTTCCTGGCCTTAGAAAAATATCTATCAGTATTGAAACTCGATTCTAGTTCATAGTTCTGTTATCTTAATTTTGCAAAGTAGTTCACAATAGTTTTTAAAAAAAAAACTATACTAGAGAAGGTATACAGGCAGTCTTGCAACTTGCAATCACAATTTCCATTGCTAACCAAGAATGGATTTTGCCCCATTTTACGACCTTTCTTGCCACAGCTGTTAAGTGAGTCATTGCAGCTGTTAACTTAGCAACACGGTTGTTAAGTGAATGTGGCTTCCCCGTTGACTTTGTCAGAAGGTCACAAAAGGTGACACACCCCCTTTGCAGGACCCTGGGACTCTGCATCCGTCATAAATACAGGCCAGGCGCCAATTTGGATCCTATGACCGTGGGGATGCTGCAAAGGTCATACGTGTGAAAAATGGGTCGTAAGTCATCCGTTCAATGCCATTGTAACTTCAAACTTCAAATGAAAAGTTGCAAGTTGAGGACTACCACTACAAAATCATGCAGATATTAATTCCCATCTTTGCAAATACTGCGCACATTTGTCAAATGTTAAAACAATATCCTATTGGAGAACTGTGCGCCAAATGTACAGCAATAGCAAAACTGCTATTTTGCAAGAACTCAAAAGTCTCAAGTTTGTTTAGATCAGTGGTTCTTAACCTGGGCGATATTGCCTCCCAGGGGGCAATTTCATTTTTCGGGGGGGGGGGGGGGCGGGGATGGAATGAAAAGGTGTTTTTTTTTTTTTTAATTGAAATTTTTATGTTTTACAATATTTCACCCAGTGCTGTACAAAACAAAAGGAAGAGTTGGTTTCAAGTATCATCTATTATCTTTAGGATCTCCAAAATCCACGTTCTCTCGGTACAGGCGTCGAGACGTCCAAAGTTCCAAGTGCATAGTCCACAAATGGTTTCCAAGTCTTCCAAAAGATATCGTTTTTATAAACCCCCTCTCTAAATTTAATATCACACGTCATTTTATCATTTAAGGCTAATTTCCACATTTCACAATACCATTCTTCTATTTTAATATTTACCTCTATTTTCCAATATCTTGCTATTACAATTCTGCCCATTATAATCATAATTCTAATCAATTCTTTCTCATGTTTTGTTAACTCTGGTTCATTAATTATCAATAACAATATAGTTTCTGGTCTCAATATTATTATTCTTTTCATCATTTCACACATCGTTCTTTCTAATTGCTGCCAAAACTTTTTAATTTTCACACATTTATACCACATATGTTCATAAGTTCCCAATTCCGTATTACATCTCCAACATTTATCACTCATTTTTTTATCTATCAGTGATAATCTTAATGGGGTCCAATACCATTTCCAAACAACCTTAAAATTATGTTCTTTAATCCTTATAGATAAAGTCCTCATAATCCGACTCTTCCAATTCTCGTTCCAATCCAAATCCAATATTTTAATCTTAAGGTCTTCCTCCCAATTCCTTTTCATTACCATTTGTGGGTTTCCATCAAAGTTTATAATCTTGTATATCTTACTAACGAGTCCTTTTAACCCAGTTTCATCCTTAATAATTTGAGATACTAAACTTTCAAATTTAGTTTTACTTCTATCTATGTTACATATTCCCCTTACTTTCATAGTCCATTTTTCTACCTGTATTTTTTCAAACCAATTTAACTCCAATTTTTGAATTACTTTTTTCTTCCTACTCTCAGTTCCTAGAGCTCTTAACCAATCTACTATATTTCCTATATTTTCATCCTCAATTACTTTATTCCGACTTATATTAGTTTTAATCGGCCAACTTTCAGTTGTCTTTCCCAAAAAAGCTATATCCGGAATCAGTTTTTTAACAAATTTATTCCAAGTTTTACTCAGCCCCTTTAACCAATAACTATTAATTGCCTTTTTTGTTTTTGCTCTATCTAAAAACCATATAGACCCAAATCTCTTAATATCTTTTAACTCCAGATCTCCCCAATGACCATCTCCACCTTTAAGTATTTTTATCACAGTTCTAATATTATACGCCCGATAATAATTAAGTAGATTGGGAATTCCCAATCCACCCTCTTTTTGATTTTGATACCACAATTTCTTCATTAATCTTGGTCTTTTCCCACCATTACAAAACTTATCTAATTTCTTCTGATATTCTTCTATATCTTTCTCTGTCAAATTTAATGGTAGCATCTCAAATAAAAAGTTAAACTTTGGTAACAACATCATTTTACACATTGCAATTCTACCAAACCAAGACAACTTTATCTCTTTATATTTATCTATCTTTTTCTCTACTTCCTTCAACATCACCTCATAATTATTATTTTTTAATTCTCTAACTTTAAGTGAAAGTGTTATCCCCAAATATTTCAATGTGTTCTTAGCTCTTATCCCAAATTGTTCTTGCATACTCTCCCACTCCTTACCATCTTTATTTATTAATAATTCAGATTTTGACCAATTTACCTTTAAACCTGTCATTTCTTCAAATTCTATCAAATGTTTATTTATCCTCTTTAAACCTTTCTCTATATCTTTCAAAATAATCAAGGTATCATCCGCATACAAATTTATCTTATATCCCTTGTAACCTTCCAACTCTTCATCTGCTTCTATCAATTTAATCAAAACCTCCATAACTAACAAAAATAATGTTGGAGACAAGGGACATCCTTGTCTCGTGCCTGCTTCCAATTTAATCTCTCCCGTCATTGTTCCATTCACCTTTACCTTTGCACTACTTTTTTGATACAATTTTGAGATAACATGTATAAATTTATTACCAAAGCCTAATGCCTCAATAATTACTTTTATAGTATCCCATTGTACAGAATCAAAAGCTTTAAAAATATCTAACGATATTATACCTAATTCATCACCATTATTCTCTGCTACATCTATAATATTCAATACTCTTCTAATTATATCACTCATATATCTACCTTTAACAAACCCTACTTGATTATAACTTATATATTTATCTATAAAACTATTTAATCTATTACTTATAATAGCTGTAAATATTTTAGCATCTTGGTTGATTAAAGAAATAGGTCGATAGGACTCGATCCTCTCAAGATCTTTATCAGGTTTAGGAATTATAGATATTACTGTCTTATTCCATGACATCGGGACTTCTCCACCATGTAAAATTCCATTAAATAGTTTTTGCAGTTTTGGTATTATTAGTTCTTTAAAATCTTTATAGAATTCAGCAGGTAATCCAAGGGTTAACGTGGGGGCAAAGGAACGGAAGGAAGGCGATATGGGGGCGATGGAGCTAGAAGTTTTGGGGACACTTTTGAGACATTTTTCGTAGTCAACCACTGTATATCTGTCGTACAAAGACATCAGATTGCTCGCTATTAGTGGATTGAACTGTGTTTTAAAATGTTCTTCCAGCTAGCTTCGGTACAGAATGCCATACATATGTGAATACGCATCGCTCATCTTCATGCGCGTTGCGCAGCAGCCTCTATCACTCTACCCATACAGTGGCACGCCATTGGCCTTTTTACAGCGTGCATGAATATATATTTTCCTCTAATCTTAATGGGTCCTGGGTCCTTTTTTGGAGAAGGTGCGGGGTATAAAATTGAATAAATTAAATTAATTTAGTTTCAGAGTTTTCGTCTTGAAATTCTTAGTTCCTGCATTGGGGTTTGTTCTCATGCCCTTTTTATATATATTTTTTGCATCTTAAAATTCACTTGTAATTAAATCATTAAATGTTGCTGGGGGTTTTTGGGGGCATTTCATTTCCTTGCAATTGAATTTTGTTTTCAGTGGTCATTGCATTTAAGTTTATTTATTTTATTTATTTATTTTATTTTATCAAATTTATATACCGCCCTATTCTCAGTGCGGTGCACAGAAAAGATAAAACCACAACAAATATATACAATATAAAATAGAATTAAATAATTAAATCTGTGCTAAAATGATTAAAACAATTAAATATTAAATTTAAAATAACCAATTAACCAATTAATCTATGCCAGGCCGGCTAGGTGGAAGAAATGCGTTTTGAGCGTCCGACGGAATAGGCGTAGGTCAGCAATGGTGCGAAGATCGGGGGGCAGGTCGTTCCACAGAGAAGGCCCTACCCCTGGGAGTCGCCAGCCGGCATTGACCGGTGGACAGCACCCTGAGGAGGCCCTCTCTGTGGGAGCGGACAGGACGAAGGGAGGTGTGTGGTAGGAGGTGGTCTCGCAAATAACCAGGACCCGTGCCATGGAGCGCTTTGAAGATGGTTACTAAGACCTTGTGTCATTGCATTAGCTATAATACATGTATCACGAAGTTTGGGAGTAAAGTGATGGGTGGCCTCAAAACTTTTCATACAGTTGGGAGTAATAAGATATGGGAGAAAGACTTGAAACAAATTATTTGCATCGCTATCTCCTGATGACAATTTTAAAGAAAACAAAAAATGTGTTTGCATACATTGAAGAATTACTTCCCTGTGTTATGATTGAGAGGTTATGTTGAGGAAGGGGGCAACGATAACTTCCTCAAAGGCTCAAGGGGGCGATTCTTTCAAAAAGGTTAAGAACCACTGGTTTAGATCAGGGGTCTCCAACCTTTGCAACTTTAAGTCTGAAGGACTTCAGCTCCCAGACTTCTCCAGCCAGCTTTGCTGGCTGGAGAAGTCTGGGAGCTGAAGTCCTTCAGACTTAAAGTTGCAAAGGTTGGGGACCCCTGGTTTAGATTAACAGAGTTGGAAGGGACCTTGTAGCTCCATGATGGCGAACTTATGGCCCGCTGCTACAGAGCACTCATTCCATAGTAAGCATCGATGTTTTGGAATTGCGGCTCCGTTAGGTGGCTAGGAACTGGAGAATCATTGAATTTCCAGTTCAATTCAGCAGCCTCCTGATATCCAGATAAGCAGAAGCACACGGGCCACTCAGCTACCCAAAAAGTGGTTTTATTTATCAAAACTCCAAACAGTTAATTGGCAAAATGGGGCAGAAGGCAGTGAAAAGAGACACAAATAACAGACAAAGAGATTTAGAACAAAAAAACAGATAGAGGACAATCACAACGGTCTACATTATCGTATCTATAGGCCAAAGGGCACACAACGGTTCGGAGCCATTAGAAACAACGACATGGGCAATACAAAGGGCTTTTGGTTATCCGAGATTTAACCTTGTTTACAGGTAGTGCCATCTCATCTTGGTTTTGCCCCTTACAGATACCACTGGTTGTAAGTCATCAGTTCCCCCCCCCCCCCTTACACACAGACACACATTAACTTTTTGTACAAACACATAAGCTGAATCCTAGGAAAAGAAAAAAAGTTACTGCTAGTTAGAAATATAGAATTTATTTCAATGTACAGTAAGGCAACAAGTCATGTTTCTCATACAGTTAAGTGACAAATATACATGAAGGCTGCCAACACAATCTGAGAAAGAAAAGCACTGTATTCCATATTTCTTTTGACTGATATTGCATGTATGTAGGCATATTCTACTCATCTTTTAATATTTTACTATCAAGGCAGCAGAAAGATCTGCAGCCTGGAGCTTGTTAAGCCCCCGTTTTCCTCTTTAGGCAAGACGAAAATCGAAGAACTGTTCAGTTTTAGAAGCATCTTTTGACAAAACAGCTATGGGGAGGGAATTATAAGCTTCTCACTGCAACTCCTGAGGGCCCCCTTAGTTACTCCTACGATTTATTCCTTCCCCACAAACATTTCGTTAACAACACCAGCAACAAAAACACAAACTCAGCAAAAAGGACTTCGGAAATGTCGGACCACTTATTCAAACAAATGCACAACAGCCCAGCGTAGCCAGAGAGACGACAATTTGTTCAAGCATCCTCTCATCACTTAAAAGATAGAACCATTATTTGTACAATTAAATAACTTTGATTATTTTTTTTAACATCGTTCCTTTTGGGCACCCATTTTAGCTTCTGGGAATTTTTTGATTCTGCTTCAAAGCTGCTTTTCCAGACACCGAGAATGGAATTCACTGGTGAGCACCAGAAAAACAAGAAAAATGCTTGTTGTTTTTTGTCTTCTTTTTTTGGGGGGGAACTGCCCACACTTGGAAGCTTTCTTATTTATTTACTACGTGGGGGACAAAAAAAATCCACCCTTTCTGACAGTGAACAAGCAGGAGACGCATCCGCCGGAAGAGTTCAGCCTGAGTTGTGGGTGTCATTGGGCGGTGTTCCGTTTCCTATGATCACCTTGCTGTAGTTTTTCTGCTCCTCTTCTTTAAACGTTTCCTTCACTTTGGCTCTTTTCAATCCTCCGTCCCTTCAAAGAACCAAAGGGAAAAGCAATGAGATACGGTTATCCGCTTAATACAGGGGTGTCCAAACTTGGGAACTTTAAGAGTTGTGGACTTCAACTCCCAGAATTCCCCAGCCAGTCATGCTGGCTGGGGAATTCTGGGAGTTGAAGTCCACAACTCTTAAAGTTCCCAAGTTTGGACATCCCTGGCTTAATATAATGCACTGTGAAATCTAGCAAGTTTTTCCTACCGGTTCTGTGGGTGTGGCTAGAGGGGGGGGGGTGTCATGTGACTGGGTGGGCATGGCTCAGAGGTGGGTTGCTGCGGGTATAGCCGGTTTTATGGCTGAGGTGGGTTGCTGCGGGTATAGCCGGTTTTATGGCGAATGGCAAAGTGAGCACGCACACACAGCGTGCAGGGCCTGCGCGAGCCCCAACAAGCAGCTGGTTTTCGCAGGGGCGGTGGATTGCGCATGCATGCGCAGCGCATGTCCAGCGCATGCAGGAGTAGACCGCGATCGGCGTACCGGTAGCGACGGTAAGGGCAACCCACCACTGGCATGGCTATGTAGTCAAGTGACTTGGCAGGTTCAAACGACAGAAACTCACTTTAACAATGTCCTGCTGGAGCCCGGGGTTGGACTACATGACCTCCAGGTCCCTTCCAGCCCTGGATTACTGTGCTCTTTCAAGGTATCCTCTGAAGCTGCATCTAGTGCCAGGTTTATGGTCTTCCCTCTCTCTCTCTCTCTCTCTCTCTTTTGCAGCACCCACCTCACAGCTTTTTAAAGTATTTTTTCCCTGCCTATCTATTCCCCCAAACCAGCAAGGAAAAACTGCTTTTAAAAAGTCGGGGGAGGGAGGAAGCTTCCAACGATTGTGGGACTCACTGCTGAGCTATACAATCCTTGGAAGCTTTTTTTTTTATTACCAGAACCAAGAACTACCGGTTTGGTCAAACCAGGAGGATTTCATCCCTGCTATTAAGGAGGTTTGGTTGATGTCACAACTCTATGAAAAAGGCAAGTCTAGCTAAGATGGTGATCATCCATCCCCAGGTTGGTCACCTATGTACGAGTCTGCAGCTATTTTTTTTTTTTTGTAATGCCAGGCTGTTCCCCCCCCCCCCAGACAGACAGACAGACAGACAGACACACACACACACACACACACACACAAGCTTGGCTGCTCGCCACTACCTCCTTGGCTGCGAGACCGGACTTACGTAACAGACAGAGAATTACAGATGCGACTGACCAGAATTTCCAAGGAGGAGTTAATAATGTTGTTCCCTGCAAATGACCCCTTCCCACAGCCTTCCCTATAAACTCTCTTGGGAGGGGCCGCTCATCAACCAGCTGATTCCAATTCAGGGCCTCGGAGCTTGCTTCTTATGTAACTGTTGCCTCCTTTTCTCAGCCCTACATAATCTAGCATCAGGGACAAACGGCCCCTGATCCTCCCCACTGCTCCATGACCCAGGCGCCTCCTGGTGGACAACCAGACTCTCTGCTTCCTCAAGGTCTCCTTCCTCCTCCAGGGCTGACTCATAGGACTCCTCACTAGAAGAGTCCATCAGCAGCTCATCTGGAGCTGGCTGGGTCACAACACCAGGCTATCCCTGAGCAGTGTTCACTAACTGCAATTATTGCAAAAAAAGTGGCTTTCTAGTATGCTTTGGCTACTGAGATTAGTGGCATATAAATTAGGCAGACAGACAATAAATAGATGGGTGAAACTTGCAGGGGTAGTCAGCCTTTTTATACCTGCCACCCACTTTTGTATCTCTTTTAGTAGTAACATTTTCTAACCGCCCACCGGTTCCACAGTAATGGTGATTTATAAAGTACGGAAGTCAATTAAATTAAAAAAAGGAAAGTGCTTCAGTATCAGACAAAACCCCTACCGCCCACCATGAAAGCTGGAACGCCCACTAGTGAGTGGTAGGGACCAGGTTGACTACCACTGGGTGAAAGTGTTGTGGCCTGCCAGAGTCGGAGAGTTGAGGAGGGTGGGGAGGAACCTGGGACAGTCCTGGAGTCTGGGGAAGGCTCTGACGAGGGCTCTGTGTCGGAGGCAGAGAGGGGGCCAGAGCCGTATGCCAGTTATCAGCTGCCTTCAGAGTCAGACATCAGGGAGGCAGACAAACAGCTGGAGCCTGTTCCCAGTGTGTGCATGCGCAGAGCTGCCAGGAGAAGGGAACAGCTAAGGAACCAGGGCCGACTCAGGAGTAAAGGCACAGGTGGATGGTGAATGGCCCCTCCCATAGGGAATAAAGAGGAGCAAAAGGGGAGTGGAGTTTGCAGGAGACAATTAGTTCACTTAATTAGTGTGAAGATTTGTTTGTGACTCTCAAGAGACTCCTTGCCAAGTATTTTCTTGTACAGCTTTGCGTTTGGAAGATATGGGCCTGGCAGCTCTCCAAGCCTGATAAGGTCTGTGGTTGTCAATTCACCCTTGAAAGACTGTTTCCCAGGACTTTGATGGATGTGAATGAGAAATTCACATTAGCTTAAAAAAGCAATTACAAGCTCAACTTGCAATTCCCTAATATGGTAACTTTCACTTACAAATCATAAATGCCTTGTTCAGACTGCAAGTCTCTTATTGTGGGAGCATGTCTGAATAAATATGCTGTGCTTTATACCTAAACACCACTAAATGTGAATGTTAAATCAAGGGTGTCTTATAAAGAAAATGACACAGAAAATTCTAAACTGTTTTTAAGTCTCACTCAGATCTCTAGATTAATATCCTTCCATCTGTAAGCAATCCTGAATTTAAGATCTCTCATTTTACACCCTGCAAAGCATCTTTGGGTTGTTCTTTGGAACTCAAAAATTGTCAATTTATGATACACAAATATTGCTTACTGGGCTAAAGTAAAGTTAAGTACGTATTGTATCTATTATATACCTGTGATTCTAAATTTCTAACACTCATCGTTGTAGCCAAACGTACAAATGATTGCAGGGCAGAGGGAGATTTGCATGAAAAGTTTCACCCTAGCCTTCCACTGGTGTAATTATCATCACTGTCCCAAGATCAAAAATGTTTGGGTTTTTTTAAACAGTAAAATTGATCCGCAAAAGGCTGTTCAACCCAGGATAAAGGACTCAGTCGCTCCTTCTCCAAACCTTCTTGGCTTTCCATTAAAAGAGCAAAATCTTTTTTCTTACCAGGGCAATTCGGTAAGGCCTCCTTGGAGAGCAATTGCAGATTTCACTCGATTGGCAAAATCAACAGCATCTTCTCCTTCCTGTATATAAAGGAATACAAGAAGATATAGTCTTTTTAAAAAAATATTTATTTTTATTGCACATTTTTTCTTTGCATATCTCTCATATTTAACAGATCTGTGGCACTATTCATACAACTAGAATTAATATTTGATACATTACCATATTTTTCGGAGTATAAGACGCACCGAAGTATAAGATGCACCAAAGTTTTGAAGAGGCAATTTTTAAAAAAAAAAGTTTTTGGACTCTGCAAACCTCCCAAAAATGGCCCATTTTTCGCAAAAACAAGTTCGGGTTTTTTTTAAGGGCATGAATAGCCCTTAGGAGGCTTGTAGAGTGTTCCTGCGGAGGTGGGGGGCCAAAAACGAGCAAAAACCGGCCAAATTTCATGAAAACGGGCCCATTTTTGTCAAAAAAGGGTATTAGGAAACTTATAGAATGCTCCTGGGGGCTGGGGTAAATTTGAGCATAAAACGGCCCATTTTTTGCTCATTTCTGTCCTCCCCAGTCCCCAAGAACACTCTGGAAGCCTCCTCCATTTTGGTGAAGGGGGCAGGGTTTCGTGAGGCAAAAAAACCTGCTGTATTCAGTGTATAAGACGCACCCAGATTTTCAGCCTCTTTTTTGAGGGAAAAAGGTATAATAACAGTCCTTCACCAGAGTTATCTTACAGTGATGCAAAACAAATCCTCCTTCTTCTTCAATACTCAGCTTCAGCTCCTCAGACGGCAAATAGTAAGAACAGGAATGGAATCGAAAAGGGAACGGACAGTGATTCTGAGCTTCCTTTATGGTAGAGCTGAAACTCACAGCCAATCAGAATTCAAACACAGTTCTTAAAGCTACATAACTCCGTAAGAACATAGGCTCATATATATTGTCAACCCAATATAAGGCTGAATATCCTAACACGTAGCCAAGAGGAAAGTAGAGCTCCAAGAGCAGAGAAGTTCCTGGATAGATCAGCCTCAGAAGTTGTGGTGACCCTCAAAAAGGGTCAAATAACAGAAATGGGACATACCTTTCTTGTCACGGGGGGCAGGTACCACACCTGGCACACAATGGCCCAGCTCGTCATGATGCGCAGGAGGTAACTCACAATGTTGTACTTGCTGCTGTTCCAGAAGGCGTCACCAAACCGTGGGTCATACTGCAACAGAAAGGAGAACTTGAAGAATCATCTGTATACTCAACACTCATCCTACAAGAACATGTGCACCAGGGGTGTCAAACTCAAGGGCCTTGGGCCGGATCTGGCCCATGGGGTATTTAGATCTGGCCCATGGGGGACTCCCTGGAAACAGCAACGGACTGGCCCGCGGTGCTTCTGCCAGTGAAAACAGGCTCCCGAGCAGTGGTGGGTTTCAAAAATTTTTATAACCTCTTCTGTAGGTGTGGTTTGCATTGTGGGAGTGGCTTGCTGGCCATGTGATCAGGTGGGAGTGGCTTGCAGTCATGTAACTGGGTGGGTGTGGCCAACTTGTAAAATGTGGTGAAACTCACTTCACAACGCTCTTGCTTAGCAACCAAAATGTTGGCTCAGGAACTCTGGCATTGGAAGCACGCAAGTCTTAAAGCTGTCAAGTTACAAGACCTTCGCACCCCGAACCCTTTAGAAAAAAAACAACCCAGGGGTGTTCAAACTGGACAGCTTTAAGACTTGTGGACTTCAACTCCCAGAATTCCTCCTCTCGCTCTTCCTCTTGATGATGGACGGACGGACGGGCGGGGGGAGGGAGCTGGAACTGGTTCTAAACGGCACTGTAGATTTGTGGAACCTCTTCTATAGAAGAAGTTAGAACTGGCAGGAACCCCATCCCTGCTCCCGAGCTCCATTTTTGTCTGCCATGGCCTCCAGCAACCCTCTGCCAGTGTAAACAGAGTTTAGAGGGCTGCAGGAGGCCGTGGCAGCCAAAAACAGAGCTTGGGAGCCTGCTTTCATTGGCAGATCATTTGGGCCAGCACAGGTGCCCCCCACAGGACTGGTGTGGAGCTAGCCACCCCCACACACACACACACACAGACACACACACAGAGATCAAATACAACCCTGATGTGGCCCTCAAAGAAATAGAGTTTGACACCTCTGATGTACACCAACACATGACAACTACCGCAGAAATTTCCGAACTGTGTGCTTGAGAAATAAACAACAGTCTGATTTGTGCAGTACCTCTTCCTCCTCCTTACATTTCAATGAATTAGGAAGATACCATCTAAGCCATTTCCAAACAGCCTTCTCTAAGCGGTTGACAGAGTCAGCCTATTGCCCTCAACAATCTGGGTCCTCATTTTACCCACCTTGGAAGGACGGAAGGCTGAGTCAACCTTGAGCTGGTGAGATTTGAACTGCTGAACTGCAGCTAGCTGCCAGCTGAAGCAGACTGCAGTACTGCACTTTAACCACTGCGCCACCTCGGCTCTTATTCTCGCCACATACCTTGATTGCTACCGGATAGATGGTGGCACCTATTTCAAAGCTCCCCTTTTTGAACATCATAACGGAGGTGTTGTTTATGCAGGTGCCTGGACAAAGGAGAAAGAGAGAGCGATATAAACAGGTGCTTCCTGTCAAGATATATGTAAATAGTTAATTAGCATGATCTGAGACCCAGTTTTTCCCCAGATTCTGCAGCATGCGGAACGGAGTTCAAACAAACACAAATTCAGTTTTTGCTAAAATATTCATGTCTGAGACAGACATGGGAACAAGGTCAGCCAATGAATAGGCATAGCAACAATGGGAACTTAAACAGGTCTAAATCTGTGCAAAGAATTGAAACAGAAACCTACGCAGTCTGCTGCTCTGAGAAGTAAACTAGCAGTCTGTCTGGGCTTGTCTGCTGAAATGAAACTAGCTGTTTGTGTTTGCTTGTAACTCGCCTGCCTTGTGTTTACTTGGAAGAACCACCTGTTGGTATTGTACATTTATTCATCTATTCTTATATATATATATAAAGAAGTTAATGAATCCAGCTGAAGCAGTTATCTGTGTGTGCTTTCTGGATTTAATTTTTCCGCAACAAACTCTGAGACTTTTCCTCTAGAACAGGGGTCTCCAACCTTTGCAACGTTAAGTCTGAAGGACTTCATCTCCCAGACTTCTCCAGCCAGCAAAGCTGGCTGGAGAATTCTGGGAGCTGAAGTCCTTCAGACTTAACGTTGCAAAGGTTGGAGACCCCTGCTCTAGACCACTACTATGAGGAGGAGAAAGAGGGAAGGGAGGGAGGGAGGAAGTTGCATGCATTTGTATCCCACTCCTTTACCTAGTCTGAAGTTCTCCATACCTCTACATCAGTGGTTTTCAACCTGTGGGTCGGGACCCCTTTGGGGGTCGAATGACCCTTTCACAGGGGTCATCTAAGACCATCAGAAAACATGGTCTTAGGAACCGAGACACCGAGAACCGAGACGATGGTCTTAGGAACCGAGACACCAATTTTATGGTTGGGGGTCACCACAACATGAGGAACTGTATTAAAGGGTCGCGGAAAGTTGAGAACCACTGCTCTACATGAACTTCTAAAATGAACTCATGCTAACCTGCCAACATCCAGTCAAGGGACAACAACCACGACCAAATATAATACTACTAGGACGCTGAATTAGTTCCTCGTAGTTGATACTGTTTTTGTACTGTTTTGTACCGTTTCTGTACTGTTTTGTGAAAAATGGACAGATAAAAAAATGTTTTCATTTTAATTCATTTGATATCCTTGCCTCGAAAGAGCTGCAAACGTTCCCCCTCCCTCAATCTTTTGTTTCCTCAAAGCACAAGCGATCATTATGGTTTGTGTATGAAGAGGGGAGGGGTAGTTTCCCACCCAGACTTGATTATAAACAATCACCCAGAAACAAGTGGAGAAGAAATATACATTCTGGTTTTGGGGTTTTACCTTCTGGAAAAATAAGGATGGGCAATTTGTCCTTGTTAGAAATGTGTTCCCTTAGCCTAAAAATGCGAGAAATATATTAGACATTCCCTGAGAATACAGGAGAGATTTTCATAATTGACTCAACTTACAATATAAGAGGATTCGTTCAGGTTTTAAAGGAGGCAACAATAAAAGTTTTAGTGATAGGCCCAGATAGATGCCCAGCCAAGATGAAGGCTCATTTTTTTGGGCACAGCCAAAGTCAGACTGTTGTGAACATGCTACTGTCTTCAACCTGGTACTCGTCTGGTTTTAAACCACATATCCCATCAATCTGGCTGGGCTGATGGGAACTGTAGTCTAAAATCTCCAGACCCTGCTTACTCTCTGGAAACAAATACTATGGGGGTAAGACACCCCTAACGCCCCTCGGATGGGGGGGGGGTGTTCTGTTAGTTTACAGCCTGTTGTGCCTTAAAACGGCTTCTACCGTACTGCCTTAAGATGGCTTCTACTGTACAACGCTGTGGAGTTGCCATGGTAACGGCTTCACAGGACTCCATAAGGGGGATCCCTCTAGTAAGTGGGGGGGGGGGATCCCTCTAGTAAGTGGGGGGGGGAATCCAACATTAGAAATTGCGGCGACATTCATGGAAGGAGGGTTGGTTGGATAAATAAATAAATACTTGGGCAGCGCCTGGTTATCAGCCAGTTGTACATTAAGAAACGGCAACTGAGATTTTTCTGCAGAGTGTTTGGATGTGGTTTAAAACCCCTTTCCCTACCTTTTAAAATTTTTCTGAATGAATGACACAGGAAACCTTTTCCAGTGCCTTGTATACAATCAGAGACCCCCAGCCCGCTCCAATTCCTTCTTCCTGCCTTTCAATTTCCATACAAGGCAGACAGACAGAGAGAACGCAAGCTACAAAACGAAGTCCAGAATATAACCCTTAATTTGGGAGATGAATATAGTTTCTGGAGTATATCCAGGATGAGAACGGTAGCAATTACAATATTAAGAGGCAAAGAGATGAGGCTGCTCTTTAGCCATGAAACAGGACGAGAAATCAGAATAACAGAGTTGAAAGGGACCTTGCAGGTCTTCTAGTCTACTCCCCTGCTCAAGCAGGAAATCGATCTCAGACACAATTGATCTACGTGAAAACCTCCAGCATCTACAACTTCTGGAAGCAAATCATTCCACTCATTTAATTATTCTCACTGTCAGGAAATTTCTCCTTATTTCAAGGTTGCATCTCTCTTTGATTAGTTTCCATCTTGTTGTTCTGCCTTCAGGTGCTTTGGAGAATAGATTCACTTGTTCCTCCCTGTGGCAGCCCCTTAGATATTGGAAGACTGTTATCATGGCACCCCTAGACCTTCTTTTCATTAAACTAGACTCAATTCCTATATCCAAATAAACCCAATCATTCTTCATATGTTTTAGCCTCCACTGTCCTATTCCATTCATTTTGTTAGCATTTCAAAATGGGCAACGGTCTCACATGTCCTTCCTAACCTTTCACGGGGCTTCTGGAAAACATCTTTTAAGAGGGGGGCGCAGTGGCTCTATGGCTAAGACGCTGAGCGCGTTGATCAGAAGGTTGCCAGTTCAGCGGTTCGAATCCCTACAGCCATGTAACGGAGTGAGCTTTCATTACTTGTCCCAGTTTCTGCCAACCTAACAGTTCGAAAGCATGTAAAAAATGCAAGTAGAAAACTAGGGACTACCTTTGGTGGGAAGGTCACAGTGTTCTGTGTGCCTTTGGCATTGAGTCATGACATCTTCGGACAGCGCTGGCTCTTCGGTTTTGAAACAGAGATGAGCACCGCCCCCTAGAGTCAGGAACGACTGGCACATATGTGCAAGGGGAATCTTTCCCTTTCCCTTATACCAGGGATGTCCAAACTTGGGAACTTTAAGACTTGTGGACTTCAACTCCCAGAATTCCCCAGCCAGCATAGCTGGCTGGGGAATTCTGGGAGTTGAAGTCCACAAGTCTTAAAGTTCCCAAGTTTGGACATCCCTGCCTTATACCCAATCATTCTTCATAGGTTTTAGCCTCCATTCCCCTATTCATTTTGTTAGCATTGCAAAATGACCAGTCTCACGTATCCTTCCTAAACTTTCACTGGGCTCCTGGAGAACTTTTTTTGAGATTGACTAATTGGGGGTGGGGAGTGCGGGAGGACTCTTACCTTTTTGTCACCAGATGGCGATCTTTCATTTCCGAGCGCTCAAACCAGACGTGAGGAGAGGCCTTAACTGTGGCTCTTTGAATGACACCCATCAAACCACCATGAGCCTGTCCAACCTAGAAATTCATCCATGCCAAACAAAAAGAAAAAGGAACAAATGAATAAAAAAAGGCAATTACCGTATTTTCCGTACTATAAGACGCACCGGTGTATAAGACAGACCAAGATTTCAAAGAGGTAAGTAAGAAAAAGAAGTTTTCGTCCTCCCGGCCCCCAGGAACACACTGCAGGCTTCAGCAGGGCTGGGGGAAGGGAAAACGCCCCCCATTTTGGGGGGAAATGGGCAAAAGACAGGGGCATTTTTGCCTTCCCCCAGCCCTGCTGCAGCCTGCAGAGTGCTTTTGGGGCTGTGGGAAGACAAAAACACTTCCGTTTTTTGCAGAAAACGGCCCGTTTTTCACAAAAATGGAATACGCAGGCGAGGCTTCGGGAGGCCAAAAATGGCTGTATTCAGTGTATAAGACGCACGAACATTTCCACCCTTTTAGGGGGGGAAACGGTGCATCTTATACTCCAAAAAATACGGTAAATAGCATAGGTTTCTTCAACTCCTTAAGAAATTACAACTGCATTACAGGTAGTCTTCAACTTACAAGCGTTCATTTAGTCACCATTCAATGTTAGAACATTGAAAAAAGTGACGTATGATCATTTTTCATCCTTACAACCATTGCAGCCTCGCCATCATCATGTGGTCAAATTTGGCCACTTGGCAACTGGCATGTATTCATGACAGTTGTAATATCCTGGAACCATTAGATTATTTTTTGTGACCATCTCAAAAGCAAATTCAGTGGTGAGACCAGATTCACTTAAACAATTATATTACTAACTTAACAATTGCAGTGATTCACTTAAGAAGTGTGGCGGGGACCAGTTGTGATGTGTTTAAATATTTTCGGGGGGGGGGCTTATTTTGGGGGAAAGGGCTTATTTTAGCACATGCGCTCAAAAGCCCGATTGGACTTATTATCCAGGGAGGTCTTATTTTCAGGGAAACAGGGTAGAACTCAACTGATTAATCTGTTAATCACTTTCAATGATGGAATCCTTAGAATTTGCATATAGTGCTCCAAGAGCTAATTGAATTCTACACTCCTTACAACCGATGCTACCACTTCAATATTTTTTGTATAAAATACTAAACTGTAATCTATTAAGGGCAATTTGAACAATTTGCAAAGCAGGCTGGCCGTTGCTACATGCAATTAATAAAGAAGCAAAGATTTCGACCCAAAGTGGTCAGCAAATAGAAAACACACAAAATGGTATATTTTATCATTGCTACGTTCCCTTTGCACAATTGCTCTTTTCCCCAAATTTTCACCTCAATTCAGAGTAAGAAATTCTGAAACAATTCTTGGAAACCAGGAAATGATTAAGAGGTGTCGATTTTCTATTAAGTTTGCAGTGACAAAAATCTCAAGATATTGTGACATACCATTGCGTAACAGCCGTCATTTGTCAAGATGATAACATCTATCGGAGATGTGTGATTGGCGACACAAATTCCACCCTTCTGGGGTCGGTTCTCCCTGCAATGACAAGACATGTGATTTGCAACATTGTAGTAAAACAATCATCCCATAATCCAGGGGTAGGGAACTACGGTTCTTTTAGGACTCGTGGACTTCACTACCCAGAATTCCTGAGCCAGCCATGCTGCAGCCTGCAGAGTGCTGGCTCAGGAATTCTGGGTAGTGAAGTCCACGAGTCATAAAAGAGCCGTAGTTCCCTACCCCTGCCATAATTTCTCTACATTTGAGGATTCCACTGCTATTGCTGGTTTTAAAAAAACCCGTTTCGCCAAAAAGCAGCACATGCTTCCAGTTTTTGCCAAAACTGCACCTAGAGTAAATCACGGATTCACTTAATGGTTGCGGCCTTCACTTAACAACAGCTTTGCTTAACAACCAAGGTGATATGGTTAACGACTACTGTACAAAAAGGTCATAACATTGAGTCGGTAGTGTCAATGGTCCAATTTATGACCGTCACAAGTTACGACTGCAGAATTTAAGACTGTCTAGTGCAGCGATTCTCAACCTCTGGGTCGCAATCCCTTCCGGGGTCAAACGAGCCTTTCACAGGGTCGCCTAAGACCATCGGAAAACACATATTTTATTTTTTTTAATAATTTTTTAAATTTATTTTATCTATAAACACAATACAAAAATCCTCCATCTTACATGCTATAGAAAGGGTATCCGCTGATTACAAAATATTTTCATACATCTCTTCAATATTCATCCAGTTTCCCCGTCACCTGGAGGAAGTTGACTATCTAGACCCGCGCCAGTCCGGCTTCCGGCCCGGGCATAGCACCGAGATGGCATTGGTCACGTTGGTCGATGATCTCTGGAGGGCCAGAGATGGGGGTTGCTCCTCCATCCTGGTCCTATTAGACCTCTCGGCGGCTTTCGATACCATCGACCATGGTATCCTATTGCATCGGCTGGGGGGGTTGGGGGTGGGAGGCACCGTTTTACGGTGGTTCTCCTCCTACCTCTCTGGCCGATCGCAATTTGTGTTGGCAGGAGAGCAGAGGTCGACCTCGAGACACCTCACATGTGGGGTGCCTCAGGGGTCGGTCCTCTCGCCTCTCCTGTTCAACACATATATGAAGCCGCTGGGCGAGATCATCCGTGGTTTTGGGGTAGAGTATCATCTCTACGCTGATGATACTCAGCTGTATATATCTACCCCAAACCACCCCAACGATTCCGTAGCGGTGATGTGCCAGTGCCTGGAAGCCGTGCGGATCTGGATGGGAAGTAACGGACTCAGGCTCAACCCGACCAAGACCGAGTGGCTGTGGTTTCCGGCTGCCCGATTCAACCAGATCATTCCATCTCTGGCCATAAGGGGCGAACATCTTGCCCCTGTGGATGGGGCGCGCAACTTGGGTGTCCTCCTGGATACCCGGCTGTCCATGGAAAATCAAGTGACAGCCGTGGCCAGGAGGGCGTTTTACCAGGTTCGCCTGGTACGCCAGTTGCGCCCCCTATTGGATCGGGACGCCCTTCACACAGTCACTCATGCTCTCGTGACATCTCGACTGGATTATTGCAACTCTCTCTACATGGGGCTCCCCTTGAGGTGCACCCGGAGACTTCAGTTGGTCCAGAACGCAGCCGCGCGAGCAATTATGGGCACCTCCAGGTTCGCCCACGTTACACCGCTCTTGCGCGAGCTGCACTGGCTACCTGTCGTCTTCCGGGTGCGCTTCAAGGTGCTAGTTATCATCTTCAAAGCGCTCCATGGCTCGGGACCTAGTTACCTGCAGGATCGGATCCTGCCCCATACATCCTCACGGCCGATTCGCTCCCACAGAGAGGGACTTCTCCGGGTGCCGTCCACTAGACTTTGTCAGCGGGCGACGCCCAGGGGAAGGGCCCTCTCTGTGGCGGGCCCAGCCCTCTGGAACGACCTTCCCCCCGATATTAGGACAACTACGGACTTCCGCTCCTTCCGTCTGAAACTAAAGACACATCTTTTTTGCTTGGCCGGCCTAGGATAGGATAGTCTCTGCTAAGATTAAGGGATTTTATGAGGGATTTTAGCGCAGGGACATATGTTTAATCTATTTTTAACTTAGTTATTTAGTTATTTATTTATTTATATTTAAGGTTTTAATTCTGTATCTGTTTGGTTTTAGTTGCTTTTAATACCCTGTGCCCCGCCTCGAGTCCCCTCGGGGAGAGAGAGCGGGATATAAATAAAATTATTATTATTATTATTATTATTATTATTATCCGTTTCATATTATTTCATATTATTTCAAGTACATCGCATCAAATATATTTATAAACATTATCCTTTTCATGCCTCCATTCTTGCTTAATTATAATTATATTACATGTCAGTGGTGGGTTTCAAATTTTTTAGAACCTACTCTGTAGGTGTGGCCTATTTTGTGGGCCTGGCTTGGCAGTCATGTGACAAGATGGGAGTGGCCACCTTTTAAAATGTGGTGAAACTCACTTAACAACGCTCTTGCTTAGCAACCAAAATTTTGGACTCAATTGTGATGATAAATTCTTTCTTTCTTTCTTTCTTTCTTTCTTTCTTTCTTTCTTTCTTTCTTTCTTTCTTTCTTTCCTTTCTTCCTTCCTTCCTTTCCTTTCCTTTCCTTTCCTTCCTGTTGGGTCACTGGCAGCGGCGGGCCAGATTTACTTCCAGGTACGCCGGTGGAACCCCCTCTCACCAGTTCTCTAAATTTCACCAACCAGCTCTCATGAGTAGGTGCGAGCCTGCAGAAACCCACCACTGTTACACGTCCTTCATTTTAAAACATACCAAAACTTTAAAAACATAACCACGTATTGGCATCATATTTATTAATTCTACTATCCTCCAACATCATTATTCTCTATAACCTATTCTAACCAAACATCAATAATATCTAGTATCCCAAAAAAATGCACATATATTTTCGATGGTCTTAGGAACCGAGACACCAATTTTATGGTTGGGGGGGGGGGGGGGGTCACATGAGGAACTGTATTAAAGGGTCGCGGCATTGGGAAGGTTGAGAACCACTGGGCTAGTGACACAGAATCAGTGGACAGGTGTCTCCCTCATTTCAATGTAATTTCACACGAGAATTCTTTGCAGAGGGCTAGGAGGTTTTAAAATATACCTGAGCCTCTACAACAGGGATATCAAACATTACGCCCGCGGACTGCATCCGGGCCACAATGTGGTTGGACCTGGCCCACGGCGCAGTCCTGGAAAATGTAAAGGGCCAGTCCGCGTTGCTTCGGCCCAATCTACCCAGTGCAAAGAAGAAACATATCAGCAGTTTGGTGAGTGGCATCAAGCTGGCCACGCCCACCCTGTCGGCTACGTCCAGTGAATGGCGTCAAGCTGGCCACACCCACCCAGCCCTCAATGAATTTTCCTTTGACAGCTCTGCTCTACAATTAGGCAAAGGAATGTCAGAGAGTAACAGATCAACAGGAAGAGGAATTTGTGCAATTCAGACATCCCAATGATTTCAGCAGCATTTGTTTATATATTAAATTTATAGACCTATAAATCCTATTGACTGCAGGCTCAAGGATAACAACTTTTTTTTCCCCAGTGTTCATTTTCCAGTATTGTCAAGGTTAAGACAGAGTCAAACAAGGAAGACTTTAGGTTTAATTATGGTCCACTTGCTTACAGTCACCCAGGCAGCTCTCATGCCTAAGGCAGGACTAGAACTCCCAGGCTCCTGGTTTCTAGGCCAGCACCTTAACCAAGGACCTCTCAACGATACAGATGCCATCCAATTTGCATAATCTGTTGGTTGGGTTTAGTTCAACAACGCAGCAAGGGAGCTTAGCTAATTACAGCACCTACGTGCTTCCACTCACCTGTTGTGATAACGAATGCTTCCTGAGAGGGCCCTGACAAGGATTCGGCAGCAGGTGAGATGGACAAGATCACTCAGCCAGTCTTTGGTTCTGCAAAACAGAACATCAAGCGGTTTAGAAATCTGTTCATCAGCGGATTCTCCAAACCACAAATTAAGTTTACCATCTAAGTAACAAGGAAGGAGCCCAGATATTATCAACTATTATAGTAGAAGGACAGCCCAGGCCTGAAAGGATCCTAAAATGGTGTGTGTGTGTGTGTGTGTGTGTGTGTGTGTGTGTGTGTGTGTGTGTGTGTGTGTGTGTGTGTATTAAGACCTGTGGGCTTAAACTTGGCAACTTTAAGACCTGTGGAATTGGCTGCTCCAGCCAGCCAACAATGAAAGCAATGAAATCAAATAATACAGGTGGTCCTACTTAACGAGAGTAATTTGGATCAGAAATTCCATCACTAGGCAATATGGTCATAAGATTGCCATTACAGATGATCAATCAACTCCCAGAATAGGCTGAGGAATTCTAGGAGATGAAGTCCATAGGTCTTAATGTTGCCAAAGCTGGACACACACGCACAACTCCCAATGTAAAGGGGTCCTCAGGCCGAAATCTTTGACAATCAGTGATCTACATTAATGACTGTTTTTGCTTTAATAGCAATAGCACTTGGACTTCTATTCCGCTTCACGGTGCTTTTACAGCCCTCGCTAAGCGGTTTACAAAGTCAGCCTCTTGCCCCCAACAATCTGGGTCCTCATTTGACCCACCTCGGGAGGATGGAAGGCTGAGTCAACCTTGAGCCTGGTGAGATTCGAACTGCCAAACTGCAGGCAGCTGGCAGGCAGCAGAGGTAGCCTGCAGTACTGCATTCTAACCACTGCGCCACCGTGGCTCATATAACCATTCGTTCAGTGACCATTCAAAGTTACAAGGGCACTAAAAAGGGGACTTACAACCAGTCCGCACATGACTGCTGCAGAATTCCTGTGGTCATGTGATCAGAAGTTGGGTGCTTGGCAATGGGCATGGTTGCAGGGGCCTGAGGTCATGTGATTTCCATTTGCAACCTTCCCGGCATGCTTCCAACAAGGAAAGCCGACGACGGAGGTAAAAATTCACTTAACAACCATGAGAATCACTTAACAATTGCACTCATTTGCTTAACAACCCTGGCAAAAAAAAAAAAAAGGCGGTCAAATCAGGTGCAACTCACTTAACAACCACCTTGCTTAGCATCAGAAAATTCTGGTCATAAGTCGAGGACTGCCTACTTTTATATTGCAGGAGTGCTGTTTCATGAACAAAAAGCAGATTCACTTACTGTCCATTTGGCAGCTGTCCTACCAAGGTAGTCCCCACAATCATGGACATGATCCCAATGGCTGCCAAGGTAATACTGGAGGAAGAAAGAGAAGAAAATAAAAAGTCCAAATGAGATCAGTGCATTTTCTGTTCTGGGGTACCCTTGTCTAGTAACTATTTTTTAAGCAATCTCCTGATCCATTGTTTATTATTTACTAGCCGTTCCCGGCCACGCGTTGCTGTGGCCCAGTCTGGTTAAATGGCCAACCAATCTGGGTGTAGATCTACACCTGCACACACAAACACATACTCCAACCTACCTACTCCCTCTCTCCCTCTTACCTACCTACTGTATTTCTCCCTCTCCCTCTCTATCCTCTATCCCTCTACCTACCTACCGCATTTCTTCCTCCCTCTCTCTATCCCTATAGCTGCCTACCTACCTACTGTATTTCTCCCTCTCTATCCCTCTACCTACCTACCTACTGTATTTCTCCCTCTCTCTCTATCCCTCTACCTACCTACCTACTGTATTTCTCCCTCTCTCTCTATCCCTCTACCTACCTACCTACTGTATTTCTCCCTCTCTCTCTCTCTATCGCTCTACCTACCTACCTACTGTATTTCTCCATCTCTCTATCCCTCTACCTACCTACCATCTACGGTATTTCTCCCCCCTCTCTCTCTATCCCTCTACCTACCTACCTACCTACCTACCTACCTACTGTATTTCTCCCTCTCTCTCTCTCTATCCCTCTACCTACCTACCATCTACTTGTATTTCTCCCCCCTCTCTCTCTATCCCTCTACCTACCTACCTACTGTATTTCTCCCCCCCTCTCTCTATCCCTCTACCTACCTACCTACTGTATTTCTCCCCCTCTCTCTCTATCCCTCTACCTACCTACCTACCTACCTACCTACCTACCTACCTACCTACCAGAGAAGGCTATCCCCCTGGGGTCGCCGGCCGACACTGTCTGGCCGACGGCACCCTGAGGAGGGCAACTCTGTGGGATCGTACTGGAATGGTGGGAGGCTACCGGTGGCAGTAGGTGGTTTCGCAAGTACCCTTTCTTGTTCCTTTTTCTTCTCAAATCTATCCTGATTATGTTTCCCCCCTCACCCTTTGTATCTTACCTTTGAATATGTACTTATATATTGTTATTTTCTTCCCTATCCCCTCCCCCCCAATGTCTTTCTATGAATGCAATTCAGAGCATTTATTCAGAAATTATTGCAAAAGCCCAGCAAGCAATTAACGCCATCCTATGGAAATTAGGACAATGCCTAATTAGACAATACCTACAAAACATTTTTTACATTCTTTCATTTTAATTAGGCTCATTAGCATCCTATTTTTAATGACTTGTTATTCTGGATACACCATTTTGCCTGCTTTGATCTGTTTGCAGGGTAGAGAGGCTGCTTAGCCAGTCACAGGGATACACTCAAAAGGGTGTTTTTTTCCTTAATTCAGAAATCTCTAAAATTAAGAATAATCATCTAATTCAGGGGTCTCCAACCTTTGCAACTTTAAATCTGAAGGACTTCAGCTCCCAGAGTTCTCCAGCCAGCAAAGCTGGCTGGAGAAGTCTGGGAGCTGAAGTCCTTCAGACTTAAAGTTGCAAAGGTTGGAGACCCCTGATCTAAATCACTGAGTTTCAAAGTAGGTGCCTAGGGACCCCTGGGATTCCCCGGGAGCCTTTCAAACAGTCTGCAAAGTCAAATAAAATACGTTTAAAATATCTCAGTTTTAAATTCTAATACAGAAAATATCAATTCATATCATCCAGGTCAAACAAAGGCCTTTGGGGTACTCAATCACTCTTTAAGAATCTAAAGCAGGGGTGTCCAGCCTTGGCAACTTAAAGGCTTGTGGAAGTCAACTCCCAGAAGGCCTCTCTTAAGCGGTTTACAGTCAGCCTATTGCCCCCAACAATCTGGGTCCTCATTTGACCCACCTTGGAAGGATGGAAGGCGGAGTCAACCTTGAGCCTGGTGAGATTCAGACTGCCAATTTGCAGGCAGCCGGCAGACAGCAGAAGCAGCCTGCAGTACTGCATTCCAACCACTGTGCCACCTCGGCTCATAAAGCTTATTCTGCCCCATTGGGACAAAACCAGCTTATTATAAAAGCATCCTTTTTCAACACCTGACAAGCCATTCTAAAAAATTATAAATCGCTAACAGAAAGGCTTTCTCAAGGTTCTCGGTGGGAATTATGCAATTTGAACTTTTGTGTTATAACCACAATGTTTGCATTTTGCAAATACAGGGAGAGCCAGGCTCCCCAAATGGCAAGACACTGACTCAAATACTAACAAACGCACCAACGTATACAATGGAATCAGGCGTGACATAGCTGTAAAACTGTTAGCAGTGGCATAAACACACAGCAGTTTTAACTATTTCTCTAAAGGCATTCAAGGTGTGTTCTTTGAATGTGTCAGCTGGTAGAGGAGATGGATGGCATAGGAATTTAATCTTCTTTTTAATCATCATCATCTTCTTTCTTCTTCTTCTTCTTCTCTCTTTCTCTCCCTCCCTCCCCCCTCTGTCTATCTGTCTACATTCTCTCTCTCTCTCTCTCTCTCTCTCTCTCTCTCTCTCTCTCTCTCTCTCTCTCTATCTATCTATCTATCTATCTATCTATCTATCTCCGCTCCCACAGAGAGGGCCTCCTCAGGGTACTGTCTGCCGGACAATGCCGGCTGGCGATCCCTAGGGGGAGAGCCTTCTCTGTGGCAGGCCCTGCCCTCTGGAACGACCTGCCCCCCCCCCGACCTTCGCACCATCACGGACCTTCTCCTCTTCCGTCGAACTTTAAAAACACACCTATTCCATGTTGCTGGCCTAGCATAGCTTTTATGATAGTCCCAATTTATGAATAATTTTAATTGTTTTTAAATGTAAGTTTTAGCACAGACCTATTGTATTTAATGTATTTTTAACTTTTATATTATCATTGTATTTATTACTTTTTATTCTTTCTGTGCACCGCCCTGAGTCCCTTTTGAGAGATAGGGCGGTATAAAAATCCGATTAAAGTGAAGTGAAGTGAAGTGAAGTGAAGTGAAGTGAAGTGAAGTGAAGTGAAGTGAAGTAAAGTAAAGTAAAGTAAAGTAAAGTAAAGTAAAGTAAAGTATCTATCTATCTATCTATCTATCTATCTATCTATCTATCTATCTATCATCTATCTATCTATCTATCTATCTATCTATCTATCTATCTATCTATCTATCTATCTATCTATCTATCTATCTATCTATCTAAAATGATTGTGTCTGTGTGGGTTCCAGCATAACTCTGGAATGCCTTGAGCAATTTCAACCAAACTTGGTACACAGATGACTAACACTCTGGAAACAAATACTGTGGGGATAAGATACCACTAACACTCCTCAGGATATAGAGTTTAGAGTTTATTGGTTTTTTATACCACTCTACTCCCGAAGGACTCAGGGCGGTGTACAGCCAGAATAAAAACAAATACATAAAAGTTAAAAGAAGGCTTTTAAAAGACATAAACAAACTATTGGCTGAAAAACCCAAACTAACCCTGATTAAAATAATAAAAATTTAAATTTAAAAATCATGTTTGTGTGTTCTTTTAAAATACAACCTGTTGTGCCTTAAAATGGCTTCTACTGTACTGCCATAAAATGGCTTCTACTGTACAGGGCAGTGAAGTTGCCATAGTAACGGCTTCACAGTACTCCACAAGTGGGCTCCCTCTGGTAAGGGGGGAAATCCAACATTAGAAATTACGTTTGGTCCGGACATTTTCCCCCTTTATATAAATACCTGGACAACACCAGGTTATCAACTAGTAAATAATAATAATAATAAAATAATGTGTTCAATAGAAATGTAAGCTGGCTAAATTAGCAAAGGATGGTCTATAAAGGAAGAAGAATGAAATGAGTATGAAAGGCTAGAAAATATAGGTAGTCCTTGTCTTAAAACAGTTCATTTAGTGACCATTCAAAGTTACTGTACAACGCCACTGACACATGATCAAAATTCAGGCACTGGGCAAGTGACTCACATTTATGACGGTTGCAATGTCCCAGGGTCATGAGATTCCCCTTTTGCAACCTTCCAGCAAGCAAACACAATGGGAAAGCCACATTCATTTAACAACCGTGTTACTAACTTTAACAACTGCAGTGATTCACTTAACAACTGTGGCAAGAAAGGTTGCAAAATAGGACAAAACTCACTTAACAAATTTCTCACTTAACAACATAAACTTCAGAGTGCTTCAGAGGGCCCCCCCCGCCCCCGCCCCCCGTGTTCCTCACCTGTATTTGACCCATTTGAGCATGCACATGGAGTACATGGCGCCTACACGACGCTCCGCAGACCAGTTGGAGTGTCGCAGGTGGTGGATGCACACACATGTGCAAGACGCGTGCATGTGGTGGACGCCCGGCTCCGTTGCAATGTACCAATTGCGACGGGATCCGGAACCCACCACTAAATTGAGCCCAACAGGTTTACTGCTAAGCCCATGTTCCTCCCCAATCTACTCACTGTTCAAATCTGCTGCCAGCTCCGCTGGTCACTGGCGGGCCACAACACATCCATTGTATCTCAATTCATGTCATTTGCATGACAGCACAATGAGGCTCGAATGCTCGCCCTTCCCCTGCCTCTTCCTGCAGACGCTAAAGGACCAACAGTCCTATCTGTCTAAAACCATTCCCTACAATCCCAACAACCCCAACTCACGGACCTCCGCCTCTTCCGCCAACACCTAAAGACGCATTTCTTTCACTTAATTGGCCTGGCCTATATCATCGACTGGCTTTAAATTACACAAAGTTTTAATAAGGGTTTTATATTGAGGCATCTCTAATTTAATAGGACTTTATTCAGTCTAGGATGTATTTATTCTTTTGTATTGTTTTATTGTGTTTTAATTTCCTGTGCACCGCGCCGAGTCCCTTTTGGGAGAGTGGCGCGGTATATAAATCCAATAAAATCAAATAAAATCAAAATCAACTTACCGAAGGGGAAGCAAGAAACAGTAACGCATAAAGACTCCGATAACCCACACAATCGTCAGCCGTAAGCTGATGTAACGGAAGTTGACGTTGGTCCTGGTGAGGAGGTTCCAGGAAACCAGCTCCTCCGAAGTGAATCTTTGGGTGACTTCATCTTCGACAATGGCTTCGAAGCCCTTCTTGGAAAAATAGAAGACATCCGAGAGCTCAAAGTCTCTGCAGCCGTTGCCAGCCATCTCTTTCTCCATGGTGGTTTGCTCTCTCTGTATGATAACTTCGGAATCAGGGGAAAGAGAAGGAGGACACAGCTGAGCGAGGAAGTAAAGCTAAACAAAGGCAGATCAATAACAACAATTCATCATGTACAGTATTTTTCGGAGTATAAGACGCAGCTTTTCCCTCCCAAAAAGAGGGTGAAAGTCTGGGTGTGTTTTATGCCCTGAATACAGCATTTTTGGCCTCCTGAAACCCCACCCCCTTCGCAAAAATGGACCTGCAAAGGGTTTGGGAGGCCTGCAAAGTGCTCCTGAGGGCTGGGGAGGGCAAAATCCCCCCCCCAGCCCCCAGGAGCACTCTACAAGCCTCCTAAAGGCTATGCATGCCCTTTGTTTGGCAAAAAACAGACCCATTTTTGCAAAAAAAAAACAAAAAAAAACAGGCTGTTTTTTTCCTCCTTTTTGCCCTCCCTCCAGCCAGCAGAATCACTCTACAAGCCCCCTAAAGGACTATGCATGCCTTTTTTGGCAAAAAATGAGGCATGCAGAGGGTTTCGGAGGTTGCAGAGTACAAAAACTTTTTTTTTTAATTTACCTCTTCAAAATCTTGGTGCGTCTTATACTCCAAAAATTATGGGTATGTCCAGGGAACAACTGGTGTCACTTTGATTAATGCAGAAAGTCCTCGACTTATGATCACAATTGAGCCCCAGATTTTATGTGGCAACGTTTGTTAAGTGACGTTTTGCCCCATTTTGCAACTTTTCCTGACGCGGTTAAGTGAACCATTGCAGTTGAAATTCGTCACACGGTTGTTAAGCGAATCTGGTTTACCCGGTCGCTTTGCTTGTCAGAAAGTCGCAAAAGGGGAATCATGTGATCCCAGGAGACGGCAATCATCATAATGGCCAATCGGTTGCCAGTTGTCTGAATTTTGATTAGGTGACTATGGGGATAGTGCAAGGGGTCTGCAAAGTTGGCTCTTTTAAGACTGGTGGACTTCAACTCCCAGAATTCTGGAAGTTGAAGTCCACCAGTCTTAAAAGAGCCAACTTTACAGACCCCTGGGATAGTGCAATGGTCGTAAATCTGAACAATGGTCGTAAGTCACTTTTTTCAGTGATGTTGTGACCTTGGATGGTCACTAAATGATGTTGTTGAGGGCTACCTGCACTCTAACACAGGGGTCACCAGCCTTTCGGACCTCAGGGACCACTAACTTCATAATTTTAAATCCCGCAGACCACTAATACGATTTTTTTTTAAAAGATAACAATAGTGCAATGTAAAAAATGCAAATACTTCCGTCCTAATTCTTCATGTTTCTTCTGTAACTCTAGTTGTAGTTTCCTTTTTTCTTTATTTCTCTTCGTCCCCCTATGCTATTGTTAGGCCTCTTATATAGGCTTTGGTCATGTTCCCAAAGGTTCTGTAGACTCGTGTCTTCATTTAAATTTTCCTTCAGAAAGAAGATTAAACCTCAAGCTTTGCATGCATTGTTTGCACTGTTTGATGCTATGCTTTGTGAAACTCAGTTAGTTAGTTAGTTGGGTTTGCATGCTGATGTTATGCCTTTGTTTCACTTAGTTAAATAGATAGTCACGTTTGCATTGTTTTATGCCATGCCTTTGTTTGCCTCTAGTTAAAAGTTAAGTTGATAGTGGAATTTATAATTCCAGGTGGGCAGTATGCTGCTCCAGCAGTATATAGCTAGTGTAGGAATTAAGAACTGTCTCCTTTAAGAAACTACCTCATGAGAAATGTAGGCAGAGACTGCCTTATGGGAAATGTAGTTCCATAACATGTGATCACATCTGTGTTTCTGATTGGCCATTGGGGCATTCTGCCCACATGCAAATTTATAGCTGGTCAGTTTGAATGCCTTCGTGAACCGGAATAGTAGTGTGTATCTCCACTCAGCATGAGAGTGAAATCATCAACTTTTTACACCACGTGATGGGGCAGATTATGGAAAGTCACAAGTGTCATAACACTGAACTGTAAGTTTTGCTATTAAGAATGCCTGAGTAATAAACTTGATCTGAAAGAGATTCCTAAGCATGGAGTTAACTGCATACCCCGAGCAAGCCCACAACGCCCAAAGTAGAACAGCAAAAGACGTCCAGTTCTTTTTCCATCCATTGTACATACTTTTTCTCTTTTAGCACCCTCTGATTCAGGGTCCACCTCCCTCTCGTTTCTGCGGACCACCAAAATTTTCCCATGGACCACTGGTTGGTCACCATTGCTCTAACAGCAGACAAATCCCAATGAACAAACAGAAGAGGCTATTGTGGTAACCTCAAAGAACAGTTGCTATTGATATGGGAAGCCACTGACATCTGGTTTGAGTTGACTCAACATTGATAAATTATGTAAACCAGGTTCTTGAGATAATACACTAAAGACGAAGAGGGATATTGCTGTAGGATGAGTCACTACCCCAGAGGTCGCACAATTCACAATGAGAAGTGGGACAGGTTGTAGACAAAGATACCAGGAAAGTATCAATTACCTTACTCCCTGCCTATGATTAGGCCTGGGAGAGGGAGATAAGAAAGAAAAATACCACCGAAACGAAATGTAAACTAATAGCTGGTACCATGGACAATCTTCTCAGCATCTAGATGTGGCTGCCATGAAAAGATCCCAGACTCTTAGCAATTTGAGGTTTACAGGTAGCCTCTGACTTGCGACCACAACTGAGCTCAAAATTTCCATCGCTAAGCGAGACAGCCGTTAAGTGAATTTTGATCTCCTTTTACAATCTTGCTTCCCACACTTTTTATTTATTTATTTATTTATTTATTTATTTATTTATTTATTTATTTATTTATTTATTTATGTATTTATGTATGTATGTATGTATGTATGTATGTATGTATGTATTTATTTATTTATTTATTTATTTATTAATTATTTGGATTTATAAACCGCCCTATCTCCCCGAAGGGACTCAGTTTTAAGTGAATCACTGCGGTTGTTAAGTTTATAACACGGTTGTTAAGTGAATCTGGCTTTCCCATTTATTTTTTATTTATTTTTTGGAATCTGGCTTCCCCATTGACTTTGCTTGTCAGAAGGTTGCAAAAGGGGATCACATGACCCGAGACACTGTGACCGTCATAAATGTAAGTCGGTTGCCGAGGGTCCGCATTTTGATTGCACGACTCGATGGTGAAAGATGTGGTAACTTCAAATGGTCGCTAAGGGAATTGTTGTAAGTCAAGGAGTACCTGTACTGCTTTTTCATTGCCAGTGATTTGCTGGCTTTTTTCCGCCTGCATTAAGCTAGCCAGGCTGGTAACACGGTTTCTCGATTTGCGTGAATTTCAAGCAAGGACATCTCCAATTCCATGACAGTTCCTGTAAGAGCATAATTACTTTCCCAATTTCAACTATGGCCTACTTCTTAGTCACATGGCAAGTGCCTGTGCCGACAGACAAACCCTTATTTCAACATCTAGATAAGAACGAGCAATGTTAGGCAATTATATAAAGGGACAAAGTGATGAATAGTAAATATACTGTATATCAGGGGTCTCCAACCTTTGCAACTTTAAGTCTGAAGGACTTTAGTTCCCAGAATTCTCCAGCCAGCAAAGCTGGCTGGAGAAATCTGGGAGCTGAAGTCCTTCAGACTTAAAGTTGCAAAGGTTGGAGACCCCTGCTGTATATTAACAAAGAAATACTGGAGTAGGATTCACGTATTAGTACAGAAGATTCTTAAATATAAAGAGAAAACCAAACTGTAATGAAGCAACTTACCACTTGAACTAGAGGATAACTGTTTCTGTTCTCTTCGGATTCCCTTCTGAATTCGTAGTGTGGCCCACTATTTGGAAAAAAATCAGAAGAGACCAGCTTTTAAAGAAGTCGATGTGTACCCCTGCATTTTTTCCCCCTTTCATTTACTCTCTGAACAATACTATAATTTTTTTAATTGGCTTAGAAAGTTTTTGGAGCCAATTATGGTTTATGGTTTATTGGATTTATATACCGCTCCTGTCTCCAGATGGATTCAAGGCGGTGCACAGGGAATTAAAATACCAACAAGCAACAATACATACAATAGTAAAATTAAATTAAATTAGAATCTCCTGTGCTAAAAATTAAGCTAAAAATATTAAAATCTCAACCAATCCCCCAAAAATCCCAATTTTAAAATTTAGACTAAAATATAGGCATAAACTAACTCTAAGCAAGGCCAGCGAGATGGAACAAATGCGTTTTTAATGAGCGGCGGAAAAGGCGAAAGTCCGTGATGATACGAAGTTCGGGGGGTAGGTCATTCCAGAGGGTTGGACCCGCCACAGAGAAGGCTCTTCCCCTGGGCGTCGCGAGCCAGCATTGACCAGCTGACGGCACCCTGAGGAGGCCCACTCTGTGGGAGCGGACCGGTCGAAGGGAGGTATTACCTCTCCAGAGGTATTACCTGCCCAGAAGGCTGCAGCCTTTTTCATTTTTAAAATAATTCTATTTTAAACTACGGGTAGCCCTCCAATTACACACACACACACACACACACACACACACACACACACACACACACACACACAATAGCAGAGTTGGAAGGGACCTTGGGAGTCATCTACTCCAACCCCCTGCCTAGGCAGGAAGCCCTATACCATTTCAGACAAATGGCTAGCCAACAACTTCTTAAAGACTTCCAGTGTTGGGGCATTCACAACTTCTGGAGGCAAGTTGTTCCATTGATTAATTGTTCTAACTGTCAGGAAATTTCTCCTCAGTTCTAAGTTGCTTCTCTCCTTGATTAGTTTCCACCCATTGCTTCTTGTTCTTCTCTCAGGTGCCTTGGAGAGTAGCTTGACTCCCTCTTCTTTGTGGCAGCCCCTGAGATATTGGAAGAGTGCTATCATTTCTCCCCAGTCCTTCTTTTCATTAAACTAGACATACCCAGTTCCTGCAACCGTTCCTCATATGTTTTAACCTCAACTGAGCCCAAAATTTCCATTGCTAAGCAAGACAGTTATTAAGTGAATTTTGGCATATTTTACGACATTTCTTGTTACAGTTGTTAAGTTGGTAACATGATTGTTAGGAATGTAAGACTAGAAAAAAACAGGAGTTTATTTCATACCAGGGAATCCCACAAATTTTTCCCTGGGGCACATCTGGAATGTGACAACCTGTTCTGGGAGCTGTCAAACCGGATACTACAGTCTTCGCTCATTCAGAAAGCAGCTGCTGTAGGGAAATTTAACTTGTTACAATTGTACCTGAATGCTATCAGCCACCTGAGCTATTCTTGTTTCTGGCCAGGCAGACCAACAAAAGATTGGACTGCAGCCACTCATGAAGCTAATGGACTTTAGAAGCATTTCTGGATGCTAGAGACTGTTTTGTAGCATGCCATCTTGCTACTTTTTAAATAAAACATGTTAATGGAAAAGTATCAGATAAGGCAAATATTGCTATAAAAAAATCACAATGCAAGGAATTTAGTCTCTGCCACTAGAGCTGTGATGGCAAACCTGTGGCACACGGAGCCATTTCTTAGGGCACTTAAGGCATTGCCCTGTCAGCTCTGCAAAGATCTCTGCTGTGGGGAATTGTTCCACATGTAATTGTTGACTTTTTTCTGAATAGGTAAACAGAATAAAGGGGATGCAATTGAATGGCAAATGACAAAACACAAATGACTTAGCTTTCGGGAAGTGAGGGGAGCCAAATGTCAACTCCTAAAGCATTTCCATGTCGGTTATCAAGTTGCCATGGTGAGGAAAGGGGGGAGTGCATTCCACGCATACCTTCGGCTAGAGTCGGATCTCAGATTACCACAACAGACGTGAGGCTGCTGGAGCACCTTGTTGAATAATGTGATTATGACACAGACTGAGGGGAGGGGGGGGGGGGGAAACAGGAGCAAAGTTCAGCCATAACTTACGTGAGGTCAGATCTGATTGCAATGGGGTATTGACAAACTGTTGTTCCTAATAAATGACTGGATTTCTTTTGAAACTTGGCCCGAGGCTCATGAATTAATTAGGGCATCTTTCAGAAACCTGACAAAGTCATCATATTAAATCTGTGACTTATGTTTTGGCAATAGACACTGGGACACAGCATTGTATATAAAGACACTACGCTATTGCACATCTGGAGTTTTGGTATGTTTGACGCACACACCTAACAAAGAAGGAGGTTGCTGAAAGTCACCATTTTTTCCAAAAGAAAATCCTATAAGTGACCAAAGAATTCCTAGGAAACAAGGTAAAAATGCTAACTTCCAATTTTAAGTTCTCAAAATCTGGTCACTTTAAAAAAAAATGAGGCCTGTAAAAAAATGAGGCCAGATCCCAAAGTGATGTTGTTGAGCACACTGTCGAGAGATTTAACTCTGTAACAAGAGCCACTTCCATATTAAATTATTAAGGGCTAAGTCCTTTATAACTTATTAAATGAATTATGGCAAAGCATTATTGAACCAAGATATTAAACACACGGCCCAGCCCACAGCTTATTGAGTGAATTATGACTAAGCAGTATATTGAACGAGATTATAAAAAACTTGGCAGGAGAGTCACTATGGAATTAATACAACTCCCTATATTGGGGTGGGCAACTATGGATGGCTCAAGAATTCTGGGAGTTGAAGTCCATAGGTTGTAAAGTTGCCAGAGTTACCCACCCTGGCCCTATATTCTTCATCCGAGTTATGATCAGTGTCATGTCTCCAGTATAGAGTTTATGTAGCTATATACTGTTGTTGTTCTCTAGCATGTGTTGAGCCCCTTATAATGGCCAGGGACAAGCTTTCATTGTTTAGGACAGGGGTCTCCAACCTTGGCAACTTTAAGACTTGTGGACTTCAACTCCTAGAATTCTGGGAATTGAAGTCCACAAGTCTTAAAGTTGCATTGGTTGGAGATCCCTGGTTGGAGACATTGGCTTTGGTAGCATTTTTGAAGCCAGACTCCATTTTGTAACGTTCTGAGCTAACAGAAACATCTAGACCCCTGCAATGCTCTCTACATGGGGCTTCCCTTGAGGTGCACTCGAAAGCTACAGCTAATCCAGAATGCGGCTGCGTGGGTAATAACGGGAGCTCCGAGATACTCCCATATAACACCTATCCTGCGCGAGCTGCACTGGCTACCTGTGGTCTTTCGGGTGCGCTTCAAGGTTCTGACGACCATCTTTAAATCGCTTCATGGCTCGGGGCCTAGTTACATGCGTGACCGTCTCCTGCCCCATACATCCCTATGGCCGATCCGCTCCCACAGAGAGGGCCTTCTCAGGGTGCCATCGGCCGGGCAATGCCGTCTAGCGACACCCAGGGGAAGAGCCTTCTCTGTGGCAGGCCCTGCCCTTTGGAACGACCTCCCTCCTGAACTTCGTACCATCTCGGACCTCCGCCTCTTCCGCCAGTGTCTAAAGACACATCTTTTTCAGCAAGCCAGCCTAGCCTAACCTCCCGCTGGGGTTAAATTGGGGTTTTAATTTGGTTTTAGCATAGGATTGTTTAATTTAATATGCTTTTAAATTTTATATATTTTGTTTTATATGTTTTAAATTCCTGTGCGCCGCCCTGGGTCCCTCGTGGAGAAGGGCGGGATATAAATCGAATTAAAACAAATAAATAAATAAATAGACCCATGATGGCAAACCTATGGCACGGGTGCCACAGCTAGCCCGCGGAACCATTTCTTAGGGCACACGAGGCGTTGTGTGCGCTGGCCAGCTGATTTAGGCCTTCTTTTGAGGCCATTTTTTTCCCTCTGAGGGAAAGGGAAAAAAATGGGGGGAGGCTGTTTTTACCCTCCCCAGGCTCCTAGAAAGCCTCTGAAGACGGGGGCAGGGGGGCGGCGAAAAAAGCATGGCAAAAGCAGGGGATCGTCTACAATGCATTATGGGTGTGGCACGTACATGCACGACTCCCCTGCTTTTCCCCCCTTTTGGCACGTGAGCCAAAAAAGGTTAGCCATCACTGATCTAGACCATGGATGTCAAAGTCAAGGCCCGGGGGCTGGATCCAGCTCGCAGGGGTGCTTAGATCTGGCCTGTGGGGACGCCCTGGAAACAACAAAGGACCGGCCCGCAGTGCCTCTGCCAGTGAAAACGGTACTCGGGAGGGCCGCGGATGGGCCTCCAGAGCTCAGTTCTCAATGGCAGAGGCTGCAGGAGGTTGTCATACCCAAAAACGGAGCTCGGGAGCCCATTTTCACTTGCAGAGCGCTTGAGTTATACAGGCGCCCCCGACACGAGCTGACCATACCCACCCTGGCCACGCCCACCCCAGCCCCCTGATGTGGCCCTCAAGGAAATCGAGTTTGACAGCCCGATCTAGAAAAATCCTAGTCTTAGTCTGTGACACCGATGCTTCTGAAGCAGTGGTGGGTTTCTGCAGGCTCGCACCTACTCGCAAGAGCCGGATGGTGAAATTTAGAGAGCCGGTGAGAGGGGGTTCCACCGGCGGACCCAGAAGTAAGTCTGGCCTGCCACTGCCGGTAACCCAATGGGAAGGAAAGGAAGGCAGAAAGTAAGAAAGGAAAGGAGAAGGAGAAGGAGAAGGAGAAGGAGAAGGAGAAGGAGAAGGAGAAGGAGAAGGAAGGAAGGAAGGAAGGAAGGAAGGAAGGAAGGAAAGAAAGGAAGAAAGAAAGTTTATCATCACAATTGAGCCCAAAATTTTGGTTGCTAAGCAAGAGCGTTGTTAAATGAGTTTCACCACATTTTACAAGTTGGCCACTCCCACCCTGTCACATGACTGCCAAGCCACGCCCACAAAATAGGCCACACCTAGAGAGTAGGTTCTAAAAAAATTTGAAACCCACCACTGTTCTGAAGGCAAAATCTATATCCCCTACCTGGCATCGCTGTTTCACCTCATCCTGTTCTTTAATAAAGTATCAAGATCTACGTTTCTAGTCTGGCTTATTGAAGGCTAGGAGGCTTTAGCTGCATGCGGAGCTACACACAGGGTAGTGTGTAGTGAGGATAGAACAATCAGGTCCATTCTCTTATTCTTTTTAGCCCAAGTCAAGCCACACAACAATATCTGCACTGATTAGTAGTCAGTGGATCAACTGGTGAATTATTCATATACCATTTGCTGTCTTGTTAAACAAGTTTTGGGAAGCAATCAGGAGGGTCCATTCCCGCCACAGATTCTTGTTTTTCAGCTTTCTTTCAAAAAAAATAAACGTCCTAAGTGTCAAAAATGGTCCTAATAATTACTTTTCATGGTTCTCTTAACTTCAGATGGTCACTAAATGAATGATTGTAAGGACTACCTGAATAGATAAACAAACACACTCCATCTGTCTTACCTAAGGCTTGGAAAACCAATCATATCTTCAATGGGCTTTGTAGAACATCCACACAATGAGAGTAGCCAAGATTGCACCTTGAATTCAAGCCCATACGTATCTTGGTTAGGCATGGCTACTAGGTATCTGTTCATGCACTGCAATAATGCCAGAAAACATGGCTGGATTTGCATAAATCCCCAACTATAGCTTTAACCATAGTTAAACCAAATACCGCATTAGAGCTAATATGGCTTAGTGTCATGTACTGTACTGAGAACTACAAATCCAAGAATTCCCACACAGCAAAGTAGTGGTAAAGGTTGAAACATGACATAACCAAGTAGCATAGGAAAAAGCTCCCTGCTATGGTGGTTCACCCTATACACAAAGCCACAGTGAAGCATCTCCTTTTTTTTTTTTTTTTTTTTTTTTTTTTTTTTTTTTTTTTGGCTTAAAGGAATGTCTTATTCCAGACTTTCTAGAGCCACATTTCTCAACCTGCCTCTGAAATTCTGGGACATAATGTCTGTAATTTCTAAAGTTTGAGAAACATTGTCCTAGAACAGAGGTCTCATTCTCGCGGCCCGCAGGTCAATTGCGGCCTGCAGGACGGTATCTTGTGGCCTCCACCATGATATGAAAGTATAATATTAGTGCAGCCCGCAGGGGGAGTGGACCTCTGTGGAGGCCTCGTCCAGCCTCTGCCTCCAGCGGCCCCCAGGTAAATTGAGTTTGAGATCCCTGTCCTAGAACCTTATTCCAACCAGCGGCCTTCTGAAATAGCTCACCTAATAAATCAGAAATGGAATAAAAAACTGAAATCTCCTTTTTGTAGTTATAAAATTAAAACATCAGCTTAAGAGCAAAGCAAGGCACAGGAAGATGTATTACATAAAAAGGTAAATGTTCCCCTTGCACTTATGTGCTAGTCGTTCCCAACTCTAGGGCATGGTGCTCATCTCAGTTTCAAAGCCAAAGAGCCAGCGCTGTCCGAAGATGTCTCCATGGTCATGTGGCCGGCATGATTATATGCCGAATGAGCATGGACCGCTGTTACCTTCTCACCAAAGGTGGTGCCTATTTATCTGCTTGCATTTTTACATGCTTTCGAACTGCTAGATTGGCAGAAGCTTGGACACGTAATGGGAGCTCACCCCGTTATGCGGCGCTAGGGATTCGAACTGTTTACAATGACTGCAGCATCCCAGGGTCATGTGATCAACCATGTTTAGTTTAGATTTATATAACCGCACCCTCTCCCCAAAGGAACCCGGGGCGGTGCACAGGAAGTTAAAAAACACAACAGTATCACAATATAAATAGTTAAAACCAAATTAAATAAGTTATCCCTGTGCTAAAATTTAAAAGGTTAAAACATAATCCCATTCAAAACCCAATTAAAACAATTTATTGTACAGACTGTAGGCTAGGTAAATAACTTAGGCCAAGTTGTGACTTTTCCAGCCAGCTTACAACAAGCCAAGTCAACATACTACCTGATTCACTTAAAAACTGTGGCATCTAACAACTGACTCACTTAGCAATGGCAATTCTGATCCAAATTGTGCTCATAAATCAAGGACTACCTGTATTATAGTATGTTTTTTCTTTCTTTCTAAAACTGGTTGCCAGTTAAATTGCTACTGAAAAGTTACTACTGGAAGCGTTTCAAAATAGGAAATGACTGCAGTTCATCACACTGTTCATTTGCCTAAGTGTTTGCTAAGACAGGGCGTTCTGTTATTTTATACCAAAGAGGGAACAACCCAGGTGAGCTGTATTTACATTTTGAAAATCACTTTAAGCCTAAGCAGGTAAACAGGTTTAATGAACTACAAGAACATAGGTTAGAAAGTTGAGACCTAACTTTCATTATGGAAAACTTTAGAAATCCTGGCAAAAATATGGAATGTACTTTTCAAAGAAAAATCTAAGGAAGGAACAGTAATAAAACAGTATGGAACAATTTGTAAACTGATAGGATGGAAAACGAGAAACGAATTCCAACTGATGTAAAAACATTGGAAAATAAAGGAATTGTGGAGTGTAAGACCAAGATGACCATCAAAATGGAAATGCAAATGACAATCATCCAAGGAATGGAAAATGGCCTGGGTAAAACTGACTTATCATTGGACTTAGAAAAGGAGATTTCTAAAGCCTTAAAGAAATCTTTGACTTGTGATATAAACTACAGGTTGTCCTCGACTTACGACCACAACTGACCCCCAAATTTCTGTTAAGCAAAAGTTGTTAAGTGAATTTTACCCCATTTTTCTTTTTTTGCGACAGTTGTTAAGTGAATCACTGCAGTTGTTGAGTTAGTAACACAGCTGTTAAATGAATCTGGATTCCCCATCGACTTTGCTTTTCGGAAGGTCGCAAAAATGATCCATGACCCCGGGACAGTACAATGGTTATAAATATGAACCAGATGCCAAGCTTCCAAATGTTGATCATGTGACCATGGGGGTGCTGCAATGATTGTAAATATGAAAAATGGTCCTAAGTCACTTTTCTTAGTGCCGCTGTAATTTCAGGCAGTCACTAAACAAACCGAGGACTTCTTGTAAATCTAAATGGAGATTCAATTCTACAATAGCACCTGGATGGCTTCACGATCAAGACTATCAGAAGAAAAAAGAGGAATATAGAATTGACTTGAAAGTAAGTTTAATATAAGAAATACTTCTAAAAAATTCTGGAAACCTTCTACTAGCTTTTTGATGATACTTGGACAGAAACAATAATAATTTTGGGATTAGTGAAATGGGTGCTGTAATACAATAATAACAATAGCAGAGTTGGAAGGGACCTTGGAGGTCTTCTAGTCCAACCCCCTGCCTAGGCAGGAACCTTATATCGTTTCAGACAAATGGCTATCCAACATCTTCTTAAAAATGTCCAGTGTTGGAACATTCACAACTTCTGGGGGCAAGGTCTTCCACTGATTAATTGTTCTGTCAGGAAATTTCTCCACAGTTCTAAGTTGCTTCTCTCCTTGATTAGTTTCCACCCAATGCTTCTTGTTCTGCCTTCAGGTGCTTTGGAGAATAGTATTTATGTATTTATGAGAGGAAGTAAATTATGTACATACAGTAATTTTGTAGGGTGTGGGTATTAAATTTGCCTGCACTTGTTGCAAAGACAATTGTGAGTCTTTTCTTTTAAACATTTTTTCTAATTTTTATTTTTTGCGCTCTGTTTTTTCTTCTTCTTTCTACTTTCTTTTGTCTTTCTGGTTTCAGTTTGCATTCTCTTTTCATATTATTAAGCTCTCCAACAAAAGGTATTCCAAAAACAAAGAAGTTGCTACTACACAGCCTACACCAGTTTCTAGGCATGAATTCTGTTTGACTCATACTATAAAGGATGCAAAATTTTGGGTGTCAACCACAGGAAGGATAGAAGGCTAACTGGAAAGCTTACACCACGAGCATGAGAAAACAGGACAATTTTCTAGTGTTACGAAACGAGACTAAAAGTAATAGTGTACATAGTTCCTTGACCCATTTTATTGGAAATTGAATTAGTGACAAGGGACAAAAAGGAAGATATAGGACAGAGTTTAACAACATTCCCCAAACCCATCTCAGGGATCCAGAAAAGCCAGCATATGTTAAAAAAAAAAATAGATATCAAAATCTCATCAAATCATTTGAGAAATAATGCATTTCATAACCCAGTATATGAATAAGACTGTTAAAAGATATTTAAATTTAATAGCTGGAACAGTGATGGTTGTACAGCAAGGTGGATAAAAATCGATGATTTTTTTTAAAAAATTTAAAAATCAGATTTTTAAAAAATTTAAATCAGTTTTTTTATTTAAAACGGATTTGTTTTTTATTTTTATCAAATTTATTTTAATAAAATACTTGTGGAGTAAAAATCTATCTAAAGATAGTTTTCTATTTAAGATACATTAATTTAGTCTATTCAGCATGAAATGAAGCTTAGTTATGTAGCATGAAGCAGTATATTCTGCAATATTGGGACTGTCAGTGAGTCAACGGCAGGTCAGAGGAGGAGCTATCTATATAAATAAAAATTTAAAATAGTTTGTGCAAAATCGCTAATCTCAGAAAGTACTGCACCGATCACCACCAAATTTCCACACAATGTTGCTAAGAAAGGGAGTAACAATTATACGTACAGATTGGTCCACCTGTGCCATCTGCACGCTGTGCAAATGTAAAAGTACCGCACTTCTCAGTTATTTTTCTCCCTTAAGCTCCTCCCACCCAGCTGCTTCTTAGGATGCGTCACGCACACGCCCCTCACATTTCCAACGGTCGTTTCCTCAGCAACCGAATAAGCATCCAATGGAGAAATACAGTAGGTAGGTAGGTAGGTAGAGGGAGAGAGGGAGAAATACAGTAGGTAGGTAGGTAGGTTGGGGGTTATACAGTGGTTGTGTGTACGTGTTTGTGTGCGCAGGTGTAGATCTACACACAGATTGGTTGGACATTTAACCAGACTGGGCCACAGCAACGCGTGGCCGGGACCAGTTAGTATTTTATACAAAGATGACAGTTGCTCTTTAAAAATTTTGATTTAAATCGAGTTGATTTAAATCAAGCCTTTTTTTTCTAGTGATTTAAATCATGATTTAAATCGACTTGATCTAAATCAAATCCACCCTGTTGTACAGTGAGCCAGAAAAGAGAATTATGTTGGTTGGAGAGCGCTGGCTCCTGCAATCTTCACTGTGATTGGTTCCTGTGGGTGCGGAGGGGGAGGTTCCCTTTTTTCCCGTCTTTTTCTTCTGTGTGTATGCTGTTCTGAGTTTCACTTGATGATTTACCTCATGATGTAGTGATGTGCCTATCTCTGTTTTCTGCAAATGTAGATGTGAAATAAAGTCACAGGGTCCCATGACCATCTCAGTCATTTTCCCTTGATGAAGAATGTGCAGTTGTGTTCATTTCACATATACCTATACCCGTGATGGAAAACCTGTGGCACGCAGAGTCTTTTCTGAGGGCATATGAGGCGTTGCTCTGTCAGCTGATTTTCGGCCGTTTTTCACCCTCCCCAAGCTCCTAGAAAACCTCTGGAGCCTGGGGAGGGCGAAAAACGGACCTACTGGGCCCACTGGAAGTCGGAAAACGTGCTTTTGGCACCTGAGCCAAAAAAGGTTCGCCATCACTGGCCTATACTGTACCACCATAATGGAAATTTTTAAAAATAAAATATAGGTAGTCTTCAATTTACAACCATTCCTTTAGTGACTGAAGTTACAACGGCACTGAAAAATGTATCTGATGGACTGGCTTTCATACTTACGTTGCAGCATCCCAGAGGTCATGTGACCAAAATTAGGGCGCTTGGCAACTGGCATGTATTTATGACCGTTGCCATGTCCTGAGGTCATGTGATCACTATTTGTAACCTTCCCAGCTGTCTTCCAACAAGCTAAATCAATGGGAGGGGGAGCCAAATTCACTTAACAACTGCAAAATTCACTTAAGAACTACAGGGATTCGCTTAACAATTGTGGCAAAATGGGGCACAACTCACTTCTGCTTAGCAAGAGAAATGGGCTCCATCGTGGTCATAAATCAAAGACAACTTATATTCTAAATGCACCATGTAAACTCATAATTAGGGCATCTTTCAGAAATCTGACACACCAATTTTATTTTTTAATGCAGTCAATATCGATCACTCTAACTCTCAAATAAAAGCTCTTTGGGAATTCTCCATAATCTTCAAAATTGGAAAGGGTTCCCAAGAGGGGGGAAATGGTTTAAGGAACACTGCAGCAGAGAAGTAGATATTTTCATTGAATATATAAACACAAAGAGGTATTCCCTCTGAAGGAAACTCAATTTTCTGCAGATATTGTGCCTTTGTGTTTAGAGAATAGGTCACCCTGGGAATTATTCTATCTCATCAGAACAAGACATCTGGAAATTAAACAATGGAACAATTCCGTTTCCCAATATATTTTATTTATTTTGAGAAGACTGTGTATTTTATTTTGAGGATTCTAGCCAGCCTTGAATTTTAAAGAGAAGGCTGTGAATCAAAAACGGTATCAGATTTAATAGGAAAGCAAAATGTACGTTATCTTTCTGATTTTAATCAGAGGTTTTCCTCATCTGCAAGATTGCAGGAAAACGACTAAGTATATTGTTATTCCCAGATGAAATAGATTCTTGCATCAGTATCTGGAAATATTACATAACAGCAACCCAAGTATCTATGAAAAAATCAAAGGTAATATATTTTGCAAGACAAGAAAGAAACAAAGGTTAAAATATGTTGGCTGAATTTAATTCCCTTTCCTTTCAGACCTGTACAATATCTGGACCTTAGAGAAGATCCCAAAGTCACAACATTTATTAGTCAGAAACAGTACTACCAATTTCCTGGGTTTTTTTTTTTTTACTAGGAACAAGGTGATAAAATACCTGGATACAGAAGCCCTATCTTCAAGCACTCTAAAAATATTCAAGAAAAGCAACCAAGAAAAAACTCTAAAAGCACTCTAAAAATATTCAAGAAAAACAATCAAGAAAAAACTGTTTGTCCAATGGAAGTTTATAAACCACCATTCCGGCTATAAAGACACCCATTGAAAGGAAGTGTACCCATCAATGCAGACGGCATAGTCTCTCTTGAATGAAACGTAACCAGTTGACACCATTACCAAAAACTTTCTTGGAGTGAGAAGAAATCTGAATTTCATTACAAATAAATTCAGAAGTAGATGATGTGGCCTCTTGTGAATAAAACAGTGTTGACACCATCAGTGCAAACTTCCTGCCCGCGAGAGGACATCTGAACTTCATTACAGATAAATTTGGAAGTAAATATAATCAACCTAGTTATTATATAGTATATGGATTCTAAACTAAGAGCTGGCTTGATGCCAAAATGTCAAATCATGAAATCAATTGGTATGTCCCACAGAAACCTTCCAGAGAGAGTGGAGGGGGGAATGGCCAAAGGACCAGATCATGTTGCTGGTTTTTGTAGATGGGCTAAGTTGGCATCAGGGTAGCCTCCACAATATATTGTCTAGTGGCCAAGATAACCCTGGTATGATGTATAAATATTTTTTTCTACATTGCATTGGTTTGCTTTTCAAGCAAAATTTCTGTCATTCTTGTAGATTTTTTTACTGCATTTTGATGAACTCTTGCAAACTACGGATTGCAACAGGGGGAAATTATATATATATATATTTGCATTAATCACAGAGCTGCCCTCATGGCCTGGTCACCTCCGGAATGGAGTACCAAAACATACCGTAATTGGGGCTGCCCTTTGAAGTGTGTCTGGAAGCTTCAACTCGTGCAAAGTGAAACAGGAGTTACGTGTGTTCCTAGCAATGAAACGCTACATGACACTTCTGTCCTGCAAGCTGCATTGGTTCCCAGTTTGCTTCTGGGCTCAGTTTAAGATGCTGGTTTTCATCTTTAGAGTCCCAAATGGCATGGGGTCAGGTTATTTCGGGGAGGGGGGGCTCCCTCCTTGGTTATATTTACCTGTCCATCAGATCTAGTAAGCAGTATGTTGTGAATCCTATCTGCTAAAGACTTCGATCTGAAGGGAGGCAGGACATGGGACTTTTTTTGCCCTACACCTGGCCTGTAGAACAGGGGTCCCCAACCTTTGCAACTTTAAGTCTGAAGGACTTCAGCTCTCAGACTTCTCCAGCCAGCTTTGCTGGCTGGAGAATTCTGGGAGCTGAAGTCCTTCAGACTTAAAGTTGCAAAGGTTGGGGATCCCTGCTGTAGAACACCAATGCCCCTCAACCCACCTGTGAGATTAGCCTGACCCTACTGTTCTTGCAGAAATATATATCTCTCTCTCTATCTCTCCCTCTTTCTCTCTCTCTGTGTATGTATACACACCCACACTGTATAGCAGGTGAGAATCCCATGGTAATAAGGAGCCCACAAAATGGTTGTGAGATTTTGGCGCATTCTCTCATGATGAGATTTATTTTATTTTAGGTTTATGTTATGTTATTTTAATGGTTGTTTAAGATTTGTTTTGTTTGCTTTATTGTATGCCACCCATGAGTCCCATCAGCCAGGTAGGCAATGATATAAATTTAATAAATTGCCATGTTTCCCCGAAAATAAGACAGGGTCTTATTTTCTTTTTGACCCCCGGAAAAAGCACTTGGCCTTATTTTCAGGGAGGTCTTATTATTTGTGAGGTATAGAAAGCAGAGAGCGTGGTCTCCTCATGGCTGCTGCTATGTTGCGTATTGCTGGGCCTGCCACTGTTTTTATGGCGGCCATTAGCATGGCAGAAGGGGCGCGGTGTCTAGGGTTGTGGGAGAGGTAAGGGCGATAAGGGTTTCATGGGACATGATAAGGGTTTCATGGGTAGAGTACCATCTGTACGCTGATGACACCCAGCTGTACATATCTACCCCAGACCACCCCAACGATGCCGTAGCGGTGATGTGCCAGTGCCTGGAAGCCGTGCGGATCTGGATGGGAAGTAACGGACTTAGGCTCAACCCGACCAAGACCGAGTGGCTGTGGTTTCCGGCTGCCCGATTCAACCAGCTTTCTCCAACGCTGGCCATAGGGGGCGAACATCTTGCCCCTGTGGATGGGGCGCGCAATTTGGGTGTCCTCCTGGATACCCGGCTGTCTATGGAAGAGCAAGTGACAGCCGTGGCCAGGAGGGCGTTTTACCAGGTTCGCCTGGTTCGCCAATTGCGCCCCCTATTGGATCGGGACGCCCTTCGCACAGTCACCCATGCCCTCGTGACATCCCGACTGGACTATTGCAACTCTCTCTACATGGGGCTCCCCTTGAGGTGCACCCGGAGGCTTCAGTTAGTTCAGAATGCGGCCGCGCGAGCAATTATGGGCACCTCCAGGTTTGCCCATGTAACACCGCTCCTGCGCGAGCTGCACTGGCTACCTGTCGTCTTCCGGGTGCGCTTCAAGGTGTTAGTTATCATCTTCAAAGCGCTCCATGGCTCGGGACCTAGCTATCTGCGAGATCGGATCCTGCCCCACACATCCTCACGACCGATTCGCTCCCACAGAGAGGGGCTTCTCCGGGTGCCGTCCACTAGACTTTGTCAGCGGGCGACGCCCAGGGGAAGGGCGCTCTCTGTGGCGGGCCCGGCCCTCTGGAACGACCTTCCCCCTGATATTAGAACGACCACCGACCTCCGCTCCTTCCGGGTAAAATTGAAGACCCATCTCTTTCGACTGGCCGGCCTTGAATAGTTCTCTCTGTCTTTTAATTACAAATTTTAATGGGTTTTAATTATATATTTTTAGCATAGGTAGATTTATTTAATTTTATTTTAAGTAATGTTTGTATTTTGTATATTGTTTTTAATTATGCCTGTGCACCGCCCCGGGTCCCTGTGGGGAGAGGGTGCGGTTAATAAATCTTAATTTGAATTGAATTGAATTGAATGTCCCATGAAACATGCATGGGACATGTTTCCCCCCTCCTTTCCCCTCTTCCGGCTGCGCATGAGCTTTAATATTTTTGGTGAGGGCTTATTTTCGTGGGAGGGCTTATTTCAGCACATGCACTCAAAAGCCCAATTGGGCCTATTATCCGGCGAGGGCTCCCCTTGAGGTGCACCCGGAGGCTCCAGTTGGTTCAGAATGCAGCCGCGCGGGGGATTCTGGGAGCTTCTCGTTACTCCCACATAACACCTCTCCTGCGCGAGCTGCACTGGCTACCGGTGGCCTTCCGGGTGCGCTTCAAGGTGCTTGTTACCATCTTCAAATCGCTCCATGGCTCGGGGCCTGGCTACTTGCGGGACCGTCTCCTGCCACACACCACCCTGTCTCCAATACGCTCCCACAGAGAGGGCCTACTGAGGGTACCAACCGCCGGTCAGTGCCGGCTTGCGGTGCCCAGGGGTAGGGCCTTCTCTGTGGCACGACCTACCCCCCGAACTTCGCACTATCACGGACCTTTCCCTTTCGCCGTTCACTTAAAACCTATCTCTTTCAGCAAGCTGGTCTTGCGTAACAGTTTTGACTCTCTCAATATAACATCTGCCAAATACGTATATGGATATTAGACTTTAGGGAATTTTAGCATAGGTGGGTTGTATTTTAAATGTTTTTAAATTTTAGTACAGGTTTAATTTAATTCATTTTTAACTTTGTATATATTGTATGTTTTATATGGTTTTTTAATTTTTCCTGTACACCGCCCCGAGTCCCTTTGGGGAGAGGGGACGGTTTATAAATCGAATAAATTTGAAATTTGAATTTTATTTTCAGGGAAACAAGGTATGCTATAGTGAAGGTCACCTGCATCCTTCTAACCAATACACATTTCCGATTGGAGACGGTCCTTTAAAGATAAATTTTATTTTTTGATCCCAAGAGGGGCTCTGCCGCTGGACAGTCGGAGAGGTTGCCAATCTTTACAAGAGGCTTTACAAGAGGCGGACAACTTGAGACAGCACTGAAAGGCCAATTTCAAACCACTCTCACATGTGTGGGATACTACTTGTGCTTGTTTGCACCTGTGTGGTGGCAGGGATTCCCTGTGCCATTTCCCAGCAGGGTGCTTCTTAAAGCAGCGGATTGCCATACTTAACTTTTCAAAGAGGAAAACAACAACAACTATTCTGCACCTGGTTTTTAAACTCCTGGGCAACCGCCCCAAAGCAAAGCAGCAAAATATTCAGCAGGTCATAAATAAATAAAAATCAATAGCCTAGGCCAGGGGTGTCCAAACTTGGGAACTTTTAAGACTTATGGACTTCAACTCCCAGAATTCCCCAGCTGGGGAATTTTGGGAGTTGAAGTCCATAAGTCTTAAAAGTTCCCAAGTTTGGACACCCCTGGCCTAGCCTAGCCCTAGCTCCTTAAAACGCACTAAACCAGCCGGCCCAGGTGAAATGCTTTCGAGATTTGAGAAGGTAGCCTTGCCCTGGGCACAACCCAAGTTTTTTGGCAGGCATCTTTATTTGAAAAGCGCCCAGCTTCCCACCCCAAAAATGCGCCCAATTCTTCCACCTGCCTAAACCTCTTCCCCGGGAAAGGCTTTGGCCTAAGAAATACAATCCCTCGAGAGCGGATTCCGTATTGAAGGATTTTTTCCCCCTTTCTTTTAACAAGTCCTTTTAAGTCCTCTGGGAGCAACGCAAAGAGGCTGCGGGTTCGTCCCAGGCTGGTTTGCAAGCCAAAACAACCTCGCTCCCGCAGTTTCCTCTTCTTTACGGCGGAGGGCTCCCTTCTCCGGATCCCGAACCCGGCCGCGATCCCCTCCCCTGGCCAGGCCCAGGACCCCCTTAAGGTGTGTGTATGGAGAGGGGGGGGAACGGGACGTGGGTCTCGCCTCCCTCCGCCGCCTAAGAGATCGCTGAATCATGCGGGAGAGGTGCGCCTTTGGCGAGCTTTTTGCAAGCGTACCTTTGGCCAACCTTTCCTTCCACGCTCCGGACAACACTCCCCATCATCCCCTGCTGACGGGGCGTCGTTGCCCGGCTTAATCATGAAGTCGAGGCGCGGGGGGTTGTTGGGGGGGGGGGGAGAGGGAGAGATAAGCTGCGCCTTGCGCCGACCTCCCGGCACACCGGGGAAGCGCCCCGCGACTCACCTCCAGGATCTTGACCAGCACCTGGAGGTAGAACTCCGAGATGCCCAGCGACAAGCCGAAGACGGAGGGCAGCACGATGAGCAGGAAGGCCAGGGCGAACCAGAAGCCCAGGAGCTGCAAGAAGGCGCCCAGCACCGCCTCCATGCTGGGGACCGGGGCCTGCGAGGCGCCACCAAGCAGCCAAGCGCCGGCGTCCCCGGCTCTCTCCTTCGCTCGCCGGCCTGCACAGCGACACCCCGCTCCGGGCGCGCTGGGGGCTCAGTGGGCAGCGCCTCTTCCGAGCTGCCTCCTTTTTTCCTGGCCTCCCGCAGCTCCACCCCCTTAACTCCTTCGGCAACGCCGGGGAGCCTCGGGCGCTGCCTGCAGCTGGTGACAGCGCAGGGTGACTCCTGGCGGGGAGCCACGGCTTGGCGCGCTTTGACTCAAGGGCGACTGGCAGGCAGGCAGGCGGCTGGCTCCCCAAAGGAACTCGGCCTCTCCTGGCGAAGCCGCGCGTAAAGGGTGCCTCCAGCGCGCATCGCGGGTGCGCCGCCGGCGCCGCCTTTCCCATTGTTCGCTCGCGGCGGCATTGTGCGCTCAGCTCGACGGGGAGACTCGGATCGGGCCCGAATAGATGGACGTGAGGAGGGAGGGAGGGAGGAGTCCGAGGCGACGGGGCTTCTTCTGGAACTGCGCGCATTTGCTTACTCGAGCCGAGTTGGATCCTTGCTGGAATTTCGCCCACAGGTCTGGGTTGCAAAATCCGGGTGGCTGCAATACAAGATGGGAAGGAGATGGAAGGAACTGGATTCCCATCTCATTCAATTCTTTACAGCAGGGGTCTCCAACCTTTGCAACTTTAAGTCTGAAGGACTTCAGCTCCCAGACTTGTCTGGGAGCTGAAGTCCTTCAGACTTAAAGTTGCAAAGGTTGGAGACCCCTGCTTTACAGGGCTTGTTTTCTTGCACACGTTTCATGACCCAAACTAGGTAACATTGTCAGTTTGGGTCATGAAACATCTGCAAGAAAATAATTAAGCTCAGAGAGGACCCTTCATTTCAACCCTGATGCTACAAATATTCTCCTTTATTGGAGTGTTTACAGCCCAGATGTGGCAGCTCTCTAGCCTACGCCAGAGGCAACCCCGAAAATGAAGATTACCCATCATTAACTGTGGATAAGCAGGTGCTGTGAACACAGCTGTAGTAGAATTTGTGAGCATTCCCAAATCACCTGATTCTGAGGCAGAGCCTGAGTATTTCATGCGTGGAGAATTAGTGGCCCACACATTTATATAAGTACTAAAAGTAATACTTTTTGGTATGATGCTAAGTGCAATGCTTTATGAGCAAATACTGTGTCATCCAGCCAAAGCCACGAAGACGTCAGAATTAGGTTGTGTGTGTCGTACATTTGATGGGAAATTGCAATTTGTGTGATGACAGAGGCTTAAGTAAACCTAAATGGATTTAGTCCTCCTTAATTCAAATTGCCTTGTGTGTATGTTGGTGGTGGGAAATTTTAGCCCTTGCTCTACATGCCTTAGAAGTGTTTTCAGAAAAGAAACCATGATCATCTGCTTGTGGCACCCAGTCATATGAATCAGTTATATTAAGTCTAATACCAAAGTATAATGATTATATAAAGCGGTACCATAAATGGATGCCACTTATCTTAGCTATGTGCACAAATCTGTACATCTGGCTGAGCAGAAGCCTTTGACAACGTCATACTGAATGAAAGCTGATAGAACTGAGAATGACACAGGTTCACAAGTGGTACGTAAAAAGCAGACCTAGGAAGCCACATGGATTACAGGTAGCCCTCCACACAATCTGAAGGCTCTAATTGCCTGGTGCAATAAAAGCAACCTGGTTCTAAATGGTAATAAACAAAGATTACAGATTTTATAAAAAGCATAATCATACTCCACTGTAGGAAGTTAAAGCCCACCCCTCTGCTAGAAATATGAAATATCCTGGGAAATAAGGCAGAATATTTTATTTCCCTGGATAAGAAATGGAGTTTTTATGCAGGAAACAGACTCCTCTTAATAGCCCCCACCTTTGTCAATGGGTCATTAAAGGCGTGAGCCAGTCTATTCTACATAACAAGGATCTTCCCCTATTCAGCTCCAGGGTGATGGGATTAAGGCATGATAGTATTAGCCCTTTACCCATCTCACCACAAGGCACCTGGGAACACAACCAAGCTTGGGGCTCAAAAGACACACAACCTACAAAGTTAGCTAAGATTAAGTTTGCGAGTCTGGCAACCAATCAGAATACGTTTCTTACACAGGAACAGAAAACAGAGAGGTGGGGCCGAACAGTGTATAAAAAACTCAGGAACTCTCAGCAAGCCCCTTCGCTTCTTTTTCTTCACTCAACCTCTTTGAAGCATGTGATTCAATTTTTCCCCAGGACCTCAAGCCATGTGATCCTGTCCACCTTTAAACCATCTTTCCAAGCAGCCTCCATTTTTCCAGTGTTTTTCCCACTTGGAACTGAACCCAGATGGACATTTCTTCCACCACCACTCAGTATCAAGGATGCAGCTGTAGAGGTGGCCAACACTTAAGTATCTGGGGGTGCAGATAACAATCCAAACTAGTCTCTCCACGCATCATCCTTAGTGAAGCGTGCAAACCAGCGTCTGCATTTTGAATTCTAATTTATGATGCAGTGTTCTGGGGTCATGCAATCCCCTTTTGTGACCTGATAAGCAAAGTCAATGGGGAAGCAAGATTCACTTAGCAACCCTGTTACTAACTTTTAACAGCTGCTGTGGTTCATTTAACAACAGAGCATGAAAGGTTGTGAAATGGGACGAAAGTCAATTGTCTCACTTAGCCACAGAAATGTTGGGCTCAATTGTCGCAAGTCGAGGACTAATAGAGAAGGTAGTTCTGAAAGAAAAGCAGATAAAGAGATGCCTGGAGAGCTACTGGAGGAATGCCAGAGTGTTAATGGGTTAGAGCCATTATTAAGATCTATATTGTGTCAGTAAGGGTGTTAAAGCAGCAATATTTCCCTCCCCTGTTGCATCTGCAAATAGATGTCCAGCAATCTTGTTCTGGGTGACTCAAGCGCTTTTAGGAATGGGCAACTCAGAGGTTTACCTTCAGGACTGTGCAGAGAAATTTGCAAGCCATCTGATGGATAAAATGCATGCACATAAAAAGTGAAGGTTCCCCTCGCACATATGTGAGTCGTTCCTGACTCTAGGGGGCAGTGCTCATCTCCATTTCAAAGCCAAAGAGCCAGCGCGGTCCAAAGATGTGCTCATGTGGCCAGCATGACTAAATGCCGAAGGCGCATGGAACGCTGTTACCTTCCCACCAACGTGGTCCCTATTTTTCCCCTTGCATTTTTACATGCTTTCGAACTGCTAGGTTGGCAGAAGTAATGGGACCTCACTCGGTTACGCGGAACTAGAGATTCAAACTGCCTACCTTTCTGATCGACAAGCTCAGCATCTTAGCCACTGAGCCACCGCATCCCTTACATACATGCACATACAAATACAAATACCCTTACAAATATGTCCCTTACATACATGCACATACAAATACAAAAAAATGAAAAGAGTAGCTTCAAAGGAATGATTTCTATATGCAGAGCAATAAAAGGTACAAGGCCAAGATCTGTTAAGAATTTTAACTTAAGACTGTAAGATGTCTCGTACACGGCAAAAAAATGCTAATCTGAATAGTCTTTAATAATGCAGTTGTTGGCAAAACCCTGCCATAGAAGAAGCTAAAGTTCATTTCTTGTACATTTACCTGCTTCCTCATCAAAATATAACTGGTTGTTAAACTAGCATAAAAAATGCTGATTAAACAAGCAGTTATTTCTGTACTTTGGCCTTTTTTTCTCTCAGTGGCACAGATTTTCTTATTGTGCTCCAGAATTTAGCCTCCCAATGACCTTCCACCAAGGAAAGACTGAGATTCTGTGCTCCTTTCTTTGCTGAATATCACCGGATTTCATTTCAAATAAATAAGCACATATCAAAACAATTCCTATATACATGGTGATGATAAATGTGTTGTCCATTTCTCCTAAATCTGCATATAGACACTTTCTTTATATGAAGAGAAAGTAGCATATACATTTTTTCAAATAAATATGGATAATCCTGGGCTTAAGACCATAATTGGAATTAGAATTTGTTCACTAAGCAATGCAGTCATTAAATAAGTCACATCCAATTTTACTTTTTTATTGTGGTCATTAAGCAAATCTTGCAGTTGCTAAGCAAATCCAGCTTCTCCCATTAGGTTTAGGTTTTATTCGATTTATATACCGCTCCTATCTCCCCATTGGACTCAGGGCGGTGCACAGGAAATTAAAAAATGACACAACAAACAACAATAAATACAGTCACAACATTAAAATAGCATTAAATTGAAATAACCTGTGCTAAAATATAGACTAAAATGTTAAAATCCACTACCTAATCAGTTAAAATTATATCTAATCTAACTCTAAACTAGGCCGGCTAGGTGGAAGAAGTGCGTTTTGAGTGATTGGCGAAAGAGGCGAAGGTCCGTGATGGTACGAAGTTCGGGGGGTAGGTTGTTCCAGAGGGCTGGACCTGCCACAGAGAAGGCCCTACCCCTGGGCGCCACCAGCTGGCATTGACTGGCAAACGGCACCCTGAGGAGGCCCACCCTGTGGGAGCGGATCGGTCGAAGGGACGTATGTGGTAGGAGACGGTCGCGCAGATAACTAAGCCCCGTGCCATGGAGTGATTTAAAGATGGTTACCAACACCTTGAAGCGCACCCGGAAGGCCACCGGCAGCCAGTGCAGCTCGCGCAGGAGGGGTGTTACATGGGAGCACTGTGAGGCTCCCAAAATCCTCCGCACGGCCACATTCTGCACTAACTGGAGCCTCCGGGTGCACCTCAAGGGGAGCCCCATGTAGAGAGCATTACAATAGTCTAGGCGGGACGTAACGAGCACTTGAGTGACTGTGCGAAGGGCGTCCCGGTCAAGGAAAGGGCGCAACTGGCGGACCAGATGAACCTGGTAAAAGGCCCCCCTGGTCACCTGGTCATCCAAGGAAAGCTGTGAATCCAGGAGGACGCCTAAGTTGCAGGCCCTTTCCACGGGGGCTAGTGACTGGCCCCCGATGGCCAGCGATGGAATCAGCTGGCTGTACCGGAACGCTGGAAACCACAGCCACTTGGTCTTGGATGGGTTGAGTCGAAGTTTGTTACTCCCCATCCAGGCCCGCACGGCCTCCAGACACCGGGACATCACTTCAACGGCATCGCTGGGGTGGTTGGGGGTAGATATGTATAGCTGAGTATCATCAGCATACAGATGGTATTCTACCCCACAACCATGGATGATCTCGCCCAGCAGTTTCATATAAGTGTTGAACAGGAGTGGCGAGAGGACCGACCCCTGAGGCACCCCACATGTGAGGGGCCTCGACGTCGACCTCTGCCCTCCTGCCCTTCTTGATTTCCCAGTCAGAAGTTGTCTGGGAGGATCACACAAATGGTGATCACATTACTCCAGGATGCTATGATAGCTATGGTAAATACATAATACATAAACTAATTTTAAAGACATTCTTCTCTTGATTCTGCAGAATTTTGTAGTTCTATTGCAAAACTAATTATAAATGCCATATATTGTTGTCAACAGATTCTTTGGAGATTCTCAGTCATCCAGGTCATAGTTGTCCCAAAGCTGCTTTTTCAAGAGGTAGTTGGGACCTTTTCTTTGAAGACTTCACTTCTCACCCAAAACCTTCTTCAGCTGTGACTGGATGGTGGGAAATGGAAGGATTTATACTCCTGGTCAATTGCATTCTTTTAGAGTCATTGAGGTCACCTGGAGGTCACCTGAAGAGTGCAAATGGGTGTGGAGCTTTCTTTGAACTATTGAAAGGACTGTTGTAGACTAGGGATAGATTGTTCTCAACAGATTCAATTTCCTGTATGTAGTAATTACACAGAATCGGGGGTATATACAAATTTGTTTAATTTTAAACTAGTTTAATACATGGTTATTGTTTGTTTAGTTGGTTTTCTTCAATGAAACTACTCTTTCTCCAGGTTTATTAGTAACTAGCTGGATACCAGTGCTTTGCGACAAAATTATGTGATCGGGATATGCAGGAGACATTCAGTTCACAATCCGTTGGCTCAGTGGTGGTCGGTGATTGAAACACGTAAGGGAATATCACTACCGCCGCCTTGAGTCCAAAAGCAGTTCCATAGGTGGTCATTTTGGTGAGGTACTAACGTTTAGTACTGTAAGGAGCCCCAGACTGCTCCTGAGTGAAGGACTGGAACGTCTGCCAGTTTGAACTGAGGTAACAGAATGTGAGGCAACTGGCAGTTGGAAGAGAGTTCTTTTCAGGTGGGGAGGGGGAGTAGAATGTCTAACTCCTCAGCATCAGAGCCAGTGGTGGGATTCCAAATTTTTTTACTTTCTCCAAAAGTGGTCAGAACCTGCTGAATACCATCTCTAATCAGAGCATGTTTAATATAAGGCAACTGGCATTTGGAACAGAGTTCTTTTCATATGGGGAGGGGGGAGTAGAACTCCTTAGCATCAGAGTGTGTTAATTACTGTATAAGAAATACGAATGATCTGATGGGGGCAATTTGAACCTTGTTTAAACCAGGTTAATGGCCTTTTAAGCTTCCTCCACGTGAGTAGGATTCACTTTTTGACTAAAGTAAGAGTTATATGTTACAAGGGGGAGCACAACCAATTTCATTGTAATTTTAGTACAATGACAAAAAAGATTATTATTATTATTATTATAAGGATTTTAGAGATGCTTGAATGGGGCACAGCCAAAAAAAAAAGTTGGGAACCACTGGTGTAGGGTCTCCTGCTTGAGGGGGTTGGTCATCACCTATAAAGTCCCTTCCAACTCTTGTTAATCCGTTATCCTTGCTGGCGCCGGTTCGTCCTCCCGAGCTCCCATCCTTGCCTCCTTTACGGCTACTACGCGCACCGAACCCCCACGCTCCTTTTCCCATCAAGGTTTACCGTGCGGTGAGATGTAATCAACCTAGGGAATAGTCGTTTACCCGCATAACCGCGGCTGCTTCAGCCGAAGCGAGGCCGGTCTCCCGCGGGCGGGTGCAAATGGGGAGGCCGCGCAACCACAAGCGGGACGCGGCGGCCCCGCGGCGCCTTCCTCCCCACCGGAGCGCAAAGGCGGCGGGGCGCAGTGCCGCGCTCCCTTTGGGCGCTAGAGGTCTCTGCGCTCTCGCCTCCTCGCTGCCGGGCCGGGCGCGGCCATTGTTGCTCCGTCCTTCCTCCCAGCCAAGCCGTCCTCCTCCTCCAGAGAGACCCGGGTTGGAGAGGAGGGGAGAGAAAGGCAACGCGCCGGGGATGGAGGGGGAGAGCACGACGGCGTTGCTGCCGGGCTTCCTCTTCGGCGCCCTCGCTTTCCACCACCTCAGCACCGACGCGGATTCGGTAGGTTGAAAAAAACGGCCCCCGCGCGGCGCGCTCGGAGAGGTTTTCCTTGCGCGCGCGCGCGCGCTCCTGCCTACGCCTCGGGCCCCGCTGCGCCCCCAGGATTGAATCCGCCTCGCCCCGCGGTTGTTGTGGGGTTTTATTTTTATTTATTTTGTGGGGAGGCACCTCCAAAGGAGACCCGACGCCTTTCAAACACCGCGTGGTCTTCCTTCCTTCCTTTGGGAAGGTTTAAGTTTCAGTTTCATTTCGCCTGGCGCCGGAGACACCCGTCGGCATTTCCCTCACAGCGTTGTTGTCCCGTCCGTTACCCCCCCCCCCCGACTATTTTAGACTGGAGTGAGGGGACGGGGGAAATGGTGAGCTTCAGCCGCTTCTTTCCTTCCAAGGAGCTCCAAACGGGGCTTTTTTCTTACGAGGGTTTCCCCACAACAACCCTGCGCGGTAGGTGGGAAAGAGCGCGCGCTATTGGCGCAATCTCCCCACCTCACCCCTAACAATCCGTGTATTCATTTTATTTCTTTCATCAAGCATGCATTAGATGACGTATATAAGTATAAACAGGCTTATACTTATAAGTATAAACATGATTTTGAATGCACGAAATGGATACGGAGAGAAGGGTTGGATCCGCCTGGTTTTTAATCCCCAAATCCTCAAGGCTTTCCCCGTTTTTAAAATACGGCTGTTGGTTTAAAGGCTTGGCTGGAAATCCTGGAGGAGGTTTTTTTTTCTCCCTCTAAAGGTGCTTTGGCAAAAACGCCCACTTCTCCAACCGGGAGTCGCTTGCAAAACAGAGCCGGGATTTGTTGCCAAAAGTTGTTGAACGCCTGAGGGGAAAATCTTGTGCGGGTGGTTCTCCACCCGTGGAGGATTTGATTCGTGCCCTGCATGTGACACCCTGGTTAATATTACGATCTCCCGTGGTGAGCAAACTTAAGTTTGCTATGTACTCGGTGGCTGCTGCGTGCGAGTGTTATTTTAAATTTCCCTCTCTCCAACATTGCTGTTTTAACAGCCTCCGCCGGCGCAAACTCTTCCCGCTGGAGAGACGGGGTTTGTTTCACGGGCTTTTTCCAACTGCATTTGATTAATTTTCTATTTATTGCGTGTCTTGGTGCTTAAATTTGGGTTGCTTCACAATACAGATTCCCTTGTTTACTCTCCACCCCTTTCCCCCAAACCGTTGGTGAAATAAGTTCCATGTTTGATAATAATTCTGTGTCTTCTTTCTGTTTGATTTTCAATGTGAGTCTTGTCCATTTCTGCACCATCTCCAGAGGCTGGATTACAGCTTCTGCCAAGGCAAACTATTCCCACTGAAGAGAGGGTTTTGTAAGGGTTCCCCAAGCCACTGAAATGCCAAAGAGAGTGAGACTCCAGACGAGGCTTGCAAAAAGTTTCAGCTTTTATTTGTGGTCATAGCAAAAGCTGGGTGACAAAACTATTATCCAAAACATACAAACAAAAGCATGTAAGGAATAGCCACACCCTATAAGAGTGGCTCAGAGTATTATATACATTTTAGGCAGAGAGAAGCAAAGTTTATCCAATCAGAGAGAAAGATTTGTTACCAACGTGATCCTTAAAAGCGTTCTTTGGTTCAAGCTCCTGTCTCTACCTTATCTGTGGAGTATTCCTATGGTCTTGTGTAGGGGTGGCTGACCCCCTTTGCCAAGTTTTTCCGCACAAGGCTTTAAGGATTTACGAGCCAGGAAAACTCCCTAGTTTGGTTCCTTTATCTATGCGGCCTACTATTCCCATGTAACATTTTCTTCTTCTACCACCTTCCAAAAGCTTTGAAGCCAAGAATAGAAGCAGAAAACAGCAGTCATTTGCAGTCCAGTATTAAGGTTACAATTTGCTATGCTAGAAAACAACTAATTTCAGACAGTATACAATAATATAAGCAGAAGCCCATATTGATTATATACTCCTTCAGTTTGTTTCATTGACTTGGACTGGAAGGATATGTACTCCTTCATTTTCCTGTATGTACCAATTACACAGAATCGGGTATATACGGATTTGTTTAATTTTAAGATAGTTTAATACACGGTTATTGTTTGTTTAGTTGGTTTTCTTCAATGAAACTCATTTTTCCCCAAGTTTATTAGTAACTAGCTGGATACCAGTGCTTTGTGACAAAATTATGTGATTGGGCTATGCAGGAGAAATTTGGTTCACAATCCGTTGGCTCAGCGGTGGTCGGTGATTGAAACACATAAGGGAATATCACTCCCGCCACCTTAAATCCGGGAGCAGTTCCATAGGTGGAAGGCATAGACATTTTAGTGAGGTACCGATGTTTAGTACTATAAGGAGCCCTAGTGAAGGAGGCACTCCCAATGATTCCTCCCAATCGGCTGGGACTCGGGAGGCAGAGAATAGATGGGGGCGGAACCAGTCAGAGGTGATATTTACTGGTTCTCCGAACTACTCAAAATTTCCGCTACCGGGTCTCCAGAACTGGTCAGGACCTGCGTGTGTGTGTGACAGTGCACACCCATACCCGTAATGCAATGCATGTGAAACCACATGTCTCACAGCCCTCGCATATGTGTACACCCACTGCGTACACCCGCATGTGCGTACACCCACTTTCGGCACGCAATGACATAAAGGTTAGCCATCACTGCCATAGAGCAATACAGTCCTCTTGTGGGTGGCATGTCACTAGCATGCTGATTTTACTACATTTCATCACCAGCCTCCCCACCCCGTTTTGGGCCTGGAAGGCCTCCCAGAAGCCAAAACGGGGCAAGCCCCAAAAGATCATTGTCTTTTAAGTTGTCTTTTCAGCATTTTCAATAAAATAAATTCATTCAAACATTTGAGTTTGAATCTTGGGGTTCCCTGACATGATCCTGGTTTGACACGTGTTTCTATTTTGCTCACAGGAAGGTTTTCTTTTTGGAGATGTAAAAGGTGAAGCCAAAAACAGCATTACTGACTCTCAGATGGATGATGTTGAGGTTGTGTATACAATTGGTAAGTTTTATACCAATTTACAAAATATTGCAGTGCAAAATAATTATGAGCCACAGTGGTTAGAGCGCAGTACTGCAAGCTATTGCTGCTGACTGCCAGCTGCCTGCAATTTGGCAGTTCAAATCTCACCAGGCTCAAGATTGGCTCAGCCTTCCATCCTTCCAAGGTGGGTAAAATGAGGACCCAGATTGTTGGGGGCAAGAGGCTGACTCTGTAAACCGTTTAAGAGAGGCCTGTAAAGCACTGTGAAGCGGTATATAAGTGTAAGTGCTATTGATATAATTCCCTTTTGAATAATTTCAGGCAAAAAACTTTGAGGAACACCTGATTTCAAAGTGCAGAAAATTGCTTCCAGCATTTTAGTATAGTCGTTAACTTGAAACACCACTGTTGTAAGCTTGGAAGGGTTCATTTTGCTTAGGGCAGAAAGATGGCTTAAATGCATATTTAACCATGTTTCGCCACATGTGAATGAAAGATTTTGCACACCTGAATAGGTTTTTGCAAGGTTTCCCCACTATCACCACCACCTGCCTTCTGAGATTTCTAAGACCATACAATCAGTATGACCAATAAAATGGGAATGTGCTATTTTACTGTAATTTTCAGGAGGAACAAAATATTTCCCATCACATATAATGTCCTAATATTTCATTTCTGAAATTATTCCAAAAGATATTTAATTTCTCTGCATCGTAAGAACTATAAAAGCGAGGATACAAATGGGTTTGTTCTACAGTATGAAAAACTGTCCAAACCTTTACAATTTGCCACCATCCGCATAAATGTCAATTATCATTCATTTTTGAAATAAATAATGTTCCAAAAATCTACTTCATGCTGTTCTTCCAAAGCTTCTTGGCAATACAACTTTTAGCTCATCTGCACTTTTAGTAGAAAAACTGAAAGGTGTTGCATGAAATAAATACTAAATTAAATGATTTTTCCAGGATGTACAAATCTCACATAATATTAATACAAAGCCATGTAATGAATAATGTATGAATCATACATACATACATACATACATACATACATATGTACATACATACATACATACATACATACATATATATATATATATATGAAGTGGATATATTGTTACAGCTTCCTGTTAGGCCTATTTAAGGGAGGAGACAAATCCTGGTCTCTTAATTAATTATTATTAATCATCCCTTAAAGAAATTTAACATATATATATATATATATATATATATATATATATATATATATATATATATATATATATATATATATATATATATATATATATATATATATATATATAAATAAAAATGTAACAAGACTTTGTTCAAAACTGCTAATCTCCGAAAGTACTGCACCGATCGCTTCCAAATTTTCACACAACGTTCCTTTCAAGTACGGCACCAATGATACATATAGATTGTGTAGATGTCACACCTGTGCCAGGTACACGCAACGGAAATGTAAAAAATTGTAAAAAAGATAGGTAGATGGATACAAAGAGAGCAGTGGGCTATAGGTATTATGTCATCCTTTATGACATAAAATACTGTCCATAAGATAGGTAGGTAGGCAGGCAGCTATAGGGATAGAGAGAGGGATGGAGAAATGCAGTGGGTAGGTAGGTAGGTAGAGGGATAGAGAGGGAGAGGGAGAAATACAGTAGGTAGGTAGGTTGGGGGTTATACGGTGGTTGTGTGTACGTGTTTGTGTGTGCAGGTGTAGATCTACGCACAGATTGGTTGGCCATTTAACCAGACTGGGCCACAGCAACGCGTGGCTGGATACGGCTAGTTTTAAATAATTTAAGAATATAACAGAAGCACATCTACATTACACTTTCTGGAAGAAGTAATATAATATCTTATTTTATTTCAGATATACAAAAGCACATTCCATGTTATCAACTCTTCAGGTAGGTAAAAAAATGTATATCTTTTTATAAAGCATTTAAAGTATATTTAAAACGTGTAGGAGGGTGGAATTAGCTATGATTGGGAATTAGAATCACATCTGCAAGAAAATCTAAAGAAATTCATGGAAAAATAAAATGGTGACATCTGTTTGCACTGAGGAATTCATATACATGTAACAGGATCATCAGACAGAAATGTCCACAAAGGAAATTGCAGCCCTGTAGATTATTCCAATATAAACTTGATTGAATGAGAATCTTACATGGAAGTGAGTTCCACTTAAATTTTTTAAATCATCTTAATGTTAGCATTTTAAATGAACTTTCCCCTTGCTGTGATTAATACGCTATTCCAGGGGTGTCAAATTCATGTTGTCACGGCAGCATTATGTGACGTATTGTGACTCTTCCCCTTCGCTAAACTGGGTGTGGGCGTGGCCAGTGCGTGAAGCATCTGGCCCGCAGGCCAGGAGTTTGACATGCCTGTGCTATTCCAAGAATATATCCATAGGTTCTATAAAACTACTTACAACGCAGCCAATAGTAACTATTATTTTCAATGATGTTAAACACACTGGCAATGGTTATTTTATATTAGCCCTCATCTCTTTGCAAATCAACCATAGAAAAAAACACATACTGCTCAGATAGCACCGTTGCCGGAAAAAATTGTAAAATTCAGTAATTTTGTAGAGAGAAGGAATATTTATGATCCATCTCGTCTACTTCCCAAGGCAAAACTGTTGATGTCTATTACTTTTTTATTTTGATTTCCTATGAAATTTTCGGGGGGGGGGGGGGATTAAAAATGACTAGAAACAATATTTGCTGAAAAATACTAACTGCAGATATATTTAACTCAGAATTGCTATTCCTTCCCATTTCATCATTTTTAGCTTTTACAATGCAGTTGGAGAACTGAATAAACCAATGTTGAAGAAAATATTATCAGGGTGCAAAAAGGTATTTTGTATTTAGATTTAATATACGAGACCGCCTCCTGCCCCATACATCCCTTTGTCCGGTCCGCTCCCACAGAGCGGGCCTACTCCGGGTGCCGTCGGCCGGGCAATGCCGGCTGGCGACACCCAGGGGAAGAGCCTTCTCTGTGGCGGGCCCGGCCCTCTGGAACGACCTACCCCCCGACCTTCGCACTACCTCGGACCTCCGCCTCTTCCGCCAACGTCTTAAGACGTACTTATTCCAACAAGCCGGCCTAGGATAGCCCCCCGCGTCTGACTTTTAAATATAAATTATAATTTGGTTACGGTTTTAAACGGGTTTTAGCACGGGTGAATTATTTTAATATATTTTTAATTGATGTATATTGTATTTATGGTTTTATATAATGCCTGTGCGCCGCCCTGGGTCCTAACAAGGAGAAGGGCGGGGTATAAATTTAATAAAATAAAATAAATAAAATAAATAAATAGTATTGCATGAGCATATTCAGAAACAATTTTATTTAAAGACATCCCCAGTCCTCCATAGTATGATTGATTGATTGACTGATATGATTTGATTATGAGTTTATAAGTAAAGTCTCAGCAGGATCAGTGGGACTTGTTCCCAGATATATATGCCTAAATTTCCAGATAATGGGTCTATCTGTACAAATTTTCTCAAAAGAAATTATATTTGACACAATGTTTGTACTTTGATTATGGAATGGACCATACTTGTACGACTACAATTGAACCTAAAATTTCTGTTGCTAAATAAGAGAGATGTTAAGTGAGTTTTAGCCCCATTTTATTACCTTTCTTGCCATGGTGGTTAAGTGAATTACTGCAGTTGTTAAGTTAGTAACACAGTTGTTAAATAAACCTGGCTTCTCAATTGCTTGTCAGAAGGTCGCAAAAGGGGTCATATGAGCCCAGGATACGAACCAGTTGCGGCTTGGCAACCCCCAGCTCTGGAACTGCATGTGGCTCTCATCCCTCTGCTGTGGCTCCGTCACTCAAAATATGTGTCAATGTGCAACACCCACCGGCACACAATTAATTGAGCTTTTCGACCCCCAACCATGCTTTCTTTTTTGTGGGAAACAGGTCCAAATGGCTCTTCGCATTTTTAAGTTTGCCGACTCCTGCCCTAGATTACATACTTCTACAAGCCGCCATGGTTCCGAATAATGCTCCCAATCAATTCAAGACTCTGAAGCTGTGGCTTTTCTCAAAAGATCCCCCTGTTCATCATATTGGCATGTTCAAATGTGAAACCAACTCTGAATAATTTCCCGTGCTTGGGTATAATTAAATAATAGATGTTGTTCATCTGCCTGGTGTCACAAGCCATGTTAACCAACTAAGCAGGCCATGAACCTCTCATCATTCCCTCCTGCCGTTGCTAGAGCACGTTCAGCTGACCTTGGTTCTCATGAGCCTTATCACTGTTATGTCTGGCACTGGAGAGGAAAACATTCTACATTGTTCACCTCCCCCATATGGATGGCAACTTAGAAACGAAGCCAAGTAATTTCGAGAGTTGACACAAGCTTCTTGTTATCCATGATAACCATTATATTCCTTTGGCTGAATTTTTGTCAGAGAGAGAGAGAGAGAGGATTTTTCTTTTTCAGCATTCTTAACTTAGATCTTAAGTTAAAATGTATATGTATAAAAGAAATAAGTATTGTTAAAAATAATTAGAAATTATAACCAGGCTTAAAATAAAGGCAGGCATAAAAGCTGAGGCTAAATGTGAGTCAATTCCTTATATGTTGCAACAAATTGTTTTGGAACTTATTAGCCATGACGTGTTTTTTACTCTATTGTTTAACTTGGGTTTTGAGTTTTTTAGATTTCATATAAGATGCAGAAGCCCTATTGAAAGATGAGTAGCTATATAAATAGATTGAAAGAACATGTACATAGATATATACATACCTACTCAATTGCAAAATATAAATAGGAAACTAGATAACTTAATATATTTTTAAAGCCAGTAATGTTTGCGATTTTCTTTGAAAGATTGGGTTAGATATAATTACTGGTACTCGTTTATCCTAGCTGTATTAGTTATTGTAGTGACTCATGGATTGTTAATCACAGTTCTTTTTCTTCCTGTTCTCTTTGAAAGTAATAACACATTTCTATGTAGCTTTAAAAAAAAAAAAAGAATGTCCTTTCTTTTCCAGAATGTGATAGGTTGGTACAAGCTCAGGCGTAATACTGACCAGACAATGACGTTCCGAGAACAGCTTCTTCACCAGCACTTACAATCACACTTATCAAATCCGGATCTTGTGTTTCTGTTACTCACTTCCAACGTAACCACTTCAAGCTCATCCACTTACAAACTTGAATATGCCTTGCATAAGCCACAAGAGGGGTAAGTAACAAATCTTGCACGATTTCTTTTCATTCAGTTCCATACTCATTCTGGTTAGAAATAGCATAACCCAGTACAATAGCATGACCTGGGATTAATACCGTGTAACTAAGATGAGAGAACAGTGCAGTGGTTAGAGCACTAGGTGTCCTGACCTAGGCTTCACAAAATCACAAAGCAGACTCCTTATCCTGACAAACCCCCTTTTTAATGTGATTCCTCTCATTCACATCCAGCAAAGTCCTGGCAAACAGTCTTTCAAGGGTGAATTTACAACCACAGACCTTATCAGGCTTGGAAAGCTGCCAGGTCAATATCTTCCAAACGCCATGCTGCAGCAGAGAATACTTGGCAAGAAATCTCTGAGAGTCACGAACAAATCTTCACACTAATTAAGTGAACTAATTGTCTCCTGCAAACTCTACTCCCCTTTTGCTCCTCTTTATTCCTTATGGGAGGGGCCATTCACCGTCCCCTGTGCCTTTACTCCTGAGTCAGCCTTTGTTCCTTAACTGTTGCCTTCTCCTGGCAGCTCTGTGCATGCGCACATTGAGAACAGTCTCCAATTTCATTGTAATTTTTACAACGACAATAAAGATTATTATTATTATTTGTTCTTTTGCCCCACTGATCTCCGACTTCGAAGGCAGCTGATAACTGTTAGACGGCCCTGGCCCTATCTCTGCCTCCGAAGTAGAACCCTCATCAGAGCCTCCCCCAACCTCCAGGACTGGCTCTTGTTCCTCTCCAACCTACTCACTGTCTGAGTCCACCACCAGCTCTGCTGGCAGTTCACCACACTAGGCTAGAAAAGAGTAAGTTTTAGTCCTGCCTTAGGCACAAAGCCTTGTGCGTGACCTTGGTGTCAGTCACTCTCTCTCAGCCCTAAGAAGACAAGGCAGAACACTTCTGAAAATCTTGCCAAGAAAACTACAGAGACTTGTCCACAATCACCAGGAATGATGACGGACTCAAAGCCCATACCACCTGCCCCCCCCCCCACAAGATAACAGATTCTATGCATTCCCCATTTGAAATTTGAAAGACAGATTACAGCAGTGTCAAACTCGTGTCGTCACAGTGGCATCACATGACTTTTCCCCCCTTTGTTAAGCCAGGCATGGATGTGGCCAGCGCGTGACTCCTGGATCGCAGGCCACAAGTTATTTTCTTATTTTTAAAAAGTATTCATTTCAGTTAAAACTTTCATGTTTTACTTTCATCCTCTCTGGCAACACTAAATCAATTGACTTCTTACAAAATTTTAAATTGTAAATGATGAAATAAAGCCTGTAAGTTATTTTATCCGCCTGTAAATAGGGGTCTCCAAACTCGGCAACTTTTTAAGACTTGTGGACTTCAACTCCCAGAATTCCACAGCCTTCTCGATATCAAGGTTTCCCATAGGCCTCCTATGCCCTCTTGCCATTGTCATGGGAGCAGGCAGTACTTCTGTTGCTATGCAAAAAAAAAAAGGGGGGGGGAGTCTGCAAAAGTCTGATAGTACTTGGAGATAAATAACAAATTGCATATTTGTCATATGCAACATAAAATCTATATATTTAGTGTGTGTGTGTGTGTGTGTGTGTGTGTGTGTAACTCTGGAACGCCTCGAGCAATTTCAACCAAATGTGATACACAGATGACTTACTCTCTGGAAAAAAAAACACTGTGGGGGTAAGACACCCCTAAGATGATTAAGTATGTTAAGATACAGTCTGTTGTGCCTTAATAGCTTCTACTGTACTGCCTTAAAATGGCTTCTACTGTTCAACAGTGAAGTTGCCATGGTAACAGCTTCACAGTACTCTACAAGGGGGCTCCCTCCAGTAAGGGGGAAAATCCAACATTAGAAATTACGTTTGTTCCGGACATTTCCCCCCTATAAATAAATACCCGGCCAATGCCAGATTATCAGCTAATACTGAATAAGATCTCCAGTCTCTCTAATTATGCGTGTGGGGTTTTTGTAGGCTTTTTCAGAAAGTGCCAGTCGTTGTAGCCAATCTAGGAATGGCAGAACAACAAGGTTATCGAACTGTATCTGGTTCCTGTATCTCTTCGGGCCTTTGCAAAGTGATGGCAGAACACAGGTAGGAAAACAGCCCTCTCCTATTTTGCATGGTACTCTCACTTATTGATTTCAGACTTAGGTAGTTTAAAGAAAATGTATATTCCATAGTGCCATTCCGTATCATCAATAGGATTTGGTTAAAAGATCCATACTATATAACAGGGATGTCCAAACCTGGGAACTTTAAGACTTGTGGACTTCAACTCCCAGAATTCCCAGAATTCTGGGAGTTGAAGTCCACAAGTCTTAAAGTTCCCAAGTTTGGACATCCCTGCTATATAAGAAGAAAACTCCTGTTCAGACTTTCAGTTCTGCTTCCCTTCAGAATATTTTAAACCATAAAATACTTAACAAAGCCTGTTCACAATCCTGCCTTGATTTTCCAGTTTCCTTTCTCAATTCAGTGGCTTTTGCTAGAGCATGAAAACATCCCAATTGCTATTTTTACATTCTACTTCAACGTCAAAACTTCTTGCTGTAAACTCATTTCTATTCTATAAATACATGATTTAAAAACACAGATAAAGTTGCTTACAACTGCTGGAATTTTGACTCCATATGTCTGATACTGTTGGATGTTTGAAATGATTACTATTTGTCTTAACTTGTGTTATGTTGATGTGATAGTCTTTTAACTGTTTTGGTTTTAACCTGAATGTCAACTAGCAATATCTTTACAAAGTAAACTTGTCTATTTTGAAAGCATCTGATGGCATTTTCTTGCTTCAAATAAAGGTTTGTTAGTCTGTATGGTTAGATTTTGAAATATCTACATGTCAGTACTGTATTTTCAGAAAATAACAGATAAAAATAGTACAAACTAGGTGTTTTTTTTGTATCAAAGGTCAGAATTCTTTAATGAAGATGGGTCTCTAAAAGAGGTTCATAAGATTAATGAAATGTATTCTACTTTGCAGAATGAACTAAAGGTAAGTTATGAATATCTATTTTGTGACTTTTAAGTAGCAGTGGAAAATTTGAAACACAATTGTTAATACATCTCAAATAAATATCCAGGAAAATACTACTTATTAGGATTTCGTAGTCTAGGAAAGACCCAAATACATCTATTAGAACTTTGCCAGGTTCAGGTCATCCTCGACTCACGACCAGTTGCTTAGCAACTATTCAAAGTCACAATGGATCCCCCTCAACTTACTCATGACTCAGTTCCAGTGGCCACTCCCCCCAGTCACCTGACTACAATTTGGGCGCTTGACAATCAGCCCGTATATACTTCCATTTGTAATGTCCTGTGGTCACATGACTTTAAAGTATGATATTTTTTGCTGAAAATCCATATTTCTGGTTTCCAGTAAAATCACCCGTAGCAAAACAATGGGCTTGCTTAATGACCACCACAAAAAAGGGTCATTAAAAACGAGCCGGTCATGTGATGAGTGTTTTACAACCATCATGACTTATGACCATAACTGGCAAGCTCCATTACAATTATAAGTCAAGAACTATCTATATTAAATTGTTTTGAAAATATAGTCATTGTACAAAAACATTCCCATAATTTACACAAATTATGGTAGTTATGCAACCTCTGGGCTAAAAAGATTGTGCATTCCTATGAAGAATATAGGAATTAAGGTAATGTAGAACTAGAAAGCTATCCCCTTAAAATGTTTTAATTGCTGATTAAAAACCTTGTGCTCCATTAGAGGTATTCTTTTTCTCTTGTTCTAGAATCTGTGCAGTAAAGTAGTGGATACTGAAAAATCAGTAGAGAATCTATTATCACAAATAGACCAACTGAGACAAGAAATAAGAAGCAAAAAAGAACAAAAGAAAACTACAGGTAAGGTAGTTTAGCATGCCTAAAATAGCTGAAGTCTTTCTGGCCTTTAAAACAAACTACAAGTTTATTGTATGGAGAATTTTCTTAATTCGTTGTTATTATAGTCTTTATTGGTTTTGCTATAAAAACCTGCATAGTTAGCTCCCTTATTTTTGCTCAACAAAATATGGACAAGCTGTAATAGTTATTTGATATTAAATAAAGCACTTCCAAAGATTGATTGTGAGAATAACCATTTGAGTAAGCTGGTTCATAAATTGAGTTCTCCAATGGGTTTTATTTTTATGCGTACAGATCGATGCTGCATATACCAATGTTATAAAACTCGTTGTTGGTTATCTGGCAAAATAACTTTAGTACGAGAAAGTTCTGGGTCATTTTATCATTTTTGTTCTCATGAGAAAAGTGAGCATAGAGAATAAATGGCTAGAGCACAGATAGACCTTTCATTGAGTCAGCCACAAATGCTTCGTGTGTCTGAACTTGCTTGGTGCAACATTTTATTGTTGATTCCTTGCATGAGGATTGGGATCAGACAACAACCTACTCTTTCCTATATACCTTTATCTGCTCTCTACCATGTTTCCCTGAAAATAAGATCCTGTCTTAATTTTTTTCCACCAAAAAAGGAACCAGGTCTTCTTTTCGGGGGGGGAAGCTATGCTGGCTGGGGAATTCTGGGAGTTGAAGTCCACAAGTCTTAAAGTTCCCAAGTTTGGACATCCCTGCTCTAACGTGTCTCACTTGCATGTGTAGCCCCTGGCTTCTTTTTCGCTATAAGATGTTCAGGAAGTTCTTCATCCAGCAAGGCTTTCCTAAAGGCCTCTGTAGCCGATAACAGAGCTCTGGATCTATCCAGAAGCCTTCAGCCTTGCTGTCTGCAGAAAAACATGAGCCAAGGTGTGTGAGGCCTGGCTGCAACTATCCGAAGATAAGTATAGTAGGGCAGCTCCACCCCCATCCCCACCCTACTTTATCTGTGCACCCTGGAGTTGGTGGAGTCTTAATTGGGGATTATATTGGGCGCACAGGTAAAAATCAAGCTAGGACTTACTTTCTGAGAAGGTTGTGTGGGGGAGGGGGGGAACACCCAGCTGTTTTGCCAAACCGCTATCCAAGCCAATGCAGCTAATCCTCGGCTTACAAGTGTAATGAAGCCTGCCTGTTACAGAAATTAGTTGTGAAATGGGTCATCCTTTTTTGCAGTATTAAGCAAATGCCACATCATGGTATTTAAGCAAACCTACTGTTCACTGTGGAGCATTTTTGCCAAAATGTGGAAGTAAAAGCTAATTCTGAGCAAAAACGTCCTAAATCGTGGTCATGTAAACACACTTCAAATGGCCATAAATTCAGGTTAGTTGCCAAGCAACCGGCATATATTGATGTGATCACAGGAGGAAGAATTTCAGAACCAGGTCATATGTACTTTTTGGGAGGTCTGTCGTAACTTTCAACTGCCACTAAATGACTAATCATAAGTTATGCACTACCTGTAACTAGAAAAAGGTGGCTATAAAGAGGATCGTGGTGCATGCCATAATTTTCATTTAATTTATACATCTCTGTCCATGGTTTAAGCCTGGTATTTATTAGGTGTGTCAGGAGGCTGTCACAAACATCCATTTATATTACAATGGATTTAACTGTTACAAAAAGCCAAAAACAGTGGCTTTCCCTTTTTATCCAATAATAAAAGATTTTACAAATGATACATGGGTTTGTGCGTGCATACATGTGTGCATATATCACAAACAACATAAAGGAACCAAGGGGTTGCCTGGTATATTGTAGGTGCTGCAATGTATAGTCAGGCAGAAAACTAAAGCAAGATTTCATTCTTTAAACTAGATTATTAGCTACTTATTACATGTGATTAGAAAAGTGATTTGAAATATAATCTAGTTTGTTAAGGAAAGTGGAAAAACAATTTAAAATGTTGAAATTGGTTTGGCAATTTCTGCAGCATTTTAAAATTGTAGTCAATTGTTGAAAAAACTAAGTTAAAATGCCAACTGATGAGAAAACTATTCTGTCATACAATATACCTAATATTCTTATTTGGGCATCTACAATATATTGTTTATTAAGGGAAAAAAATGCTGCTTTTCAATTGATATATTCAGCCTACTGTTTTGGTCTTTCCATCTAATGAAAATATCCTCTAAACTGACTCTTCTCCCTCTACCCTTTCCCTTTTCCTCTTAGGAAAGGATAGAAATTACTCAGATGAGCCAAAAGAGAATATTTTTCTCTGTCAAGCTTTACAGCACTTTTTCCCAAATTCTGGGTTGCAGACAAGCACGGTTACGTTAAAAGGAAGGCAGATTCCTAAGCAGGGATGCACTGCTGATCACAACATCCAAATCATGGACCAATTAACTTTAATGATCAAAGAAAGTAATTTCCCTGAAACAGAAACCAGGCAGGCGTCAAAGCGAAAAGCCATTGTGAACGCAAGTGGGCCAAAGGCATGCAAAAGATTACGCTCTTTACGTCTTAATCAAAAACTATTTCAAGACAACCAGGAAAACAGTGACGAGGAATTAAATGTTACACGTAATACCAATGCAACTGAAGATGGGACACCTTGATGGGCACACACTGGCTTCAACTTTTTAATTCCTTCCAGTGGCAATGGATTTTAGTTGTTATTCTCACCTCATTGGTGCTGCTGGTGTTACTAGCACTCCTCATTAATACATGAAATACTTGAGCCAAGATCCTGGAAATAAAACCTCGGCCTTTTAAATTGGCATCATTCTTACAACATGGACAAAGATTCAGGTTGGTTTTCCTCACTAAATCTTAAATTGTTTACTGTCTTAGAGGGTACAGCAAAAACAGCAAAGACCAATAACCTATCTGTTGTTTTTAATAAGAACTTTATTAAAGAATGCAATGGTACTTTCTTTAAATTGCTTTGAAGTGAAGCATTGATCCCAGAATCAAACACTGTAGTGAAAAAGATCAATCTATGAATTCCATCCAGTTATCGCTTTACATTGTGCTTTAATACTTAGAATTTCTACAACCTTATTATGTACTAGCCGTTCCCAGCCACGTGTTGCTGTGGCCCAGTCTGGTTAAATGGCCAACCAATCTGTGTGTAGATCTACACCTGCACACACGTACACATAACCACCATATAACCCCCAACCTACCTACCTACTGTATTTTTCCCTCTTTCTCTCTATCCATCTACCTACCTACCTATCTACCTACTGTATTTCTCCCCCTCTATCTATCCCTCTACCTACTGTAATTTCTCCCTCTCTCTTGGGGAAAAATAAGCCCAAGAGATGTTAATTTGAAGTAGGGATACAGTATCGGTAGGTTAAAAAGTTTATTTTCTATACTGCATCTTAAGCAACTGCTTTCTGAGAAGTTCAAAGACTGCATACAGGTTGAAGCAATCAAGATATTTACTATAAAGAGACACATTCAATGCTATAATTGATGATCAATTTGTTATCAGAATGAATGAAATAATACTCTCATCATGGACATATTGATAGCTCATTTATTAACGTTCTAATACTAAACAGTCTAATTACAAAAATGGGCTAGGCATAATTCATACAATTTATTCTGGATATTTAATATTACATATTTTGGGGTCGTTGCGAAACTTTGGGTCCTTATGCATAACCGACATAAATCCTGTAAAAGAATAATTAGGTTTTAAAAACAAAATGGTTTTATAAATCATCCAAAGGTATGACTATTTTATAATACTTACCTGTGCGTCGGGCGTTTTTAATAGATTTTGACACCTCGCTGTGTTTCTTTGCACATAAGCCTAAGAAGCAAAGAAACAATCATTTCAAAATACAATTCAAAAATACTAATTGCTCAATTTCATTTGAGTCTTTGTTAAAAAAAAAAAAATATTTTAAGTAGCTTTTTTACTTATTTTAGAGAACATTTACTTGGGCCAGTATAACTCAGAACGAGTATCAAAAATTTAAAATGCTTATGTTAAAAAGTACTGAACGGTATTTCATGATTTGGTTTGGATATGAGTAGATATAATACTGCTAAAACTCTTTTTTGTACCTACCTGTTATATGACGACCAAGTATGTGACCGGTGTATGGAGAAATAAACTGTGATAAAAGCTGTTGGAGAAATAAGTTGGTTCAGTCTTCGAAGCAGTAAAACAATGAAATAAAATACTTTTGGTAGCAAATACTTTCAATTTCATAGTTGTTTAAGCAAAATGACTGCATTGGTGTAAAATCATATTTTACTTGAAAATCTAAAACCGTAACTTGTGGTTGTTTAAGCCATTAAGTCAAGTCAGTCTCCTGGCAGCTTTATAAGCATGTGCTCTCTCCATGCTATCCTTTCCAGCACACACACTTTCAGTTCTTGGATGTTTCTTTTTCAATCAGTTTTGGTGTGATCAAGCCAGTGTGTTCATTGCTTCCCCCCTTCTTGTTCCACTAATCATTCCCAGCATCATTCCCTTCTCCAATGAATTTCCACGCGTGGCATGGCCAAAGTAAATCAGACAACGTCTTATGATTTTAGCTTCTAGTGATGTATCTGATTTTATACTATTATTTAGCAGCTCTCTGTTAGTTAATCTGGCTGCCCATGGTATACACCGGGGTAGTCAACCTTTTTATATCTACTGCCCACTTTTGTATCGCTGTTAGTAGTAACATTTTCTAACTGCCCACCGGTTCCACAGTAATGGTGATTTATAAAGTAGGAAGTCGATTAAATTAAAAAAAGGAAAGTGCTTCAGTATCAGACAAAACCCCTACCGCCCACCATGAAAGCTGGAACGCCCACTAGTGGGCGGTAGTGACCAGGTTCCCAGCCACGTGTTGCTGTGGCCCAGTCTGGTTAAATGGCCAACCAACCTGTGTGTAGATCTACACCTACACACACACACAGGTTGACTACCACTGATATACACAATAACTATTAAAATATGTAGCTTGATTTGGAACAGGGGTCGATTGTAGCATAGAGGTTTGTTGTGGGTAAAATGCACCTATCAGACTTGATGTAAGAGTGGGAACAGAGTCACACAATCCATCTTTTTAACCATAGTTTTGTAATTATGCAAAAATTGTCAAGCTAATTCTTAATAGTAAGAAAGTGGGTAAACATTGGTATAAGCCTTAAGAGTCGCTACATCTAGCCAACAAGAAACATACAACAATAATTGAGCTATGGCAATTATTAAATGTGTCACCACATGACTGCACTTCATACTATGTCCTTTTTTGCAGCAGTAATTAGATGAATGCTGTGGTTGTTAAGCAAACTCTTTTCACTAGTGGGCAATTTTTGCCCAAAATTGGAAGTAAATGCTGGAAACTGACAAAAATTGTAGAAATTGCAATTGTGTGACTGGGGTGTGCATGAGCTTGTGCAGCTGTTAGAACTTTAAAAAACAGGTTATAAGTAACTGGAGCGATCTATCTTAACTTCAAATGTTCACTAAGCAATTGGTTGTTAAGCAAAGCCCACCTGTATTAGGCTACAACAATACATGATTTGTCTATCTTCATTTTTCACTTGTATCTAGATTTTAAAAGGTTTTTTTAATTATTTAAATTTATTATAGCCACTGCATACAAAATGGGCTGCTTGCAAAATGTAATGCTTAATTAAAACAATTACAAAGAAAGAAAATAAGGCACCCCCTGAGTAAAAAACAATACAATTAATTGAAGTGTATCCAGAAGCTTCAGCTGGTGCAGAACATAGCTGCATGGACATTGGGGGAGGGGGGTGCTACAATGGCTCATGTTACACCATTGTTTTGTGAGCTGCACAAGTTGCCATTCTGCTGCTGGGCCAATTCAAGGTGTTGGTTGCAGCCTTTAAAACTCTGTGATATGAATCCAGGAAACCAACCCATCCCGGTGGGGTTAGCCCATCCCACCCACATATAGAAGGAGCGTGCTAGGGGCCCCGTCAGCCAGGTAATTTCAGTTGGCAAGTTCCAAAAGAGAGAAAGTGATTGACCCAAAGTCACCCAGCCAGCTTTCATTCCTACCGGAGGTCAGGAACTCCCAGTCTCCTAGTACTAGGCCAGTGATGGCTAACCTTTTTTGGCTCGCGTGGCAAAAGTGGGAGTGCAGGGGAGTTGTGTGTGGGCGTGCCACACCCATAATGCTGTGTGGGACTCCCTGCTTTTGGCGCACTCTTTTTGCCCCAGGCTCCAGAGGCTTTCTAGGAGCCTGGGGAGGGTGAAAACAGCCTCCCCTCCCCACCTCCAGAGGCTTCAGGAGCTTCCCTGAAGCCTCCAGAGGGCGAAAAATGGCCTCAAAAGAAGGCCTAAATCAGCTGGCCAGCGCACGCATGCACGCTGGAGCTGGCAGGGCAATGCTTTGCGTGCCCTAAGAAATGGTTACACGTGCCACCTGTGGCACCTGTGCCATAGGTTCCCCATCACGGTACTAGGCCAACACAACCTTGAAACACTTCTTGCTGCTTCCTATAATATACACAACATCAAACTAGAAGTTATTAATTTACCTGTATATTCTTGTAGTCAACGGTTACACCACATAAGACACACTTTTTAAGAGGCTCCTTATAGGGGTTTTCCATTGCAACAGGCTGAAACAACAGGAATTTTAGTATTTTTTCCCTCCAGCTTTTGTATTCTGGTCCTTCTTTTTGCACAAACTGTCGGCCCCACTGGATGGATCAGGCCAAGAAATCAACTCCACAAGGAAGCTAAAACTACTTTTATTTAGATTGGCTATAATGATACAATATTGAGGTTATAACGTCCTATATGTCCTTTTTCAATGTGCTTATCTGCAATATCTCTTTAGGACAAACTTTTCACAATTTTATTGGAAGAAATTAGAACCATATCCCCATTCTATTTGTAGATTTTTTTTTATTTTGATCCTTATAAGTTATGGAAAGTGCAACCCAATTTATTTCTTTTTTTTAAATTAATAACATATTAGAAGCACTTTACTGTATTAACTATATTCTGACATTCTGTGTCAAATATTTAACAATCCATGGAGTTTAAGCATGTTATAGTAGTGCCTTACCATATCTGTTTGATAGGATTTCTGTTCATTATATGAACTACTCTCCCGTTTCCATGATCTACCTGAAAAGAAATGCAAAAGTACAAACCTGTTAAAAATATTAGTCAGCCAAATAAAGAACTGAACAGAAATAGCTGATTTCCTGAAGATCTCTTTCCTCTTGACCTGCAAAAATACAATCTTGTCATCAATATTAAAAAAACTGAGATGGAAACATGAATAACATATTTGAAACTAGCAAAAATGTGACAGCTAAGGCTGGTCTTTGATAATATGGATAGCTACCATAAACAAAAAGCAACCCCATGCAAGCTAGTGGAAGTATAACCTGCAAATAAAGTAAGAAGCTCCCAGCCATATTAGGAGAAAATCCCTCCAGAAGCATTATTAAAAAGATAGACTGATGGAGGAAGAATTGATAGCTGCCTTCATTACAGATACCAAGCTCATAGAGTGTGATCTAATTCTCTTCAGTAAAACTGATAGTCAGAAGGCAACTTTTAAAAACTAGCTTAAGATTTTGTAAAGCTTACATATCAATACTAGGTATAGAGAACTTTGTGTCTGTTCCTCCAGCAATAGCAGCAGAAACGGTTTACTTCATATTAGGCTTCCAAAAAAGTTACTAACAGCTTTCATGGACAATTAATGACTATGTTGTAAGTAGCCATTTAAAAATGCATAACCGAAACAATATAATTGGAACGTGGGGGGGCTGTGAAGGGGCAGAGAAAAGAATATAATATAAACTGCATAGTAGACCATATTTACAAACACTATTACCAATAAAAGCTATATTATTATTCTATTGCAAGATATACCTCCCACAAGGGCTCATAACATCCAAACTAGATAATTGCAACAGGTGACATTTTGATGCATTAATTTCCAAAATTCTGATTTGGACCTTTTTTACTTACAATTTCTGTAATTACCGGTATTTATTATTTCTTTTCCTTCTTTTTTATTTTAAACTGCCTAATAGCCTAAGGTCTCAAGGCAGTCTGCAATAAAAAGATAACACTTTAACTAACTACATATACATTAAAATTAAACAAAATGCAAAATGAAAATGACAGCTGCCAATGTGCTCATTCAAAGGCCAATTAAAAGGCTAAGAAAATAGAAAAGTGGCGCGGAAATCATTCTAATGCGACGGCTAGTTCTGCTTCTCTGGGGAGACGATTCCGTTGTTGAGGTTCTTCCGTTTTAATGGGTGAGGGTCTGGTTAACAGTTAGAGTTGGAAGGGACCTTGGAGGTCATCCAGTCCAACCCCCTTGCTCACACAGGAGACCTATATTTGGGATTCGAACCGCCTACCTTTCCGGTGGACAAGCTCAACGTCTTAGCCACTGCGCTACTTAGCCAGGTCCAGACGGGGTTGGCAACCACATCAGAAGGAATGAGCGAGTCAACCCGCATCTCTTCGCTCAAATGCCTGCCTTCTTTCGTTATTCTATCCCAGGGGTCTGCAAAGTTGGGTCTTTTAAGACTGGTGGACTTCAACTCCCAGAATTCCCCAACCAGCCATGCTTAAAAGAGCCAACTTTGCAGACCCCTGTATCCCATCCTATCCTAAATTAATGGCTCAACCACATGGAAAAGATGACCACGATCCTCCTCGCAGGTTCCGCGGGGTTATTCTTCGCTTACCCGGGCCAGGCGCACCGATTCCGTTTCTTACAGCGGCGAAGAGATAATAAATTCTTCCCGAAATCTTGGAAGAAGAAACCAAGCTTACCACGGCGGCCATCTTTGTTTTTTTCCCCTTGCAAGTTTCCGGTACAGACCCGGTAGGAGAGTAACGCCCAATCGAGTCTCCCTCACAACACGTCCGGCTTGAGGAAATAAAAGCTTTCGCGCCTCAACCTCAGCTAGTCCAACGGCCAATAAAGTTCGCCAGCGGCCAGCCAATCCTTTCAAGGACATTCCCTTCCGCTCAACCAATCCGGAGGGCTTTCGTCACAGAAGCACGTGAGTCATCCCAATTCTCTCTATTTTTTTGTTTGGTTCGAAATCCACGTCCTATCAACCTTTGCCGTCATGGCTGCCCAATGCGAAGGATGCCGGGAGTTATAGTTCACTCATCGGAAACTCAAACGGGCGTGAGGGCGGGAAGTGGTTATTCGGGGTCCCGCGTTAAATGAAACCCTGCCCCCTTTTTCTAGTAGATGGTACAGTCCTCGCTCAGAGGCGGACGGTTCCTTTTCCGAAAAAGGGGGGGAAATAAGAGAAAATGGAGTCGCTGCAATTCGTAAGAAACGGCCCAAATCTGCACCTGCCCGCCTGGTGCTGCACCGGCTGACCCGTTTTTCCATGGAGGGTGGTGGGGCTGTCAGAAGAAGGACGCAGGAGCGAAGGAGGCGGCGGCGACAGCGACCAGGGCAGGGGGCGGATACGGCCGGCATAAATTGCCGAGGCCAGTCCCGGTCAACTTCCCCGCCGGCCCGCAAGAAACTGAACTCGGACGAAGGCGAGGAAGAGCTGGAGGAGCCGAACCCGGAGGTACACACAGAGCAGATTTGAGGCTGGGAGGTTCCGTTTATAATAACAGAAGAACAGAGTTGGAAAGGGACCTTAGAGGTCCTCTAGTCTAGTCCAACCCCCTGCTCAAACAGGAAACCCTACCCCATTTCAGACACATTGTTTGTCTAATCTCATTATTTATTATTATTATTGTTAATATTTTATTATTTTTTATTTTATTACTAGCCGATAACTGGGCATTGCCCAGGTATTTATTTTATAGGCGGAAAATGTCTGGACCAAACTAATTTCTAATGTTGGATTTTCCCCCTTACCAGGGGGAGCCCCCTTGTGGAGTACTGTGAAGCTGTTACCATGGCAACTCCAATGCCCTGCACAGTAGAAGCTGTTTTAAGGCACAGCAGGCTGCATCTTAACAGAACACACACACACACACACACACACACACACACACAACAAGAGGTGTTAGGGGTGTCTTACCCCCACAGTATTTGTTTCCAGAGAGTAAGTCATCTGTCTACCAAGTTTTATTCAAATTGCTTTATGTATTCTAGAGTTAGACTGGAACATACACAGGCACAGCCGTTTTTATATACATCTATTATTATTATTCTGTGGTTAATCTTTGGTGAGATTCACAGCCTTTGGGGCTGGTTGGTAGCTCAACAGCTCGAGTCCTAACCAAGGACCTAGGAACTGTTAAGGCAGTGATGGCTAACCTTTTTTGGGCTCACGTGCCAAAAGCAGGAGGAGTGCAGGGAGGGTCATACGTGGCCGTAATTCTGTGTGTGACCCCCTGCTTTTGGCATGTTTTTTTCACCCTCCCCAGGCTCCAGAGGCTTTCTAGGAGGGTGAAAAGAGCCTCCGCTCCCCACCTCCAGAGGTTTCAGGAGCTTCCCTGAAGCCTCCAGAGGGTGGAAAACAGCCTCAAAAAAGGCCTAAATCAGCTGGCCAGCACACACATGCGCGCTGGAGCTGATAGGGCAATGCCTCGCATGCCCTAAGAAATGGTTTCGCATGCCACCTGTGGCATCCGTGCCATAAGTTTGCCACCACTGTGTTAAGGTAACGTCGGAGGATATAAGCTGTTCCAAGTAGGGTGGTTTTTTGTAGAGTCAGAATGTTCAAGTCCGGTAAATTTAGGATATCCAAATAGCGGGGTAGCCCTTTAGGTATTGCTCCAAGGGCTCCAATTACAATCGGGACAATACACGATTTCTTTTTCCACAGTCGCTCAACTTCAATTTGCAAGTCCCGGTATTTTGTGATTTTTTTCTTGCTGCTTATTTTCAATTCGGGTATCACCAGGTATTGCAATGTCAATGAACCATACTTTTTTCTTTTCAACTATCGTTATGTCAGGTGTGTTGTAGGACAGGTGCCTGTCAGTCTGAATGCTGAAATCCCACAAGATCTCTACTTTCTCATTCTCTAAAACTTTCTCAACCTGATTATTATTATTATTATCATCATCATCTCTCGCGCATTCAGCCTGGTTTAACCTGGATTTGGAATGAGGGGCATTCTGAATAATTTTGTTGTTGTATGCTTGGAGTACGAGGAATTTATCTTTACAGAGGATAGGGCAACTTTAGGGGGGAAATTTAATAGGTGTATTTATTATGTTTCTTCAATCCCCTCCCCAATTATACGAAAGATCAGAATTTTGCTCCTGTCCAATTTGGAACTTTATTGAAGTAAGTCGCTCTTTCCAATATCCTTTCCTTGCATCTCCCTTTAAGCTACCATCACTGAGCATCAATGGCCTTCATGTGTGGCAAATCCAACTGGCACACTGGCTCCTCCCTAGCTCAAGTTTGCACGGTTTGCTTAGTTGCATAATAAAATTAATAATAATAGTAATAATAATAATAATAATAATAAGTAACCAGAGCACCGCTTGAACACCGTAGGCATTGACAAATTAACCGTCAATCAATTACAGCTGGCCGCTTTACTCAGACCAGCTTACATCTCTTAACACTATAAAACATCACCTGCCTATCCCAGATCCTTGGGAAGGACTCCATAAGTGGCTAAAAATGACAAATCTATTTCATCCTCGTAGTAGTACTGTTAGGGGATATCTCCGTTGGGAGACAGAAAACTTGTGCAGCAGAATGTGCAGCTAGAGCAACGTTGCTAGTAAACACACAAATAATAAACCAGACACTGTTAGTAAAAACAAAATAGCTTTACTGGTGTTGTAAAACTATACTACTGCTTCATAAGCAGTGATAGTAAATTGAGTCAAAGTCCTTAACAAATAGTAGTTTGCTTGCAGTCAGTAAACCACAATCTTCCTTCTTCAAACACAGTTAGTCACAACGAGCAGTCAGTTATCAAGCAGAGAGAGAGAGCAATTAGCAGAGGTATCAGCAAATCCGGCCATGAGTTCTGCTGGCTTCCTCTTATAGTTGAAGATAATTACATTCTCTAATTACAGTCTCTAACATTCCAACATCCTTAAAGCCACAATGACCATTTGTCATCATGGTATTATATATTGCCTACCCAACTCTAGGAGTCTACTCCTAACAGATACGTTTTGCCAAAAGAACAAATATTTTACCATCCAAGATATAAACGCTTCGTATTAAGAAGTCTCATTCACCTTTTTTTTTTCTTTCAGTATTTTGACAGCGATGATATGTTTGCAGACTATGACAGCTTTTCTGGCCACGACTCTTTCTTAACGGAAATGGATGATTTAGAGCAAAAGCACAAGCACTTGAGTAAAATTAGTCTGGATTCTGACAGTTTAGATCGCAACATTGCTGTGGGGCCTGCAGGTGGAGTTACTCAGATGACAAATGCCAGGAACCTGGCACAGGTATTTTCGGAGACAAACACTGCCATTAGCTCCAGACACCTAGGAGAATATGATTCTCTGAAAAGGGTGAAGGAACAAGATGATAGCTCAGAGCCTCAGGATAATGATTTAGAAAGCCTCCCGTCCTCCCAGCTTTTGTTTCGTCAGCATTCAGAGGAATGTTCTCAGAAAGCAACAGCCATAAAAGAAATACCCTGTCAGCTGGACTTCTCAGATCTGCCGTACCAGAGTGACACAGAGACTAACAAAGAAGACTGTAAGTCAGTGAGAACCGCTTCGTTTGAAGGTAGGCGGAAGAGTCTCAAAGACCATCTCAAAAGCGCCATGGCTGGGAACGCCAGATCCTCCGCTTCGTTGGTTTCTAAAAGCAAACGGCAGAAAGAAGCGATTGTAACTGAAGAAATGGCCGTTGCAGAGACAACCGACAGCTTGGCTTTCGTAGACATTGGTCCTTTCTACGGTTTGCCCACCAAAGTCAAGGAGCTACTGCTACAGTTCAGAGGAATCGAGAAGCTTTATGGTAATATCACCAGTCTCTGCTTGCTGTGACCTTTGTTACTACGATAAATGCAATCTTTGCTTGTTCTGTTTCTGAAACCAAATTATTTTACACGTGGTCCTTGACTCGCAACCGCAACTGTGATTGCATTTACATAGGTCTGTCAGTGCAATGTCAGTCATATTTAAACCTAGTATTGGCATTAATTTCATAATCATCATCACCAAAATGGCTGTGCATAGCTTGTAGGTGGCTTTGAGAGAGCTCCTGGGGGCTGGAGAGGGCAGAAATGACCCCCATAATCCTTTGTGGGGTGGAGTCTGGGCAACTGAATGGAGCTAGCAGAGTGTTTTCATGGCCGGATGCCCTTTCCTGTCGCCAGTGTGGAGTTTTGTTCAGGAGATATACTCTCATTGTGCCCAGAGAGAGAAATATCTGCCTCTACCTAGGATCGAACTCACAGCCTTCTGATTATGAGGCGAGAGCTCCACTTCTAAGGAGCCGGAACCACTCCCACATTAATTTCATAATACTGACATTAATTGCATATATCTAATACAGTAATGCTTCAGTAGCAGGTTCTTAAAAATTTTTTTAATAAGTATAATCTTTATTGTCATTGTACTTAAATACAACGAAATTGGTTTCCAAGGTATTTATAAAATACTGTATTTTTCGGCATATAAGACGCACTGGAGTATAAGACGCACCAAGGTTTTAAAGAGGCAATTAAAAAAAAAAGTTTTTGCACTCTGCAAACCTCCCAAAAATGGCCCATTTTTTCTTTTTTCTTTAAAAAAGGCATGGATAGCCTTTAGGAGGCTTGTAGAGTGCTCCTGGTGGGTGAGGGAGGGGGCAAAATTGAGCAAAAGCCCGTCCGATTTTTTTGCTCATTTCTGCTCTCCCCAGCCCCCAGAAGCTCTCTCTAAGCCGCTTACAAGCTATGCACAGCCATTTTGGTGAAGGGGGCGGGGTTTTGGGAGTCAAAAAAATGCTATATTCAGTATATGATGCGCCCAGATTTTCAACCTCTTTTTTGAGGGAAAAAAGTGCGTCTTATACTCTGAAAAATATGGTAATACCATTTATAAGTGAGTTTTGGGTTAAAAGTCCTGTAGTTTGCCAGGTTTTCTTAGAATCCCCAAACAGATTAATTTTCATCATGAATCACTGTGAATGCTCACCCAGGAAAGGAAGACTCTAAGAAATGCCTTTTAATTTTACAGACTGGCAGCATGATTGCTTAACGTTTGAGTCCCTGCAAAAGCGAAAGAACTTAATATATTCCTTGCCAACCAGTGGGGGAAAAACACTTGTCGCTGAAATTTTAATTCTTCGAGAATTACTCTGCAAACAAATGGATGTTTTAATGATCCTGCCTTACGTGGCTTTAGTCCAGGAGAAGGTGCGAAAACCAGCTTGATATTCTTCTACCTCATGATATTTGATTAACTCCCATCCAAAGGAGGGCTCCAGTTGTGGTAGGATAAAAAATGCTGGGTTTGCACAGCTGAGATTTCAATGCTTTGGTACGGGTAAGTCCTCGACTTACAACTATTCATTTACTGAACGTTAGAAGTTACAACAGCACTGTACAAGTGGACTTATGGCCATTTTTCACACTTTGGACTGTTGTGGCATCCCCAGATCCTTGGCAACTGGCTCATATTTGTGACTGTTGCAGTGTCCTGGGGGGGGGGGGGGGCGGTCACGTGATCCCCTTTTGCGACCGTCTGACAAGCAAAGTCAAGGGGAAAGATTGATTGGACAACTATTGCTAACTTAATAACTGCAGTGATTTCACATAACAGCTATGGCAAGAAAGGTCGTAAAATGTGAGAAAATTCACTTAACAGCTGTCTCACTTAGCAGTGGAAATTTTGGGCTCAGTTGTCGATGTCAAGAACTACCCTGTTTCCCTGAAAATAAGACCTCCCTGAATAATAAGTCCAGTCGGGCTTTTGAGTGCATGTACTAAAATAATCCCTCCCTGAAAATATTGCAACACAGCAGCAGCCATGAAGTGACCATGCTCACCGCTTCCTGCACCTCAAAAATAATAAGACCTCCCCCAAAATAAGGCCAAGCGTTTATTTCGGGGAGCAAAAGAAAATAAGGCCCTGTCTTATTTTCAGGGAAACACGGTACCTGTATTGGAGGTCAGGAGGCTAATGACCAAGGAAATGCCTACATTTTAATTGCTGTTGTAAAAATGTGCCATTGTAAAATTAGCCTCAGTGGCGCAGCGGTTAGAGTGCAGTACTACAGGCTACTTCCACTGACTGCAGTTTCGCATTTCTTATCTCACCAGGCTCAAGGTTGATTCAACCTTTCATACTTCCGAGGTTAGTAAAATGAGGATCCAAATTGTTGGGGGCAATTGGCTGACTCTGTAAACCATTTAGAGAGGGCTGGAAAGCACTGTGAAGCGGTATATAAGTCTAAGTTTCAACTCGCAAAAGCACTTCCATGTCTGTTATTAAGTTGCCATGTGCGGAAGGGGGGGCACATTCCACACATAGCTTCAGCCAGGGTCAGATCTCAGATTACCACAACAAGCTTGTGAGACATGGAATTCTACAGCTTGCTGGAGCACCTTATTGGATAATGTGATTTATGACACAGACTGAGGGAGGGGGGGAATGGGCAAAGTTCAGCCGTAATTTACATGAGGTCATATCTGACTTCCCCTTGGGTAATTGCGGAAATGTTGCTCCTAATAAATGACTGGATTTCTTTTGAAACTTGGCTTGAGGCGCATAAATTAATTAGGGCATCCTTTGGAAACCTGACAACAAGTGTTATAGCTATTTTTTTTCTTCATATTCTAGGTTGTTAGCTTGTGTGGTTTTGGAATGGAACTAGGTTTCTTGGTGGAAGAATATGCAGGAAGTAAAGGAAGGATTCCTCCAATCAAGAGAAGGGAAAAGAAATCCGTGTACATTGCTACTATTGAAAAGGGACACAGCCTGGTGAATGCTTTAATAGAAGCAGGAAGAATCGGCACCCTGGGTCTAGTAGTAGTCGACGAGGTTTGTTACTAAACAATGACAAAAAAAATGTTGTGTTTCCAACTTGTTTTTGCTCAGTAAATTATTTTGCAGCTTTGTGATTTTTTTTTTATATATCTCTTTTTCTCCTTTAAAGTTGCATATGCTTGGAGAAGGTGGTCGTGGCGGGATATTAGAAATGACCCTTTCTAAGATTTTGTATGCAAGCAGTAAGTTAACTCTGTATATCTGGAAAGTCATCTTCGGAACTTCCTATATTGTATACTTATAAGTTAGTTATAACCATTTCAAAAATCTGCAAAAGGGGCATGCACTGTATTTACCTGAAAAGAAGAGTCTTCCCCAAAAATTTTTATTTTGTGCGAAGCGCAAACTTAGGGGGTTCCTTTTTAACTTTTTAATCCGACTTTTAGGGGGTTCCAGGGAGGAGGGAGGGGATAGTCAGGTGGGGGGACGCCAAATTATAAGGCCGGCCGGCGGAAGTAGAGCAACGGGGGGGGGGGGGGGTGTCGCTTCCACTGAGGTATTTTCCATCAAGTCGGTCTTGGGGAGGGAGAAGAAGACGATTTCGAGAGAGTTCTAGGCATTCTTTTACTAATTTTTGCTTGCAATATAGATTCTTGCATATTTAAATTCTTAAGCATGCATATTTACCATGTAAGCCAGGTCTGTTTCATTTTTGCCTAGAAACAACTCAGATCATTGGAATGAGTGCAACATTAAGAAATGTTGAAGACTTACAGCAGTTCCTGAAAGCAGAATTCTACACAAGTAATTTCAGACCTGTATGTTATTGAATTAAAAAATGTATTAGACTTTGTAAGGAATAATTGCTATATAATAACAGAGATAAATGAATAGTTCAGAATAGTTCAAAAAGATTCATTATGAATTGTATATAGAGAATTCTCTATAAAATTCTGTAGAGAATTTGGTGTATTCACCTTACAAAAAATAGAGAAATTGATTTGAAAATGAAGTTTGATCTGCTGTTAAATCACCTTGATGTTTACATTTCTTTGATGAAAGACCTGGGAATATTTTTACTTTCTTGTCATAACTGTGTGTAGAAGAAGACACATAAAGCTTGTTTTCCCTTAAAACAGTCAAAGAAATGCTCATCTTAATTAAATTTGTATTGTGCTAGGAAAGATCTAGTTTGCTATATTTAAAAAAGCCAACAAGAACTATGGATGTGCTTACTTGGGAGAAAAATCTAGGAACTATATTTAATTCCCCTGGAATTAAAGTTGTAAATCATTGCAGTCATTAAATGGGTCGCCATATAACTCGACCCGATTTTACATTTTTTGCAATGGTTATTAAGCAAATGCTACAGTTGTTAAGTGGGGACGTGGTGGCTCAGTGGCTAAGATGCTGAGCTTGTCGATCAGAAAGGTTGGCGGTTTGAATCCCTAGCACCGCATAACAGAGTGAGCTCCCATTACTTGTCCCAGCTTCTGCCAACCTAGCAGTTTGAAAGCACATAAAAAGGCAAATAGAAAAATAGGGACCATCTTTGGTGGGAAGGTAACAGCATTCCATGTGCCTTCAGCATTTAGTCCTGCTGGCCACATGAGCATGGAGACATCTTCGGACAGCGCTGGCTCTTTGCCTTTGAAACAGATGAGCACTGCCCCCTAGAGTCAGGAACGACTAGCACATATGTATGAGGGGAATCTTTACCTTTACAGTTGTTAAATGAGTGCCACAGTCGTTAAGCGAATCCAAAAAACAATGGGTGCTTTTTGCCATAAAACCAGAAATAAATGCACAAAACAGTCAAAAACCAGGTGTGGTCAAATGCTGATTGCACAAATGTGGAGTGGGGTTCAGCCATTGTAACTTTGAAATCAAGTTGTAAGTACCTTTTGGGAGGTCCATTGTAACTCAAATCATCACTAAACAACCAGTCATAGGTTGAGGACAATCTGTAAAATAACTCAGTTTTTGAACTGAAATAAGGAGATTTAAATCCAGGTCCTCAGTCCTGGAGGTCATCGGTGATTTGGACCAGTCACTGAACACCAAACCTCTCATAGGCATAAAAATAAACTGAACATCCCATAGGTCTCTTGGGTTTGAATAGGAAAGGTGAGATTTGAATATGTTGCTACAATTGCAGTATAAAAATTTCTTTTCAAACAGTGTTTCCCAATTGCATTCATGATCTAATCCAATTATTCTATGTACCTCTTATTCCAATTATTCAATTATTCTATGTCCCTCTCCATAATATAGGTTGAATTGAAAGAATACGTTAAAATACAGGACAGCATCTATGAAACTGATAGCAAAGCGGAAAATGGCCTTATGTTTTCACGTCTCCTTGATTTCAAGGTAATGCAGCTAAATGGGCAGATTCACTTTCAAAAACAGCTTTTTCAAAACCATTTTGCATGTCGCTTGTTACCGTGTTTCCCCCAAAATAAGACAGGGTCTTATTTTCTTTCGACACCCCACCCCACCCCGAAATAAACGCTTGGCCTTATTTTCGGGGAGGTCTTATTATTTTCGAGGTGCAGGAGGCAGTGAGCGTGGTCACCTCACGGCTGCTGTTGTGTTGCAATATTTTCGGGAAGGGCTTATTTTCAGGGGAGGGCTTATTTCAGCACATGCGCTCAAAAGCCCGATTGGGCTTATTATCCAGGGAGGTCTTATTTTCAGGGAAACAGGATACTACTAAGTACCATAAAACAGGGCTTCCCAAAGCGTGCAGCACACTTTCCTTGACGAGGTGCAGAGAGTGTCCAGGAGATACACGAGGAATCTTTTAATGGTATATCATTACAATAAATTTAGTTTCCCCCCCAAACATTTCAAATGAGTAACATGGTGCTGGAAGAGGCACAGATTTTGGCTTTGTTATGTTTTATGTCTTCTTTCTTAAAATAAAGCTCTATTGTATTTTTTTATTGTTTATTTGGGTTTTCAGAGGAAGTGTGCATGTTAAGATTACACTAAGACCAGTATTTCCCAACCTTAGTAATTTTAAGGTGTGTGGGCTTCAACTCCCAGAATGCATTGCTGGCTGGGGTGCTGTAGAAATTGAAGTTTGTACATCTTCAAATGGCTATGATTGGGAAATGTAGCACTAAAGGAAAGTATGGTGGCAAACAAAATTAGGAAGCTCTACTCTAAAATATCATAAGTAAAGAACATATACAGGTAGTCCTCGGCTGACAACAAGTCATTTGGTGACTGTTTGAAGTTACAACAGCACTGAAAAAAGATCAATTTTCACACTTACAATCATTGCAACAACCCTATGGACACATGACTTACATTTGGATGCTTGACAATTGACTCACATTTATGACCGTTGCACTGTCCTGGAGTCACGCCATCCCCTTTTGCGACCTTCCGACAAGCAAAGTCAATGGGGGAACCTGATTCAATTAACAACCGTGTTACTAATTTAAGAATTGCAGTGATTCATTTAAGAAATGAGTCGTAAACTCATTTTACAAATTTCTCATTTAGCAACATAAATTATGGGCTCAATCGTGGCTGTAAGTTGAGGACTACCTGTACTTAATTTCAAATTGTTTGTTCACTTTTTGTACGTAATTTAATTGTGATGCTTTGCCGAACTTGATTCTACCGCCTTAAGTGAGAGATGTAAAACACTGTTGTAAGATGTAAGAATCAAATCAAATCTAGTATTCCTTTTTAGAAATTATTTAGTAGATTAAGCACATCGAAAGCAAGTATTAAAAAACTCAGTTATCAAGTGAGGATCGTTCAATAATTTGCTTTCTTTGTATCCAGTTAGAGATATTAGAAGCTTAGAATGAATACTTTGACGAAATTGAGATTACAACAACGTGCTTCCATTTAGAAATAACTCTGCTTAATATTTTAGTATTCTAGTGAACTGAAGAAAATAGATCCGGATCATCTTATTGCGTTGGTCACAGAGGTTATTCCCAAGTACTCCTGTCTTGTCTTCTGTCCCACTAAAAAGAACTGTGAAAACGTAGCAAGCATGATAAGCAAACACATAAGCGGGTATGTCTCCTATGTGCACTTCAATCGCTAAACTAACATTTTCATGGATCTCCGGGTGTCACTGTTAACCTGATGCAGATCTATTGCATTTGCATCCATCCTAAGCCAAAAGCAAAGCATCCCAGGTTATGTCCGTTAGCATTCCAAGAATAGCAGTAACGATGCATAACGGGAGTCCCCAAACTTGGCAACTTTAACACTTGCAGAATTCAACTCGCAGAATTCGCGAGCCAACGTGACCAGCTGAGAAATTTGGGGAGTCGAAGTTCACGAGACTTAAATTTGCCGTGTTTGGAGAACCCTGATATATAGGACTGAGAATTATTATTCCCAACAATCGAGCACTTCTACCAATATAATCTGCACCAAGTAATCTGCACCAAGAGGTACTGCAAGCCCGCCCCTCCCCCCTTTCAATTCTGGAGCCGACTGGAAGTCCATTTCCCCCACCATAGAGTCTCCTCCTAGTGCAGCTTCCTTTAACCGACCGGCGACAGGGAGCCACAGCAGAGGGATGAAAGAGCCACATGCAGCTCGAGATCCACAGGTTGCCAACCCCTGGCCTAAGCAACAGTCAAAGAAGAGAGCTTAGCAGCTAATTTAATTAATTTAATTTAATTTATTATATTTATAAACCGCCCCCTCTCCCCAAAGGGACTCGGAGCTAGGCAGCGGGTAGAGCAAGAGGCTCAAAAGAGACCCTATTCGGCTTCTCTAGCTATAAAGGAGATAGCAGGAGACTTGTATTTTCAAACCTACAAAATTCTGTTAGCGTAGCTGTCACTCTTGGAACGTCGGCCCACCAGCCAATTTTCCGGGTAGTGGGAGTCCCGTGCCATCGCTCCATGGAGAAGGATCAAAAGAAGGAGTATACCTCTTTGTCTAATGCAGTGGTGAAATTCAATTTTTTTACTACCAGTTCTGTGGGCAGGGCTTGGTGGGCGTGGCTTGGTGGGCCTGGCAGGGGAAGGATACTGCAAAATCCCCATTCCCTCCCCACTCCTGGAGGAAGAATATTGTAAAATCTGCATTTCCACCCCACTTCCAGGGGAAGGATACTGTAAAATCCCCATTCCTTCCCCATCCCACTAACCTGCTTTCCAGCTCCGCTCTCCTCTGCAGGGCAACAGAAGAAGACCCAGCCAATCAGCTGGGACTCCAATCCACTGGGACTCGGGAGGCAGAGAATAGATGGGGGCGGGGCCAGCCAGAGGTGGCATTGGCAGGTTCTCCTCACTACTCAAAATTTCTGCTACCGGTTCTCCAGAACCTGCTGGATTTCACCCCTGGTCTAATGCTACCTTTTCTTTCCTAGAGACCTTAGAAAGCTCAGGGAGAAAGAAAAATACAATCTTCTAAAAGAGTTAAGAAACAACTGCAGTGGGAAACTTTGCCCCGTTTTGAAGCGGACGATCCCGTTTGGAATTGCTTACCACCACAGCGGTCTCACCAGCGATGAACGGAAATGTGTAGAAGCGGCTTATTCCTCAGGCGTCCTCTGTCTGCTAACCTGCACATCTACGCTTGCTGCGGGAGTGAACCTGCCCGCTCGAAGGTTGTACTACCGGCTTTTCTTTCTAAGGTCCATCGCGTGAAATGTGGTAGAAACCCAGAACATTTCTTTCACCGAATCCTCAAAACGTTTGGCATGACCCATGAGCAAAGCAATGCTCCTTAAGTATCCAAGTTGGCTGTTTCAAACAGCAGCTACGGAAATTCTAATAATTCAGTGTTTCTTTAAAAAAAAAAAGAAAAACCATCCATACCCATTAAAAACTATTATAGTTTAACCATCCCTATCCATTAAAATTTGGTTTAGAAGCACATCTTTCCCTACATGCTATTTTTCTCTTTTTCGGATAATTATTTAGCAACAGACATTCAGTCATGTGAATCCCACCCAAAGTCTGAAAGAATATGATCTAGAACAGGGATGTCAAACATCAGCCCGCGATGTAGTCGGATCCATCGCACGGAGCTGTCCTGGAAAATGTAAAGGGCCAGCCCAAGTTGCTTCAGCCCGGTCTACCCAATGCAAAGAGGAAACATGCCAGCAGTTTGGGGAGTGGTGTCAAGCTGGCCACGACCACCCAGTCAGCCATGCCTCCTATTGATGTCAAGCTGGCCATGCCTACTCGTTTGGCCATGCCCATCTGCCCGCCCCTGATCAACCAAATCCCTTATGCGGCCCTCAATGAAATTAAGTGTGACACCCCTGATCTAGAAGGCGTGTTAGCAATGTAAAATTGAGACGCACTTTTTGAGCATAGCTTGCTTTAAAAAAAAAAAAAGATGCTTAATTCAGTATTCTGATAACGTAGAAAGCATGTCAATGTCCCTCTTTTGCTGCCTTCTCTAGTAAGTAGTATTCTGTAATGTAGAGCAGGGGTCTCCAACCTTTGCAACTTTAAGTCTGAAGGACTTCAGCTCCCAGACTTCTCCAGCCAGCTTTGCTGGCTGGAGAATTCTGGGAGCTGAAGTCCTTCAGACTTAAAATTGCAAAGGTTGGAGACCCCTGATGTAGAGGTGCCGATAACCATTCCTTAAAAGCACTGAAAATGTTACTTAGTTTGGGTAATGAAATGCTTGCAAAAATAAAACAACCACGCTCAGAAAGCACCCATGACCCTTCAGTGGAGATAAGATGTAAGCAGTAACCGCCAACACCTGCTGATAGTTATTTCCTCCATCTATACATGAAATCACTAATTGGGCCACTGAAATGATGGCCCATGTGCTGGCATTTTGGAACAGTGACTTCCATACCTTAATTGTATCTGCTTTCATTCCAGAACAAATGCTTCTTGTCTTTGGTTTGATTTAAATGTTCTTATGGCTTAAAACAGTGATGGTGAACCTTTTCGGCACCAAGTGCCAAAAAGGGAGCGTGCATGCTCATCAGGGCTGCAACCCGGAACAGGAGATGCCCAGAGGGCACATGCGCGCTATGAAATGAACTTCCAATTTCCAGCGTGCACATGTGCACAGGCCAGCTAATCTTCCAGTTAATGGCATGCATGTGCGCGCGACCAACAGCTGGGCGGTGTGCATGCACAAGTCGGAAACTGGAACACCAGCTCTTCCGGTTTCTGGCGCTGTTGCCCACGCGAAGGTCCGTTGAATGCTGCCCCGCGTATGCACGCCAGAAACCTGGAAGAGGAATAGGCAATGCCACTTCGGGCACACATACGATTCGCCATCATGGACTTAGGATAGCCCGCATTATCCCATTGTTAGCAATAATTCCATTCTGACCATTATTCCTTTATGCACTTTAAATATTCTAAATATTCTGCTATCTATCGAGATTTTTGTTTTGTTTTAGTGTTTAGAAGTTCAGATATTGTGTGATTCGTCTGTTGTTGAAGAACATTCAGTAAAAACGTCTGTTTGCCTTAATTACCTTAAAAGTATTTTCAAGCACTTTTGCTTAAGGAGGAAAGAAAAATAATGGATATAAGTGGGAAGTACATAATTAAAGTACGTGTCCATGGATTCCATAGGGTTATTTTAAGAGCGCCGTATGTCGCTACCGAATTCCTGAAGAAGAACCAGTATAAACAGATGATTGGCCGAGCTGGTCGTGCTGGCATTGACAAGGCTGGTGAAAGTATTCTGATCGTGCAGGAGAAAGACAAAGGACTGGTAACTTAACTGAAAAGAATGGCCACTTTGAGATTTCTAAGTCTTTGGGATTAATTGATTAAATAGTAGTGGGAGGAGCTGAAATCTATAAGGCCTTGGTCTGAAATTATTTATTTCTTCTTTTACTAAGTAAATTTAAAGATAGCTTCACTTTAGGAGGACAAATAAGTTCCTCATAACTTTGTCACTGCCCTGTAATATCATAATCTAAGTTTACAAATGTTTGCTTCTTTGCTTTGGTAGAAAGTGTGCTCCCTTTTCACCAATTTAGGGCAGGATTGTGGCATTTAAGGACAATTGTATTTATTTATTAATTAAAAGAGTGAAGCTATCCCATGTCACAAAAACCAGGCCTTTTTTCTATTCCCCTCACATCTTCTTGAATAGGTTAGTGTTACAATGCAGTCATTGTAAAGCAAGTGATAATGTATAGTTATATATCTTGAGAAAAGATACTGCAAAAACATAGGGCTACCTTATAGGGTGGCTCAGCGGCTAAGACGCTGAGTTTGCCTGTCAGAAGGTTGGCAGTTCAGCGGTTCGAATCCCTAGCGCCATGTAATGGAGTGAGCTCCCATTACTTGCCCCAGCTCCTGCCAACCTAACAGTTTGGATGCATGTAAAAATGCAAGTAGAAAAATAGGAACCACCTTTGGTGGGAAGGTAACAGCGTTCCATGCGCCTTTGTTATTTAGTCATGCCGGTCACATGACCATGGAGAAGTCTTCAGACAGCACTGGCTCTTCGGCTTTGAAACGGAGATGAGCACCGCCCCCTAGAGTCGGGAACGACTAGCACATATGTGCGAGGGGAACCTTTAACTTTTTGCTGTACCTTTGAGAAGATGATGTTCCTAATGATAAAATGACTTGGATAGGTGAGACAATACAGAGCAAGAAATGATATTAATTGCATTCATTGCAAGAAATGATATACAGTAATCCCTCGTTTTCCGCGGCTTCATTTTCCGCGGCTTCAGTGCTTCGCGGGTTTTTCAATAATACAGAATAGAAAAAAAATGCATTGGTAGGAGGCAAGCGCCTCCTAGTGCTTGCTTTAAACGATGTCCACCAACTCAAGTTTCCGGTATAGTGTATTGCGAATCAGTTTCCGTGGAAGGGTCCGGTCCCGATTAACCGTGAAAAACGAGGGATTACTGTAATTAAAATAATTCTTGGGATATAACGGAGCAAGCATTTCATCATGTTATAAATACATGTCAGTATCACAACTTCTTTTCCACACTTATTATGTTTCATTAATACATGCTATACATTTGTTTTAAGGTTCAAAATTTAATAACCAGTCCCCTAGAAAGCTGTTACAGCACTCTTCTGCTTGGATCCAACAAGGGCATCCGAAGCTTACTCTTATCGGTGGTTGGTTTAAAGGTTGGTAATTCTAAAATGTTAATTTTCAGCTACAGTACTTTAATGATAAATCAAAGAGAGCAGTTTATCAGTAACAACTTAAAAGTAATAGCAACGGCACATTTAAATACCCCTTTACAGCCTCTCTCTAAGTGGTTTACAGCAGGGGTCTCCAACCTTTGCAACTTTAAGTCTGAAGGACTTCAGCTTCCAGAATTCTCCAGCCAGCAAAGCTGGCTGGAGAATTCTGGGAACTAAAGTCCTTCAGACTTAAAGTTGCAAAGGTTGGAGACCCCTGGTTTACAGAGTCAGCCTATTGCCCCCAACAATCTGGCTCCTCAGTTTACTGACCTTGGAAGGATGGAAGGCTGAGTCAACCTTGAGCCCTATCAGGATTGAACTCCAGGTTGTTGGCAGAGTTCGCTTTGCAATACTGCATTCTAAACACTGTGTCCTCAAGGCTCCTTCTACCCTCTTAAGTAAAACAACTAATGATAAAAATTCTCTTCTGTCATGGCTGTAAATTGTTTTTCGCTCAAACGAAGCCTTTAGTTAGTTTAATATTTGACTCTTGGTATTCTGTTACAGATAGCAAACAACCCTGAAGAAATTTACCAGTTCATGTGTGCCACCTTACTTAGTATACAGCCACAGCTCCTGTCTAACAAGAGCCTGCGGGATGTAACAATGGAAGCGTTACAATGGCTAAAACAAAATGGGCTGCTAAAAGAAAAAGAAAATTCTGACAGTGAAAATAATCTATCTATCACTCAGTTGGGCCGAGCTACCTTCAAAGGTAAAAGGTGTTTGTGTTACTGGTTAAAATGAAGTTAAGCAGAATCGGCCTTACTAATAAGCAGAATGAAGTAGTCACTTCCAGAAGTGTTCATGGGAAGGTCATGGGGTAGAGGGGGGGGGGGGAAATAAAGTGATGAGGCAGTGCAAGCTCCACCCCTTTTGTGTGCATGCATAAGAAAGGGTGGAGCTTACAGCACAACCCTGCTTTTGTTGTTTTAGGGTCAGATCCTGTGGATCAGTGATGAAATTTATTTATTTTTTTACTACCAGTTCTGTGGGCGTGGCTTGGTGGGCATGGCAGGGGACGGATACTGCAAAATCTCCATTTCTACCCCAATCGGGCCAGCCAGAGGTGGCATTTGCCGGTTCTCCAAACTACTCAAAATTTTCGCTACCGGTTCTCCAAACTACTCAAAATTTTCGCTACCGGTTCTCTGGACTACTCAAAATTTTCGCTACCGGTTCTCTGAACTACTCAAAATTTTCGCTACCGGTTCTCCAAACTACTCAAAATTTCCGCTACCGGTTCTCTGAACTACTCAAAATTTCCGCTACCGGTTCTCCAAACTACTCAAAATTTCTGCTACCGGTTCTACGAACTACTCAAAATTTCCGCTACCGGTTCTCTGAACTACTCAAAATTTCCGCTATCGGTTCTCCAAACTACTCAAAATTTCCGCTACCGGTTCTCCAAACTACTCAAAATTTCCACTACCGGTTCTCCAAACTACTCAAAATTTCCGCTACCGGTTCTCCAGAACCTGTCAGAAACTGTTGGTTTTCACCCCTGGCTGTGGATGCCTCTACTCACCTCAGGATGCAGATTGCATGTAATCCTTAATTTTAATCCTATCTTAGGTTCAGTTGAATTGGCACACTGTGACACCCTCTACGCAGACTTGAAGAAAGGACTTGAGGGACTAATACTTGAAAGCTACCTTCATTTGATCTACCTGATAACACCCTATGATATGATTCCCCAGTGTAGCCCAAATTGGCTGGTCTACTTTAAACAGGTAAGATGCTTCTGTCAGAGTGTTTTTGTTTGTTCGCAGCAGCACATCCAGCAAGCACACAAGTAAATGAACTTAAGCAGGATTGAATTCTATATAAGAAACTTCTTTATATACAATACCAAGCAGCAGAATTCAGCATACAATATCAGGAGCACAGAAGCAATAGTCATAGAAGCAAGTCATTACAGAGTGGAGAGATACAGAGGCCTCATATATTCTATGGAGGCTGAGAAGTTATAGAGGCCAAACCAACTTTTATACACAGTTCAGCAAGTCTAAGCCACACCCAGACTTCAAACTGTCTCTTATAGCAAACAAATACTATGTTTCAGTATTCCAACAGTCCCCATTGGCTGACCGGTTGCCATGTCTAGTCCAACAGTCCTCATTGGCTGATCTGTTGCCATGTCTATTCCAGTCTATGAACATACTCTGACAACTTCCAAAAAAAGCATCATTGGATATCTTCTCCCTAAGCCTAGATTAATAGAGAGGTATTCCTAACAACACCAGGATAATTAAAACCCTGTCTTCTGTAGTATTAAATTTCACTGAGAAGAGATTCTTCTTTCTTGTTGTTGTTTTAATAACCTCTCTACACAAAAATTGTGTGTTTGGTCTCCTTGGCACTCTCATTACAGTATAAATGAAATTGATTGATTTATACCAATGCTACTGACAAAAGGCTAAACAAAGAAGTTAAAATCATGCAGTTACAGGATTTAGATCTTTTGGAAATTCATTCGCTGTTGTGAGATATTTTTTACCTTATCAGTTAAAAATTAAGGACTTTTATGCAGAGATTCAGATTTTACCAAATACATCATAAGTGTTTTTATTTACAGAGAAAACGTGTGAAGTATTAACTATATTTAATATGTATTCATTTATTTAATATGTGTATATATACCCGTCCCGTACAATCAAATTTCAAAGCAGTATGCAAATGAGATACTGTGATTAAAATGATAAAATACTGCCGTGAAACCCAAGTTCATTTAAACAATCAGGTTAATATAAGGAGAGTTAAAAACTCAGGTCATCTATTCAAGGACAGCACAAAATGCCCATGGCAGGGGTTGGCAACCCGCAGCTCTGGAACCGCATGTGGCTCTTTCATCCCTCTACTGCGGCTCCCAGTCAGCAGAGGAAACAGGATGCTGTGCTAGGAGGAGAAGAAAACAGACCTCCGGTCAGCAGAGGAGAAAGAACACCACACTAGGAGGAGACTCTGGTAGGAGAACTGGACTTCTGGTCGGCTCCAGAATTGAACGGGGGGCTTCCGGTTAAGACCTTTGTGGCTCTTTGCCTGTTTAAGGTTGCCAACCCCTGACCCAGGGGGAAGAACTAGGTGTTTCTTATGCACCTGAGGAAGAGGGATAAGTAACTTGGAGTGCCAGAGCCATCCCAGAGAAGGCTTACCTACAGGATTGTCAATTGCCAGGCTTTTACAAGTGGCCACTTTTAGTAGCATTCCCCCATGGTGTATGGAAATCCTTCTTAGCAGAAACTCAGTCTGCTATACCCCTCCTGAGCTTCAGGAAAACGATGAAGATTTTTTATTTCATCTCACTTAGAAGGTAAGTGTATTAGAGCTGAAGGTGAAATTTGCTGGTACAGGTTTCTAAGTTCTGGTTCCCTATCTTTTTTATTTTGTAATTTTCTAATACATTTCTGGGTGTTATGTAATGTTGACATTGTTATCCACCCATATCCTTCCCACAAGGATGCACATATCTTTGCATTTACCCCTGCTTGAAGCTGAATAAATACAACAGCTCCATTTTAATATTTGTCATGCACAAAGGATAGATTGGGTCCTGTCGTTGCTATTTGCTAAACATTAAACCTGAGCTGATTATAATGTGTTTGTTTGTTTTAGTTCAATCAACTAACTCCAATAGAACAACAAGTAACCAGCACTGTTGGAGTGCCAGAGAGCTTTATTACCAAAAAGGCATCTGGACAAGCCATCAAGAATGTAAGAGAAAGATTTGTTTATTTAACGTTGTTATGAGAATGACCGCCAGAAAAATACACTTGTAATTGTTTATTTAAATGATTATAAGTTTCTCTTCCTTCTCTTCCCCACTTTCTCTTTGTATTTAAGCTCCTTGTTCAAGTATTATCTAATGATCAAAATTTGGAAGCATGATCTAAGAATAGTACAAATACAAAAGAATTAAACTAATTCATTTGATATTGTGAAGAATGCAGAGAAGAGCAAAAAAGATGATTAGGGGACTGAAGGCTAAAACATATGAGGAACAGTTGCAGGAACTGGGTATGTCTAGTTTAATGAAAAGAAGGACTAGGGGAGACATGAGAGCAGTCTTCCAATATCTCAGGGGTTGCTACAAAGAAGAGGTAGTCAAGCTATTTTCCAAAGCACCCGAGGGCAGAACAAGAAGCAATGGGTGGAAACTAATCAAGGAGAGAAGCAACTTAGAACTGAGGAGAAATTTCCTGACAGTGCGAATAATTAATCAGTGAAACAGCTTGCCTCCTGAAGTTGTGAATGCCCCAACACTGGAAGTCTTTAGGAAGATGTTGGATAGCCATTTGTCTGAAATGGTGTAGGGTTTCCTGCCTAGGCAGGGGGTTGGACTAGATGACCTCCAAGGTCCCTTCCAACTCTGCTATTGTATTGTATTGTATTGTATTGTACATATTGAATGAATTGGCAGGAAAATGTTTTTAATTGTAATCTCAGAATCAGCAGAAAAAGTCTACATTTATATTTCCATTATTTATATTGCAAATTCTATTTTGGGAATGAGTATAACTCTGTCCCTTAGATACATGCTTCATTGTTTCTACATTGTGAAATGTACTGTAATTACTTAAGGAACTTAGAGAAATGGAAGCTTGCAAAAGATTTTTTTTAATGTTGTTTTCAGTTTCTTTATGAACTTGATATCTTCTTAGGAACTGGATAGTAATACTGTTAATAGACTTTACCTGTCCCTCATCCTTCATACCTTGTTAAGAGAAACCAACATATGGGATGTGTCAGAAAAATTTAATGTAGCACGAGGATTTGTTCAATCTCTTCTCAATTCAGCGGCTTCATTCTCCTCCTCAGTTTTGCATTTTTGTGAGGTAACGTACAACTGCTAAATAATTCACTGCAAGTCAAAAAACACCATTCATTACTTTTCTTTGGGGAAAAAGTTATTATTTCTTTGGTAATTATCTAATACAAATTTCCCTTCTTAGCCTTAGAACCAATGATCAGTGTATTACTTTGCTCCCCTGCTGAACAGTTTTCAAATTGAAAATAGACTCACAGAGATCTTGTAATTTTGTGTGTCTCATTTTGCAACCAGTCTCTCTGATATTTTAATTGTATGACTGATTGACTGATTGAAATTTATATGGTCACCCACTCACTCTCAGTGACTCTGAGTGGCTTGCAAAACTAAAATTGCCCCTTTGCAAATACGGTAATGTATTGACATTCTGTAATAACTTTTTTTCCCGTTATCGCAACTTTTAAAGATGTTACGTTATCACATTGTAGCCTCCAAATATGTAGGGCACAATTTAATCCTTTTATCCATTGGAAACATTTAGATTCCGCTGTGGTCTAGAGGTGGAGCTCTTGCCTCACAAGCAGGAGGTTGTGAGTTCGATCCTAGGTAGAGGCAGATGTGGGGTCTCCTGCTTGGGCAGGGGGTTGGACTAGATGACCTGCAAGGTCCCTTCCAACTCTGTTAATCTGTTAATGAGATTTGAGTAAGCAGATCCCAATAAGAGAAGAAATTGAGCAGGGATTGATTGATTGATAACTTTCTAAATAAAATTGACCAACAGAAATATTGGTAATGTGTTTTCTTACAGGAGCTGGAAGAGTTTTGGGTTTATAAAGCTCTTCTGCCAGAACTTACCAAGAGACTAAGCTATTGTGTTAAAGCAGAACTTATTCCTCTTATGGAGGTGGCGGGAGTTTTGGAGGTTAGTAAAGTCTCGTTAGATGGCTTATATCACGGGTGTCAAACTCGCCGCATCCCATTGATGTCGCGTGACGTATTCCATTCTTTGCAGAGCTGAGGTGGGCATGGCCTGCCTATGACGCATCCAGCCCAAGGGCCGCCAGTTTGACCCTCCTGGTTTATATGAATTGTTTTTACAAATAGGTTAACCATGAGAATTTTCAGAAATCCAAGCAGAATGTAAGGATAACTTCTAAAAGATTTTCTGGCTGGTCCCTACAAGGTAGTCCTCAACTTTCAATAGTAACTGAACAGCACTGAAAAAAAGTGACTTATGATCATTTTCACACTTATGACCATTGCAGCATTCCCGTGGTCACATGATCATAATTCAGATGCTTGGCAACTGGCTGGTATTTATGACAGTTACTATATTTATTTATTTATTTATTTTATTTATTCAAATTTATACCCCGCACCTTCTCCAAAAAAGGACCCAGGGCGGCCTTCCAGGATCATTGCAACCTCCTGACAAGGAAAGTCAATGGGGAAGCCAGATTCATTTAACAACTGTGTTATTAACTGCTGCAGTGATTCACTTAACAACCGTGGCAAGATAGGTTGTAAAATGAAGCAAAACTCACTTAACAACCGTCTCACTTAGCAACAGAAATGTTGGGCTCAACTGTGAACCTAAGGACCACCTGTACTTCCTGAATCTTTCTAGTTGCAGAAAGGAATGGCACATTGACAGGTGTCTTCAATGTAAATCTCACACCTGAATTCAGAAATGCCGTATTTTTGGGAGTATAAGACGCACCGGAGTATAAGATGCACCATGATTTTAAAGAGGCAAATTTTTTTTAAAAAGGGTTTTGCATTCTGCAGACCTCCCAAAAACAGCCTGTTTTTTGTGAAAACAGGCCCATTTTTTTTTTCAAAAAAAGGGCATGAATAGCATTTAGGAAGTTTGTAGAGGGCTCCTGGGGGTGGGGGCAAAAATGAGCAAAAACTGGCCTGTTTTTCTTCAAAAAAGGTATGGATAACCCTTAGGAGGCTTATAGAATGCTTCTGGGGGCTGTGTGGGCAAAATTGAGCAAAAAACGGCCCATTTGTGGCTCATTTATGTATTTTATAGTTATTTTAATTTTCCCTGTGCACCGCTCCGAGTCCCCTTGGGGAGAGGATGCGGTATATAAATAAATTTATTATTATTATTATTATTATTATTTGTGCCCTCCCCACCCCCAGGAACACTCTGAAAGCCTCCTAAAGGCTATGCATGGCCATTTTGGTGAAGGAGATGGGGTTTTGGGAGACAAAAAGTGCTGTATTCAATGTATAAGACGCACCCAGATTTTCAGCCTCTTTTTTGAGGGGGGGAAAGTGCGTCTTATACTCCGAAAAATACAGTAGCTTGCTTGGGTGCTTTTCTTTCAACTTTTGCCCCCTTAGCTATTGGACATCAGTTTCTGCTTTGCAGACCTGGGTGAAGATAGATACTGGCAGCTATTTATTTTTCAGTACAGAGACATTATGGGTCTGTTGTGGTTGAGGAATTCTGGGAATTGGTCCACAGGTCTTATTGCCGCAAACTTGGATACTCCTGAGGTGTAATGTCTTGCTCCGTTGTTTAGCGCTCCCCTTTTAATTATCTTCTCCGCTGCTTCACAGGCTCGAGCCAAGCAACTCTACAACTTAGGCTATAAAACCTTAGCTCACTTGGCCAATGCAGATCCAGAACTTCTAGTCAAGAGTGTTGAACATATGTCCAGAACCCAGGCCAGGAAAATAGTTTCCTCTGCAAAGGTAAGTAAAGCAGTTGTGAGACACTCTGGACCAGTGGTAGTCAACCTGGTCCCTACCACTAGTGGGCGTTCCAGCTTTCATGGTGGGTGGTAGGGGTTTTGTCCAATACTGAAGCACTTTCCTTTTTTTAATTGAATTGACTTCCCTACTTTATAAATCACCATTACTGTGGAACCGGTGGGCGGTTAGGAAATTTTACTACTAACAGAGATGCAAAAGTGGGCGGTAGGTATAAAAAGGTTGACTACCCCTGCTCTGGACCAAAGGTGGGTTGTTGCTGGTTCGGCCCAGTTCAGCCAAACCCTTAGTGCAATTCTGGCCTGGGTCGCAGAACCGGCAGCAACCCAGGCCTGCCACATCCCCAAACCGGTTTCCTGGCTGCCACCATTTTGGATTTTAGTGACTGGGCATGCGCAATTCACTGTAAATTGTTCTGTGCACGCACGAAGGACAATTTACATTGAACAGCGTGCAGCGCACATGTGATGCGTGGGTTGCGAACTGGCAGCAACCCACCCGTGCTCTGGACCAATTTCTATTTTAAGTGGGAAGAGGTCTTACATAGTCTTCGGTAGAAATCAGGATGAAAATAATCTCCCATCTTTGGCAAATAGCCATCCTGTCACTGTTTAAATCAGAGGTCTTCAAATTTGGCCACTTTTAAGACTTTAAGATCCAGAATTGTGGGAGTTGAAGTCCACAAGTCTTAAAGTTGCCAAGTTTGGAGGCCCCCGGGGCCCCATGTCTCCCGCATGTGCACCGCCCCCTCTGCGCATGCACGGCAGAGACCTGAAAATCAGCTGAGTGGCAGGAGGCGCGCACACATGCATGGTAGAGCTGAGCTGGGGTGATGGCTCATGTGCCTGCAGAGAGAGTTCTGCATGCCACCTGTGGCACATGTGCCATAGGTTCGCCATCATGGCACTGTAGTGAAAAGTTGTTTGACTTTTTTGCCTTTGAATGCAGATGCTCCTGGCTGAGAAAACTGAGGCTTTACAAGAAGAAGTTGAAGAATTACTGCGAATACCCACGGATGTTCCATGAGGCTTTTTATTTTTCTGTCAATCCAAGAATCAATCAATTATCTCCCGCCTTGATCATTCCTTGTACATAAACTGTATATATAAATGTAATAAAGTTTATACCTCAGAAAAAATATTTGTAAAAAAATCATCAGCACATTTTGTTTTGTACATGATGAAATTGCATTTATTTTTTGCCGTCTGCATTGTGTTTTATCTTTCAGAGGTATTGCCATTAACGACATGATTTTGCATTTCATTTCGGTGTCACTATTTTTATTAGATTTCTTCATGACTCTTAACAAGATCGTCCTGCAAAATTAAGTTTATTCTTGTATTTGAACTCTATTTTGGAGATTATGGGGAGAATTATAAAGGCATAATTGACATCGCTGTCTATATTTGCTATATATGAAATGCTTTTTCAATTAGTTTAGTCCAGGGGTCTGCAAAGTCGGCTCTTTTAAGACTGGTGGACTTCAACTCCCAGAGTTCCCCAGCCAGCATAGCTGGCTGGGGAATTCTGGGAGTTGAAGTCCACCAGTCTTAAAAGAGCCGACTTTGCAGACCCCTGGCTTTAGTCTATTTGGGTAACTAACTCCCTAGCTCAGTGGTAGGATTCAAAATTGTTTATTACTGGTTCTGTGGGCGTGGCTTGGTGGGCGGGGTGTGGCTTGGTGGGCCTGGCAGGGGAAGAATACTGTAAAATCTCCATTCCCTCCACACTCCAAGGGAAGGTTACTGCAAAATCCCCATTTCCTCCCTGAGACTCGGGAGGCAGAGAATAGATGGGGGCGTGGCCAGTCAGAGGTGGTATTTACCAGTTCTCTGAACTACTCAAAATTTCCGCTACCAGTTCTCCAGAACTGGTCAGAACCTGCTGAATACCACCTCTACCCTGCCTATATTCACGCCATATATTAGTGCCACAAATTAGCCAACATATTTTATTTAGAGTACCATGCCAAATAAGGTCTAATGATTAATTCATGATTTGGTATACTGTGCCAATTGAGAGACTAAAGACTAAATTGACAATTTAGAGGCTAAAACATGAAGAACGGTTGCAGGAACTGGGTATGTCTAGTTTAATGAAAAGAAGGACTATGAGAGAAATGATAGCAGTGTTCCAGTATCTCAGGGGTTGCCACAAAGAAGAAGGAGTCAAACTATTCTCCAAAGCACCTGAGGGCAGAACAAGAAGAATGGGTGGAAACTAATCAAGGAGAGAAGCAACTTAGAACTGAGGAGAAACTTCCTGACACTTAGAACAATCAACCAGTGGAACAGCTTGCCTCCAGAAGTTGTGAATGCCCCAACACTGTAAGTCTTCAAGAAGATGTTGGATAGCCGTTTGTCTGAAATGGTGTAGGCTTCCTGCCTAGGCAGGGAGTTGGACTAGATGACCTCCAAGGTCCCTTCCAACTCTGCTATTGTATTTGTATTTATTAATTAATTAGTTTTGAATATTTCTTTAACTATGATTGTTTAAAAAATAACCCACCCCAAGCAAGACTGAAAAATATATGCATAAGCAAAATGTACAGGTATTAAAAGGTAGCCATTACAAGTACAGCTAAAACCACATACCCACAGAGGTTGTAACCCAGGACGTAAACTATCATTATTAATCACAGTAGCTCAAGAAAAGCCACCCACGCAGTGGCTAAATACGATGGCCTGGTTCACGTACAAAGATATCTGACTTTGTTTCCGTAGGGAGTGTGCATCTGTACAAAATCTATTTCAAAAAAAAAGACCACAAAATGAAAGCACTGGAAGATCGTTGGCTAAAAGGAAAGCCGATACTGACAATGAAAATAGGTTTGAGTGGAGCGGAACGTTTAAGACAATTGTAAATATTGGCAAGGTTGTGTAACAGCTGGAGAAAGGTCAGAAAAAATACCGTATTTTTCGAAGTATAAGACTCACAATTTTCCCTCAAAAAGAGGCTGAAAATCTGGGTGCGTCTTATACACTGAATACAGCAGGGGTAGGGAACTATGGCTCTTCTTTTTTTTTTATTGAAAGAGTTTTATACAAACAAATTCCCCCCCCCTTTTTTTGCCCCCCCCCATACATATAATATAATTCAGATACAAATACTGTACCCCCCTCCTCCCCCCCCAACATGATATAAATTTCTCATAAAATAACATTACCCCCTTATCCCCATCTTTTATGCTAATTCATATAAATCTTATACAAATATATTTCCCTCCCCTAACCACTCTAACCCTCCCCCACCTCCCATTCCAACCCATCCCCCAGACTTATAATAATAATATAATAATAATAGTTTTATTTATAACCCGCTCTCTCTCCCCGAGGGGACTCGAGGCGGGGCACAGGGAATTAAAAAACAGTTAAAAACAGGCAAGATACAAACATAAAAACAATAAATATAAAATTAAAAGGCAGATTAAATAATTATCCCTGCGCTAAAATCCCCCAATTAATTAAAAAGAGACTACCCTAGGCTGGCCAAGCGGAAAAGATGTGTTTTTAATTTTAGACGGAAGGAGCGGAGGTCCGTGGTTGTTCTAATGTCGGGGGGAAGGTCGTTCCAGAGGGCTGGGGCCGCCACAGAGAAGGCCCTTCCCCTGGGCGTCGCCCGCTGACAAAGTCTAGTGGACGGCACCCGGAGAAGTCCCTCTCTGTGGGAGCGAATCGGCCGTGAGGATGTATGGGGCAGGATCCGATCCCGCAGACTTCCACTATACGCCACTCGTAATAGTTCCAAACAACCCATATGTTATTCATTCTCCTCACGTTGTTCCCCTTGCTTATTAACTTATCAGTCTAATCATTCTTACCTAAAAGCAGTGGCGTAGCGTGGGTTGTCAGCACCCGGGGCAAGGCAAGTAATTTGCGCCCCCTAACCCCTGGATTTTAGCACTCGAGTCTCTTCCACTCCATTGCCCGCCGCAGGGCCCCCGCCCGCCGCCGCCCCCTCCTCGGCAGCGGCTGTGGCACCCGGCGGCGAGGCAACCCCTTCGCTCATCCTTCTCGGTGCCTTTCTAGCCCCCCCCCCCCCCGGGAAGCAGCGGCATCGAGGACGGGGAGGGCGCAGCATGCGGAGCGGCGGGGAAGCGAGAAACGGGAAGGGGGGAGAGGAGGGGTGCAGGAAGATCCGACGGCAGCGGGGTAGGGGAGGCAGCCGCAGCCGGCAGGTACCCGAAAGAGCTGGCCTCCCTTCGATCCGGAGAGCGCGACGCCTCTCCCGCCCTGTCAGCTACATCTCCGCGCATTCACAAGACCGCTGCTGAATCAGCTGGAACGCGCGAGCTCTCCCCACCTTCCGCCCGCCGAGCTCTCTTCCTTTTCCCTGCGATTTCCCGCCCCCTCCCGGTTTCCTGGATTCCGGATCCCCCCTTCCCCGCCCGAGAAATAATACTAATAAAAATATGAAAAATCCCCTAAGATCCTTTCCCCAAGGAAGAAGACGGGGCGACGGGGAGAAAACGCCTCCTCTTGCAGCCGCTCTTGCTTCGGGCGACGCTTCTCCGGTCCCCGCGGCGGTGGCCACATTCCCCGGCTGCCGCTGTTCCTGCCTTACTCGATCCCCTTTCCCGAAGCGACGGGGAGCTGCGAGTGCGAGCGCGCGCCCCCCAGATGTTGCGCCCGGTGCGGCCCGCACCCCCTGCACCCCCCACGCTACGCCACTGCCTAAAAGCTACATGATATTTTCTAGTCTGGTATTTATTTTGTATATAATCAATCCATTTTTCCCATTCCTGTATATACTTCTCCTGCTTCTGGTCTTTTAAGAAAGCTGAGATTTTTGCCATTTCCGCAAACCCCGCCACTTTTTGTATCCATTGGTCAATCGTAGGTAAAACATCTTTTTTCCAATGCTGAGCAATCAGCAACCTAGCTGCTGTGACCATATACAAAAGCAATTTCATTTCCCCCTTTGTAGAGTCCTTAATTATACCCAATAAAAACATTTGCGGAGTAAATTGTAGTCTTTTCTTCAATACATTTTGGATAACCCACCAGATTTTTATCCAGAAAGCTTTAACCTTATTGCAGGTCCATCATATATGAAAAAATGTAGCATCTGAACACCCACATCTCCAGCATTTTGGTTGGACATTAGGATACATACATGATAATTTCTTAGGATCTAAATACCATCTATAAAACATTTTATAAAAGTTCTCCCTTAAATTCTGTGACTGTGTAAATTTAACATTCTGAACGGGAACTATGGCTCTTTTATGACTCATGGACTTCACTACCCAGAATTGGCTGGCTCAGGAATTCTGGGTAGTGAAGTCCATGAGTCATAAAAGAGCCATACCCCTGGAATACAGCATTTTTGGCCTCCCGAAACCCCGCCCCCTTCACCAAAATGGCTGTGCATAGCCTTTAGGAGGTTTATAGAGTGCTCCTGGGAGCTGGGGAGGGCAGAAATGAGCAAAAAACAGGCCATTTTTTGCCCTCACGCCCCAGGAGTATTCTATAAGCCTTCTAAAGGCTATTCGTGCCCCTTTTTGGGGGGGACAAAAAATGGGCACGTTTATGCAAAAAAACAGGCCGTTTTGGGGAAGTTTGCAGAGTGCAAAAACTTTTAATTTGCCTCTTGGTGCGACTTATACTCCAGTGCGTTTTATATTCCAAAAAATACAGGGTAATAAGGAAACAACTGGGGTGTAAGCTTTGCAATATGATCATAGATGCAAATGTTAATAGGTAATACCTATTGCTTGTTATTCTGGCTATGCTTGGGCCATCCAAAATGGATTTGTGTGCACTTATAACATGGACAGATACCCTCTTCTCCCTAGCGCCAGATTCTGAAAATCCTGTCCTCCTCCACGATGCTTTCTTATTAGTCCAGCCCAGTGGTGGGTTTCAATTTTTTTTACAACCTCTTCTGTAGGTGTGGCCTGCTTTGTCGGTGTGGCTTTCTGGTCATGTGACTGGGTGGGAGTGGTTTGCTGGCCATGTGACTGGGTGTGGCCAACTTGTAAAATGTGGTAAGACCCACTTAACAACGTTCTTGCTTAGCAACCAAAATGTTGGCTCAGGAGCTCTGGCATTTGAAGCATACAAGTCTTACAGCTGTCAAGTGACAAGACCCTCGCACCCCTAACCCTTTAGGAAAAGAAAAAAACCCCAGGGGTGTTCAAACTTGACAGCTCTAAGACTTGTGGACTTTAACTCCCAGAATCCCTCCTCTCGCTCTTCCTCTTGATGATGGGTGGATGGGCGGGGGGAGGGAGCTGGAACCAGTTCTAAACGGCCCTGTGGATTTGTGGAACCTCTTCTATAGAAGAGCTTAGAACTGGCAGGAACCCACCTCTGGTCCAGCCCAAACTTTCTTTTTCCTGAAGCATCTATCTTGTAAATCTGTTTTAAACTGTAGTCCTGGTGGCTAAAACGGACTTTCCTGGCTCTATCTCACTTCCCACTATTTGCAACCTCCTCCTTCCTCAAGACTTTCAGAGAAACCCCAGTGTTCATTTCAAGTATGTGGTGACTGAGAAAGGTGTGAATGTTCTTGCAAATTCTGAAACTTGTGCTCGAGTTCTGTGCCTGGGTGGCTGTGACATTTCCGTGCGTGGTCATTGTAAAAGCCACGAGATGCCCACACCTGGAAAAAAGAAAAGTTGTATTTAAAGTTTTGGTCGCCACGATGTAGAAAAGACGTGGAGACTCTGGAAAGAGTGCAAAGAAGAGCAACCAAGATGATTAGAGGACTGGAGACTAAGACATATGAAGAACGGCTGCAGGAGCTGGGTATGTCTAGTTTGATGAAGAGAAGGACCAGAGGAGACATGATAGCAGTGTTCCGATATCTCAGAGGGTGCCACAAAGAAGAGGGAGTCAAACTTTTCTCCAAGGCACCTGGGGGCAGGACAAGGAGCAATGGGTGGAAACTAACCAAGGAGAGAAGCAACTTAGAACTAAGGAGAAATTTCCTAACAGTAAGAACAATTAACCTCTGGAACAGCTTGCCTCCAGCAGTTGTGAATGCCCCAACCCTGGAAGTCTTTAAAAAGATGTTAGACAGCCATTTGTCTGAAATGGTATAAGGTTCCTGCCCATGCAGGGGGTTGGACTAGAAGACCTACAAGGTCCCTTCCAACTCTGCTATTGTATTGTATTGTATTGTATTAAAGGCCATTAAGATTTCATAGCCACCTCAGTTATTGTTTGGGTGGTCACTAGGACTACACCTCGGCAATTAGTCAATACTTGAAAAACCTGTTGTAGACAGTTTGTGACTGGGTTCTTCTCTAAGTGTAGGCGTTGTCACAGTTCTGCCACCTTGAGGACTGAGTAAAACCATCATCAGAGTAGTTTCCTCCAGCAATATTTACACAACCATCATCGCTTTATCAAACCCTTTTCTCCACTGGCACAACCCAGCATCACATATCAAATTTGTGCCAACCAAACATGACTTACTTTCTGGAAAAAAATACTGTGAGCCTAAGAATTCCCTAACACCTCTTGGGGTTTGTGTTCTGTTAAAATACAGCCTGTTGTGCCTTAAAATGGCTTCTGTCCAGCACAGTGAAGTTGCTATGGTAATGGCTTCACGATACTCCACAAGGGGGCTCCCTCTGGTAAGGGGGAAAATCCAACATTAGAAATTACATTTGGTCTGGACATTTCCCCACTATAAATAAATATCCGGGCAATGTCGGGTTATCATCTAGTCCAGTGGTAGTCAACCTGGTCCCTACCGCCCACTAGTGGGCATTCCAGCTTTCATGGTGGGCGGTAGGGGTTTTGTCCGATACTGAAGCACTTTCCTTTTTTTAATTTAATTGACTTCCCTACTTTATAAATCACCATTACTGTGGAACCAGTGGACAGTTAGAAAAGTTTACTACTAACAGATACAAAAGTGGCCAGCAGGTATAAAAAGGTTGACTACCCCTGATCTAGTCTTTAAATAAAACAGGTATGCATTTGTCTTAAAACACAAAAACTCTAGGTGTCGAGTAGCACAAATTGGGCACCAATACAATGGCTGGGTTCATCCATCCTTCAAAGGAACTGCGTAGCCATGGTTAGTTGTACAAACCACAATGACTTTCATGCCGTGCTAAGCCAAAATATTATAAAACACACGACTCAGCCCAGTTTTTTCCAACTTTGACAACTTCCAGACATGTAAAGCAACTGGGAATTCTTATTCCGAGTTGCTTTACATGTTCCGAGACATGATAGCAGTGTTCCAATATCTCAGAGGCTGCCACAAAGAAGAGGGAATCAAACTATTCTCCAAGGCACCTGAGGGCAGAACAAGAAGCAACGGGTGGAAACTAATCAAGGAGAGAAGCAACTTAGAACTAAGGAGAAATTTCCTGACAGTAAGAACAATTAACCTCTGGAACAGCTTGCCTCCAGAAGTGGTGAATGCCCCAACCCTGGAAGTCTTTAAGAAGATGTTGGATAGCCATTTGTCTGAAATGGTATAAGGTTCCTGCCCACGCAGGGGGTTGGACTAGAAGACCTACAAGGTCCCTTCCAACTCTGCTATTGTATTGTATTGTATTGTATTGTATTATCAATAGCTGTGCAATCTAAAGAATTGTGGGAGTTGTTGTTAGTCCACAGATCTGGAAATGGTTGAGAAACAGTTTGTTACTGGTAACAAACTGAAGCAGTAAGGAACACATCTGTTTTCTCCCCAAGCTACTTCATGAATTCAGTTGAAGTTTGAAGTTTATTGGATTTATATGCAGTGCAATTAAAAGTTTGAATGGGACTCCAAGTTCTATTACACTGCTTAAAACAGGGGTGTCCACACTTGGGAACTTTAAGACTTGTGGACTTCAACTCCCAGAATTCCCCAGCCAGCATTCGCTGGCTGGGGAATTCTGGGAGTTGAAGTCCACAAGTCTTAAAGTTCCCAAGTTTGGACACCCCTGGCTTAAAAAAGTAGGTAGAATTTAATTCCCGATAAAGATACACAAATCTGTCATCTCTTGTTCTCTAAATGTGTTGGATGCTCAACTCCCACAATTTCCAGCTAAAATAATCCAATGCTGGGAATTCTGTAAGGCCAATATGTTTGAAAGATGTCAAATTGGGAGAGCTGGGCTGAATCAGAGGCCACCGTATTTGCCCGATTAGAGAAGATTAGGAAGGCTATGAATTGCACAGAGTAAATCAGGTGATTCACATTGTATGCTCACCCCTAGTTCAGGCATCTTCAGATAGTTTTGGATAACTGTATTTGTTTGGAATACTTATAATACACTAGCTGGATACCTGTGCTCCGCTACAAAACTATTTTCAGGAATTTTCTATTCCTGAAAACCTGCCCACTAATGCATTCCACATCCTTTTTTATCTGCTTTCTCTAAATGTATTCTTTCTCCCAGCTAATTCTCCTTTAGTTTAATAGCTTCCAAAAAAACCATCTGTTGCAATTAATTCACACAGATGGCAAGGAGAAGCCACAATGACATCATGGGTGTCATTACTCCACTGGGCAGACACAAATTATGTTGTGACATCAATTGGCCTCTTTACTCCTGTCCGGATGCCCAAAGAGTCACGTAAAAACAAAATAGCAGTGATTGGCACATGCTCAAAGGTAAAAGGGAAAGGTTCCCCTCGCACATACGTGCTAGTCGTTCCCAACTCTAAGGGGTGATGCTCATCTCCGTTTCAAAGCCGAAGAGCCAGCGCTGTCCGAAGATGTCTCCGTGGTCATGTGGCCGGCATGACTAAATGCCAAAGGTGCACGGAACGCTGTTCGCTTCCCACCAAAGGTGGTCCCTATTTATCTACTTGCATTTTTACATGCTTTCGAACTGCTAGGTGGGCAGAAGCTGAGACAAGTAATGGGAGCTCACTCCATTATGCGGAACTAGGGATTTGAACCGCTGAGCTGCCAACCTTTCTGATCGACAAGCTCAGAGTCTTAACCACTGAACCACCGTGTCCCTATAGCATGGAAATATCCATCTGGTTCAGTTTGAAGCCGGGAGAAAGACACTGGAAACATGGAGGCTGGTTGGAAAGATGGTTTAATGATAAAGCATAACCACCAAGCACTTGTAATTCTGGCGCAGATGACCACAGGGAGTTAAGAGTGGGTGGCTTTTATACCTTCTCTGGGCTTTGTATTTGAGCTTCCTGTTCCTGTGCAGGAATGTGTGTTCTATTGGCAGTTGTCAGATACCTATGGGGTCATGTAGAGGTTATAGTTGGCTCTAGAGCAGGGGTTCCCAAACTTGGCAACTTTAAGACTTGTGGACTTCAACTCCCAGAATTCTCCAGCCAGCATAGCTTCTGGAGAAGCTATTCTGGGAATTGAAGTCCACAAGTCTTAAAGTTGCCAAGTTTGGGAACCCCTGCTCTATAGGGAAAAGAGGTATTAAGTTTGGTTGAAATTTCTGGACTGGTGCAATGAAGGGGCTTGTGTTTTGAAAGGATGTTGGGTCATTCCTATTGTGGCTCTTGGGCAGGGGTGGGTTCTGGCAGGCACTACTGCTGGTTTGCTCATGGGCAGGGTGATTAAACTTGTTCTGTGCATACCTATGGTGCCACCAGGAAAATTGGTTCGGGGGCCAGGGTCTTTGCTGGTTCCAGCGACTCAGGCCACTAAACCACTACCGGTTTGGCCAAACTGGTCCAAACCAGTAGGAACCCACCATTGCTCTGGGGTGAGGGTATTAGCTTATGAATAGAGCTATCTAGAATAGATACAGTCCTTGTCTTCTTTTCAATAAGCTCTTTTTCTCTTAAGTGCCGACATCTGCTGTGGGCTTTGGAAAGTGGGGTGGAAAGTGGGGTTTGCTTTCTGCCTCTAAAAAAACATGTTTCTCCATTTCCCCCTTTGGGACAAATCTGCCTTTTTAAAATATTCCTCAAAATATTCCATTCTTTTAGGAGGGGGGCTTCCCACACAATGGCTACCAAAAAAAGGCCCATCCGTGGCATCCCTGAAGCCACTTTTGCTCTAGTGAGACTTTTTGTTGTTCAAAACCTCTCCCGGGATGGCTTTTGGCAAAACTGTGGCTTCTTTTAACCATAGTTACTGGCTTGTTTTAAGCATGGCTAGTGGCTTGTTTTAACCAGGGCTTGTTTTAACCATAGTTAGTGGCTTGTTTTAACCAGGGTTAACAACTTGTTTTAAACAGTGTTACCAACTTGTTTTAACCATAGCTGGTATCTTGTTTTAACCATGGTTAGCGGCTTTTTAAAGCAGGGCTTCCAACTTGTTTTAGCCAGGGCTAGTAGCTTGTTTTAAGCAGGGTGGGTGGCTTGTTTTAACCATAATAATAATAATAATAATAATAATTTTATTTTTAAACCGCACCCTCTCCCCACAGGGACCCGGGGCGGTGCACAGGCAGAATAAAAACAGTCAAAAAATACATACATTTCATAAAAAACAATTAAACCAACCCTGTGCTAAAAATTCGCTAAAAATATACTACCCCATTAAAAAAACCCAAAGACAGAGAGACTATCCTAGGCCGGCCAGACAGAAGAAGTGTGTTTTTAGCTTGAGACGGAAGGAGCGGAGGTCAGTGGTCATCCTGATATCGGGGGGAAGGTCGTTCCAGAGGGCCGGGCCCGCCACAGAGAGAGCCCTTCCCCTGGGAGTCGCCCGCTGACAGAGTCTAGTGGACGGCACCCGGAGAAGTCCCTCTCTGTGGGAGCGGATCGGCCGTGAGGATGTATGGGGCAGGATCCGATCCCGCAGATAGCTAGGTCCCGAGCCATGGAGCGCTTTAAAGATGATGACTAACACCTTGAAGCGCACCCGGAAGACGACAGGTAGCTAGTGCAGCTCGCGCAAGAGCGGTGTTATGTGGGTCGACCTAGTGGTCCCCATAATTGCTCGCGCGGCTGCATTCTGGACTAGCTGAAGCCTCCGGGTGCACCTCAAGGGGAGCCCCATGTAGAGAGAGTTGCATGACTGGTAGCTTGTTTTAAGCAGGGTTGGTAGTTTGTTTTAACCATGGCTGGCTTGTTTCAACCATGACTGGTAGCTTGTTTTAACCATGGTTAACAGCTTGTTTTAAGCAGGGTTGGTAGTTTGTTTTAACCATGGCTGGCTTGTTTCAACCATGACTGGTAGCTTCTTTTAACCATTGTTAACGTCTTGTTTTAAGCAGGGTGGGTGGTTTGTTTTAACCACGTTTAGTAGCTTGTTTTAAGCAGGGTTGATAGTTTGTTTTAACCATGGCTGGCTTGTTTCAACCATGACTGGTAGCTTGTTTTAACCATGGTTAACGGCTTGTTTTAAGCAGGGTGGGTGGCTTGTTTTAACCATGACTGGTAGCTTGTTTTAGCCACGTTTAGTAGCTTGTTTTAAGCAGGTTTGGTGGCTTGTGTTAACCATGACTGGTAGCTTGTTTTAACCATAGTCGGTGTCTTGTTTTAACCAGGGTCACCAACTTTTTTTTAAAACCAGGTTAGTAATTTGTTTTAACCCTGGTTGGCAGCTTGTTTTAAGCCAGGGTTAGCAGCCGAGCAAGGAGGGATGAGGAGAGCACACCTCAAGCAGGGCGTGAGAGCCACAGCTGGGCGTGGGCGGGCGTCGCCTCCTGCCTCGCCTCAGAGCCGGCCCGCAAGTGCTTGGACGACGGGCGTCCTTCACTCGCGGCAGGCCGAGCGGCTGGGGTTGGGGCGAGGGGGAAAGCGCGCGCTTGTCCTTCTCCGGCGGCCGAGCAGAGGGAAAGAGCCGAGGCGGCACCAAGCGGAGCGCTTTCTCTCTCTCTCTCTCTCTCTCTCCGCCTCCCAAGATGCCGCCGCCGCTGGTGCTACTATTGCTGCCGCTGTTGCACCTTTGCGGCTGGCCGGTGCGGGACGCGGCGGGGTCGTTGGCGACGGAGCCCGGGCGAAGGGAAGACGGGGGGGCGGCGGCGCTGAGCTTCCAGCTGAGCCTCCAGCCGGCGCGGCAAGTCAGCCCGTTCTTCCTCTCCGTCACCCTAGACTCCAACCTCATCACCGACCCCAAGTACATCACCTTCCTCGGGTAGGTAAGACCGGGAGCCCCACGGGGGGCGACGCGCGGGCAGCTCTTCCCGGCTGACCCAGCAGCCTCGGGCGCTTTGGAAAGCAGCACCTGACCCATGGCTGCCTGCGGCGTCGGAGCCCTAAGCGCCTGGGGTGTTATTTTTATTTTTTATTTTAATTATTATTATTGAATGCTGGGGAAAGCCCCAAGGAGTTTGTGTTTAAACCACTGGAGCCGGAAAAAACATAACCGAATAACAGATTAACAGAGTTGGAAGGGACCTTGGAGGTCATCTAGTCCAACCCCCTGAAACCCTATAGCAGTGGGTCTCAACCTTCCTAATGCCGCGATCTTTTAATGCAGTTCCTCGTGTTGTGCTGACCCCCCAACCATAAAATTATTTTATGTTTTCATATCTTTTTTGAAAATATGTGTTTTCCGATGATCTTAGGCGACGACCCCTGTGAAAGGGTCGTTTGACCCCCAAAGGGGTCCCGACTCCCACAGGTTGAGAACCGCTGCCCTATAGCATTTCAGACAAATGGTTATCCAACCTCTTCTTAAAAACTTCCAGTGTTGAAGAACTCACAACTTCTGGCGGCAAGTTGTTCGACTGATTAATTTTTCTAACTTCAGGAAATTTCTCCTTAAGTTCTAGGTTGCTTCTCTCCTTGATTAGTGTCCATCCATTGCTTCTTGTCCTGCCCTCAGGTGCTTTGGAGAAAAACTTGATTCCCTCTTGTTTATGGCAGCCTCTCAGTGCCTCACTGGCTAAGATGCTGAGCTTGAGGTCGGCAGTTCGAATCCCTAGCACCATGTAATGGAGTGAGCTCCCATTACTTGTCCCAGCTTCTGCCAACCTAACAGTTCTAAAGCATGTAAAAATGCAAGTAGAAAAATAGGAGCCACCTTTGGGTGGGAAAGTCACAGCGTTCCATGCGTCTTCGGCGTGTAGTCATGCCGGCCACATGTCCACGGAGACGTCTTCGGACAGCGCTGGCACTTCGGCTTTGAAACGGAGATGAGCATCACCCCCTAGAATCGGGAACGACTAGCACATATGTGCGAGGGGAACCTTTACCTTTAGATCAGGGGTCTCAAACTCAATTTACCTGGGGGCCGCTGGAGGCAGAGTCTGGGTGAGGCTGGGCCGCACAAGGGATTCCACAGAGGTCCACTCCCCCTGCGGGCTGCACTAATATTATACTTTCATGTCACTGTGGGGGCCACAAGATACCGTCCTGCGGGCCGCAATTGGCTCACGGGCCGCGAGAATGAGACCTCTGCTTTAGATATAGGAAGACTGCTATCATATCACCCCTACTCCCCTAATTTCCATTAAATTAGACATACTCAATTCCAGCAACTGTTCTTTATATGTTTTAGCCTGCAGTCCCCTAATCATCTTCGTTAAATAGGAGAACAGGACTGGTGACAAGAGAAATTACGAACAAGTGTATTGCTGGGTGCAGGAGGGTTAGTTCTGGGACGTTATGTGAACCCACTGAGAGTAAAGAAGGGCCTGTTAAAATATTTTTCACTCCATGGGCTACTTCACCGTACTCAGGCTAAGCTACCTTGCACTGTTGTTGTAAAACATGAGATGCCCATCCATGGAACTTAAATTCCTTGGGTGAAGGGTAGCAGTGACAGATGAAAAATCCAAAACTTTATTGTCATCTTTGCATTTCATTTTTTCTTATCCTTTCGGCTCAAAAAAACTATGCCTCCAGTCCTATTATAAGCATTCCGGTTACTTTGTAGCTTGAGAGAAGTTGCACTAACCTAAAGTAGGTCATTGTCTGAGCTCCTGGGTGATGCGCAGAGCCAGGAAACGGAGTTAATTCCATAAATCATGGGCAAAGGTAAGTCAAGGTGAGCGTATCCCCCAGTTCCAAAACATTTCCTGTTTGAAAATCTGGTAAAATACACTTGACTTACGACCGCAATTTGAGCCAAAATTTCTATGGCTAAGTGAGATGGTTGTTAAATGAATTCTGCTTCATTTTACGACCTTTCTTGCCACCGTGGTTAAGTGAATCACTGCAGTTGCTAAGTTAGTAAAACAGTTGTAAAGTGAATCTGGCTTCCCCTCTTGATTTTGCCTTGATTTTGGTGATCGCATGACCTTCACTCATCATAAATACAATTTGCCATGCATCTGAATGTGACCATGGGGACGTTGCAACTCATGAGTCACTTTTTCCCATGCCATTGTAACTTTGAATGACCCCTAAATGAATGGTTATAAGTCGAGGACAACCTGTGCTCCGTATTCAGGTGCCAATTCTGCTGCACTGGCGTAGGAGGAATGAGTTGACAACATCCTTTGTAATTATCTTCCCAAAACAATTGCCCTCTTAATTATCTGCCTGGCTAAAGAACTTGCTTTGCCATTTCCTGTAGTTCCTTCCTGGTGTTTTGGCTGATGAGATAGAAGCTGGGAAATCCTCCTGTCTCCAACTCTGCCCACTGTTCTTAGTTGCCTGACATCACTCTTAAATGAATCTAGCAAGAAATGTATTCAATTCTTCTCAATAGACCTGCATATTCTGAGACCAGTTTCTCACTGGGCACAGTTGCGTGGCGCAATTTTGGTTCGATTATAGCACTTAGCACCGTGATGGCATTGAGTGACCAAACTGGAATGTGCGTGCGCTGGAAACCTGAAAACTAGCTGCCCTGCAGTGCATGCCTGTTTTTTGGCCATTTTCTCGGCTGTTTTCAGGCTTTTTTTCCTGCCATTTTTGGCCAAAATACAGCCTGAAAAAACAGCCCGCAAAATGGCTGAAATATCTATTTTTCTCTGCAAGAGAATTGCAACGTCCCCATTAAGGTTTTGCGAAAGACTTGTGAGAACAGAAAATAAAGGTGGGAATCAAATCAATAAACCACGTTACAACCCTAATTTTATTTCTTGGCATCCCAGGGCTAGCCTTGTCTTTGTTCCTCTGTGCAAATTTATCATGTGGTTTCTATTGTGCAAAACACCTGCAACATTACAAAAAAATTGAGTTAAGAATATGAGGTATCATTAGGTCAAAACCTCAAGAGTTTTTGCACTAACATCTGCAATTAAGTAAAGCTTCTTTGGATTGGAGCATTCTGTTTATTCACTTCTGTCCTATTGGCACCTGAAGTGGTCCAGCCTATTGGAATCTGAATGCAGAACTTGATCTGGTTTAGGTGATAAAGTTACCCAATTGTTCTCCTACACATAATAGGGAGGAAAGTGTTCTTTCATTTGTTTACTTGAACCAGGGGTGTCAAACTTGAGGCTCATGGGATGGATCGGGCCCACCGAGTGCTTAGATCTGGGCCATGAGACCAGCTTGGAAATAGCAAAGGACTGACCCGCAGTACCATTGCTAGCAAAAACAGGGTGCAGGAGGGCTGCATATGGCCCCTGCACCCTGTTTCAGCCTGGAGAGCTAGGTGCTGCAGGAAGCTGTTCAGGTCAAAAGAGTAAGGTCAGGGTGCATGCAGCCCCTCATTTTGGCCGCAGAGCGCTGCAGGAGACGTCCATGCGTAGAATTGTCAGACGAAGGAAACAGCTAAAGAACAAGGAGCGACTTGGGTGTAAGGCCACAGGTGGATGGTGAATGGCCCCTCCCATAGGAAATAAAAGAGGAGCGAAAGGGGAGTGGAGTTTGCAGGAGACAATTAGTTCATTCCTGCATTCTTGCCAAGTATTGCGACATCTGAAAGATATCGGCCTGGCCACTCTCCCAAGGTCGGTAATTGTGAACTATCTTGGAAGACTGTGGGAGAGGAAAGACTTTGCTGGAGAGGAATTCACTGTAAATTAAATAAAAGGGGTTTATCGGGACGAGGACTCGGCTTCGTGCTGCTGGGGGAACCTAGGTCAGAACGCTAGCTTTCTACATAAAAGCCTATCTTCTGGGCGGTCTTTCAAATATTTATTATTTATTTATTTAATTAGATTTCTAGACCGCCCCCTCTCCCCGAATGGACTCGGGGCGGTGTACAGGTAGAATTAAAATTATCAAAACCATAACAATACATATAAACTAAAATCGAATTAAATAGTCCTCTGTACAAATTTATAAAAATTAAAACTAGACCCATAAAACCGAATAAAATAATTTTAAATTACAGACTGGGGCAGGCATGAAGTTAGGCCAGGCCAGCTAGATGAAACAGGAGGGTTTTGAGTTTCTGACGGAAGGAGCGGAGGTCCGTGGTCGTTCTAATATCAGGGGGAAGATCATTCCTAAGGGTCGGGCCCATCACAGAGAAGGCCCTTCCCCTGGGCGTCGCCCGCTGGCATTGCCTAGTGGATGGCACCCGGAGAAGTCCCTCTCTGTGAGAGCGAATCGGCCGAAGGGATGTATGGGGCAGGATGCGATCCCGCAAATTACTAGGTCCTGTGCCACTAGGTCCTGTGCCAAATAGAAGGGTGATGTGAGAGTTGACGGCCATGGAGAGGAAGAATGTTTGATGGACTGTATAGCAGTAATGGCTAACCTTTTTGCCATTGCGTGCCAAAAGTGTGGGGAACACGGGGGGGGGGGGAGGTGTTGTGCGCGCACATGCTCACATCCATAATTCTATATGTTCGTCCCCCCACTCCCTGCGCTTTTGGCCCACAATGGCAAGGTGGACCCGTTTTTCACCCTCCCTAGACTCCAGACCCTTTCTAGGAGCCTGGGGAGGGTGAAAAAGGCCTTCCCCATTCCCCCCTGGAGGCCCTCTGCAGGCCGAAAATGGCCTGTTTAAGGTCAGAAACGACCTGTTTGCCGACTTCCAGTTAGACCAGAAGGCCCGTTTTCCTGTTTATTGGACTTCTATGCCGCCCTTCTCCCGAAGGACTCAGGACGGCGTGCAACATAAAAACACATTTAAAAAAAAGATTAAATAGAGAATCCAATAACAATAAATTAATAATTTACAGTTAAATTTAAAATAAGTTAAAATTAACAATTAAAGTTAATAATGTATTTTATTCAGGCCAGGCTGGTTTGCTGGAAAAGCCAGCTTTTTAGGGCGCGCCGGAAGGATGGGAGGTTGGGAATTATGCGAAGCTCTCCCTTTTCACTCTCCCCAGGTTCCAGAGCCTTTCGTTCACCCTGGGGAGGGTGAAAACTGGGGAGGGCCTCCTTAGGGTGCCATCCACTGGACAATGCCGGCTTCTCTGTGGCAGATCTCGCCCTCTGGAATGACCTCCCCCCCAGACCTCCGGACTATCACCGACCTTCGCCTCTTCCGCCGGACTTTAAAAACCTATTTCTTCCATATAGCTGGCCTGGCATAGCTGCTACAACCATATTTTATTAGAGCTGGGTTTTAAATTAAATTGTTTTTTAGCACGGGTTATACTGTTTAATTGTAGTTTTAAATTTTGTAGATTTTTACTGTTTGTAGTTTTGGATTTTAAGTTCCTGTGCGCCGCCCTGAGTCCCTTTGTGGGAGATAGGGTGGGATAGAAATTTAATAAAAGTTGAAAAGTTAAAGTTAAAACAGCCTCCGCCTGTCCCCCCCGGGAGGCCCACTGGAGGCCAAAAACAGCTTGTTTCCCGACTTCTGGTGGGGCCAGAAGGCCCGCAAATCAGCTGATGATTTGCGGGCCTTCTGTGTGTGTGTGCCGTAGCTGAGTTCGTGCACCCACCAATATGGCTCCATGTGCCACGTGTGGCAAATGTGCCCATAGGTTCGCCATCATGGGACTATAGGGACGGAGCAGTTTTCCAGGAAGGAGGTAGCACATTCCAAGGAGCCGATTTGACGAGAGGCAACAGAGCCTGGAGGTGGATAAGAGGCAGAAGAAGAGGGTGAGGATAGCCCAAGGGTGGGCAAACTTTGCAACTTAAGTCTGAAGGACTTCAGCTCCCAGAATTCTCCATCCAGCTTTGCAAACTTTGCAACTTTAAGTCTGAAGGACTTCAGCTTTGCTGGCTGGAGAATTCTGGGAGCTGAAGTCCTTCAGACTTAAAGTTGCAAAGTTTGCCCACCCCTGGGATAGCCACTCCCTAGAACCTCTATGGCTACATCCGTTAGGCTAAGAGCAGTAAAAGTTTACTTTGGCAAGATTCTGTAGTGAGTAAGCAGATAAGGAACTACCGTAAATACTGACTGGAGTGTTGTTCTTTGTTCTTTTTGGTCTTAGCCTGACATGCCTATTAGTTTAGTTTAGTTTTTAGTTTTGTTTTATTCGATTTATATCCCGCCCTTCTCCAAAAGGACCCAGGGTGGCGCACAGGAATTTAAAATAACATACAAAGTAATACAAAATACACAAATTTAAAACCTATTAAATATCAAAACCTGCGCTAAAACCAATTAAAATCCCCCATTTTAAAACTATCTAATATCTGTGTTTTTAAACACTGGCGGAAGAGGCGGAGGTCGGTGATGGTACGGAATTCAGGAGGTAGGTCGTTCCACAGGGCAGGGCCCACCACAGAGAAGGCCCTTCCTCTGGGTGTCGCCAGTCGGCATTGTCCGGCCGACGGCACCCTGAGAAGGCCCTCTCTGTGGGAGCATATCGGTCTAAGGGATGTATGGGGCAGGAGACGGTCTCGCATGTAACTAGGTCCCGAGCCATGGAGCGCTTTGAAGATGGTCAAAGAAGATATTAATGAAGTGAAGATATTAGTGAAGATATTAATGAAGATATTAATCACAATAGCGGCATTATTTGGACAACAAGTTGAACCAAGTCAATGAAAGATCTAGCAGATATACAGGCCGTCCTAAACTTACTGAACCCAACATTTCTGTTGCTAAGTGAGTGTTGCTCCATTTTACGAGCTTCCTTGCCACATCCGTTAAGCAAATCACTGCAGTGATTAAGCGAGTAACACGGTTATTAAGTGAATCTGGCTTCCCCATTGACTTTGCTGGTTCATAAGGTCGCAAAAGGTCATCACAGGACCCCAGGACACTGCAACCGTGATAAATATGACTCCGTTGCCAAGCAGAGTGACCATGGGGAGGCTGCAATGGCTGTAAGGGTGAAAAACAGTCATAAGTCGCTGTTCTCATTGCCATGGTTACTTTGAACGGTCACTAAAAGAACTTTTAAGTCGAGGACTACCTATGTTCACACAATCTAATAAACCTAGTTAAATTCAACCTTGGAAAAAGATACTCAGACCAAGTTACGTGAGCCCAGACCTTGTCCTAGTTTATGATTCAGTCCATTGTAGAAACCCAGGCAGTGGGTTAATTTAGTAAAGTTGTGAGAAACTTTACTAAATTAACCCACTGCCTGGGTTTTTACAATGGACTGTAACCTTATATTTGAATAGTGAGACTTGAGAATTGCACACAGGAATTTTGGACAGTAGAGACAGTATGTTTGCTAGACCAGGGGTCACCAACCTTTTGGACCTCAGGGACCGCTAAATTCAAAATTTTAAATCCCGCGGACCACTAATATGATCTGCCTAATGACAGGCTGGGTGGGCGTGGCTAGGTGACCATGTGACTGGGGGCGTGGCCAACTTGATGTCAGTCACATCAAGGGGCGCCTCGCTGGCCTCTACTCACCCCTCCACTCCCTGCCCGCTCCTCACATGCCCACCTGGGCTCCTTAGGATCCCAACAAGAAGCAGTTGTTGCAGCTAAGCAGCCACCACGAGAAAGAGTTGGCAAAACAGCTCAGTTCAAATTGGGTCTGACCGAGAAGGAGGCTCAGCAGAAGCACCTTTCCAAGTGGAGGGAAGATCTGCAGGAGAGCAAGATCAGGTACCGGCTCCTGGAGGCTCACTGGGCTGAGATGGTCAGCCAGTTCCAAGCCATGATGCAGTCCCACTGGAACAAGGCCCTCCGGCTCTTTTCCCTCCAGCCTTCGCCCAAAGCCCCCCACCAGGAGGCTGAAGCAGACCCCAAGTCACAATGTCAGGTCTGCCTCTAAGGATAACCAAGAAAGAAACCACTCAACTCCATTTGAAAGAATTAAGAGTACTTTTACTGGTTATGAAAAGATAGCAGCGAGGTAAAGCAAGGTCTGAGACCCAAGCGCGCAAAATCATACATATCAATATGTGTCCAGCCCCTTTCCCCCACCCCAGCAACCCCCACCCCATTGTCCAATGCGCAATCCCCACAGGAGTCATGCGGGTTGCACCTCCAGGAGCATCATCAGGATGGCATGCAAGACCGGCCTCAGCCAGTGGTATGCGAAGTAGATGGTGAGAACATACTCCCTTCTCCAAGACGTCGTCCTGCACCATGTAGTCCCATGCCCAAATACCAAAGCCCCTCCCTCCCCGTTGCAATGGCAGCCGAAGCAAGCAGTAAAGCGGAGGCTGACACACAATTTCTGCCTCCCCGTCTAACCCGCTCAAACAGACCCCAAGTGGGGAGACTCTCTGCAGCAACACAAACATCCATTGCACGTATCCGGCCCAGGGGCCGTAGTTGGAGGACCCCTGAATTAGTGCAATATGAAAAATGCAAATAATTTTTCTGTAGACCACCAAAATGGATCGCCAGTTGGTGATCGCTATGCTAGACTAAAGCCTAGGAAATAATGGAGGAGATTTTCACCTGTATGTATCTCCTCTGCCTAACATGAAGATGCAGGAATGAAATATGTATGAATTAGGGAAACTCCCAGGGATCAGTGGGAGAAGAAACACCGGTCCTCCAGCAAATCACCATAATCTGGCATAGAGTTCTTTAAATACATTTCCATTTTGAAATGTAGGCATATTTCAGAAGTCACAGAATAGTTCTAGCTGAGAGAAAGGAACAACAGTGGTGAATGTATGGACATCCACTAACTAGTTCCCTGGCCTGTGGGCTCATCTGAATTATCATCTTCTTTTAACATCATCCCTTGCAGGGTGGAGTCTGAGCAACTGAATGGAACTGAGTGTTTACTGGCCGAATGCCCTCCCTGTCGCCAATGCGGAGTTTTTTTTCCCAGCAGATATATTCTCATTGTGTCCAGAGAGAGAAAAATATCTGCCTCTACCTAGGATTGAACCCACAGCCTCCTGATTGTGAGGCAAATGCTCCATCTGTAGGCTACCACACCACTCTATGGGCTTATCTGTCTTTATATGCCAAAATAAAAGTAGAAACATTTGAGCGGGATTATTGTCAAGTTTATACATTCATTCAGATTATGGGCTTATCTGAATGAATGTGAAAAATTGACAAGAATCCCACTCAAGTGGTTCTATTTTTATTTGACCACTAGCCGTTTCCGGCCATGCGCTGCTGTGGCCCATTCTGGTTAAATGGCCAACCAATCTGTGTGTAGATCTACACCTGCACACACAAACCGTACACACAACCACCGTATAACCCCCAACCTACCTACCTACTGTATTTCTCCCTCTCCCTCTCTATCCTACCTACCTACCTACCTACATACCTACTGTATTTTTCCCTCTCCATCCTTCTATCTACCTACCTACCTACCGTATTTCTCCCTCTCCCTCTCTATACTTCTACCTACCTACCTACCTACCTACCTACCTACCTACTGTATTTCTCCCTCTCTATCCACCTACCTACCTACCTACTGTATTTCTCCCTCTCCCTCTCTATCCACCTACCTACCTACCTACCTACCTACCTACCTACCGTATTTCTCCCTCTCTATCCTTCTACCTACCTACCTACCTACCGTATTTCTCCCTCTCCCTCTCTATCCTTCTACCTACCTACCTACCTACCTACCTACCTACCTACCTACCTACCTACCTACTGTATTTCTCCCTCTCCCTCTCTATCCCTTTACCTACCTACCTACCTACCTACTTACTGTATTTCTCCCTCTCCCTCTCTATCCACCTACCTACCTACCTACCTACCTACCTACCTACCTACCTACCGTATTTCTCCCTCCGTCTCTCTGTCCCTATAGCTGCCTACCTACCTATTGTATTTCTCCTTGAATCTTATGGACAGAGTATTTTATGTCATAAAGGATAACATAATACCTGTGGCCCACTGCTCTCTCTGTATCCATCTACCTACCTTTTAAACAATTTTTTACATTTCTGTTGCATGTACCTGGCACAGGTGTGACATCTACACAATCTATATATATCATTGGTGCCGTACTTGAAAGGAACGTTGTGTGAAAATTTGGAAGCGATCGGTGCAGGACTTTCGGAGATTAGCGGTTTTGAACAAACTCTTGTTACATTTTTATTTATATAGAATATGGATGGAGCAGAGAGGCTCAGTGTGCCAAACAGCTAAATATCAGAGGCCGGGAAGATGCGCATGTCAAATCCATCATTTCTATAAAAAAAATAATAGCATCTATATCGCATTACAGATAGTTCTGGATTTAATGACCACCGTTTCTGTCGCTAAGCAAGGAAATCCTTAAGCATCCGATTTACATCGTGCCTGATTTATGACCTCTTTTGGCACGGTTGCTAAGCGAACCACTGCCGTTGTTAAGTGAAATGCAGTCATTAAATGAATCTGGCTTCCTCCATTGACTTGGTTGGCTAGGAAGGTCGCAGGGGGCCACACCCCTTAATTTTGATCACATGACCTGGGGATGCTGGGATGGCCCAAGTGTGAAGACCAGTTGTTGTAACATTTTTTCAGTTGCGGTTGTCGCTTTGAATGGTTGCTAAATGAATTATTCTAATTTGAGGATGACCAGTAATTGCAGGTTATAAAAAGAAGCTGGATCAACGTGCAGATCAAGGATTTTATAAGTTGTAAAGTAGATATATTAAAGATGTTTTAAAAGTACATTGTGTGCTTTTGGGGTAGTTTAATGTGCTGAATGTGCTTTGAACGTGCTTCGCTCACCAGTCTGTCTGCCCTCTTAGAATAGTTACTGATCTTTATTTATATAAACAGGGAGTTTACAGTAATACATTTTTTTCATGCATCTTGCACGGCTTGTACCTTGCAATTTTTTACAGCCACATTTTGCTTCGAAGAGAATTTTCCATGGTTACATTCAGCCATGAATGTAAAGCCCATTTACATTAATTAAGATGGGATTCTATGAACCTCTGTGTGTGTACAATACAATACAATACAATAGAAGAGTTGGAAGGGACCTTGGAGGTCATCGAGTCCAACCCCCTGTCTAGGCAGGAAGCCCTATACCGTTTCAGACAAATGGCTATCCAACATTTTCTTGAAGATTTGCAGTGTTGGGGCATTCACAACTTCTGGAGGCAGGCTGTTCCACCGATTAATTGTTCTCACTGTCAGGAAATTTCTCCTCAGTTCTAAGTTGCTTCTCTCCTTGATTAGTTTCCACCTATTGCTTCTTGTTCTACCCTCAGGTGCCTTGGAGAATAGCTTGACTCCCTCTTCTTTGTGGCAACCCCTGAGATATTGGAACAATGCTATCATGTCTCCCCTAGTCCTTCTTTTCATTAAACTAGACCCCTAATCATCTTTTTTGCTCTTCTCTGCATTCTTAACAATATCAAATGAATTAATTTAATTCTTTTGTATTTGTACTATTCTTAGATTATGCTTCCAAATTTTGATCATTAGATAATCCTTTAACAAGGAGCTTAAATACAAAGAGAAAGTGGGGAAGAGAAGGAAGAGAAACTTATAATCATTTAAATAAACAATTACAATTGTAGTAAAAAATACTTTAAAAATTTAAAAAAGTTGGCCACATCCACCCAGTCACATGACCCCACCACCAAGCCACGCCCACCAAGCCACACCCAAAGAACCGGCGGCATATTTTTTTTTACACTTCACCATGTGTGTGCGCGCGCACACATATTTATTTATTTATTTATAATCCATGTTGATATTACTTTGCTTAGTGACATTGAACTTCAAAGTCCAAGAGCAAAGGAAAAGTAGACAAGGAAACAAATTTATTGTTTCAAACCTCTTATCCAATATCCAAGGGTTTTATTGCTCTAATAAGGAAACAACTTAATTTTTAATAGTATTTCCTGTCAACGGAAATATCCTGCCAAGAGGTAAATAAGTTTATTTTTGATCTGATTTATGACTAGCATTTGTGTGCTCCTGAGAACCAGGCGAGGTCACAAACTGTGTTTGAAGCAATTTTGATTTAGAGGCTCTGTGAATCTAATTATTCTGGCTTCCTTATTGACTTTGCTTGTCAGAAGGTCGCAAAAGGTGACCACATGACCGGCCTGGACACTGGAACAGTCATAAATATGAGTCAGGTATTGAGTGTCTGAATTTTGATCATATGACCATGGGACTGTGCAATGGTCGTAAGTGTGAAAAACGGGTCATATGTCACTTCAGTGCTATTGTAACTTTGAACCATCACTAAATTAATTGTTGTAGGACCAGGGCTACCTGTAGTCCAGGGGTGTCCAAACTTGGGAACTTTAAGACTTGTGGACTTCAACTCCTAGAATTCCCCAGCCAGCCATGCTGGCTGGGGAATTCTGTGAGTTGAAGTCCACAAGTCTTAAAGTTCCCAAGTTTGGACACCCCTGTTGTAGTATAAGCAGGAAAATGGTGTTCTGACCTACGCTTCCCAAAAGCACAAAGCCGACTCCTCATCCTGATAAAAAACCCTTTTATTTAGTGTAAAGTGAATTCCTCTCCAGCAAAGTCCCAGCAAACAGTCTTTCATGAGATTTCACAACTACAGGCCTTTATCAGGCTTGTAGAGCTGCCAGGCCGATATCTTCCAAATGCCATTCTGTAGCAGACAATACTTGGCAAGAAGTCAGGAACAGATCTTCACCCAAATGAACTGTCTCCTGCAAACTCCACTCCCCTTTCGCTCCTCTTTTATTCCCTATGGGAGGGGCCATTCACCGTCCACCTGTGGCTTTACTCCTGAGTCAGCCCTTGTTCCTTAGTGGTTCCCTTCTCCTGACAGCTCTGTGCATGCGCACACTGGGAACAGGCCAGTGGTGGGCTTCAAAATTGTTTACTACCGATTCTGTGGGTGTGGCTTGGTAGGTGTGGCCATGGCTTGGTGGGTGCGGCTTAGTGGGCTGCAAAAATCCCAATTTCTTCCCGATCAGCTGGGATTTTGGAGGCAGAGACTAGATGGGGGCGGGGCCAGTCAGAGGTGGTATTTACCGGTTCTCTGAACTACTCAAAATTTCCGCTACCGGTTCTCCACAACTGGTCAGAACCTGCTGAATACCACCTGGAACAGACTCTAGCTCAGTGATGGCTAACCTTTTCCCCATTGTGTGCCAAAAGTGTGTGGGGGGGAGCGCAAGGGGCGGCGGGCGCGAACGTGCCTATACCCATAATGCTCTGCATGCAACCCCGCCCTCCTCCCTCCTGCTTTTGGCCCAACATGGACCCATTTTTCATTCTCCCCAAGATCCAGAGGCTTTCTAGAGCATGGGGAAAGTGAAAATAGCCTTCCTCCCCGGAGGCTCTCCGGAGGCTGAAAAATGGCCTTACGGGCAACCTGGAAGTCAGTTCCCGAACTTCCGGTTTGTGTGTTGGGTTGTCTTTAGCCCTCCGGAGGCTTCAGGGAAGCCTTGGGGGGGCGAAAAACAGCCAAAGTCAGCTGGCCAGCGCGCGCTTACATGCTGGAGCTGACAGGGCAATGCCTCGCGTGCCCTAAGAAATGGCTCTGTGTGCCGTCTGTGGCACGCGTGCCATAGGTTCGCCATCACGGCTCTAGCTGTTCGTCTGTCCCACTGATATCTGACTCTGAAGGCAGCTGACAACTGTCAGATGTCCCTGGCCCCATCCTTGCCTGTGACGCAGAGCCCTCACCAGAGCCTTCCCCAGACTCCAGGACTGGCCCATGTTCCTCCCCAACCTCCTCACTGTCATAGGCTGCCACAAGGCTCTGCTGCCCGCTGGTGGGCCACAACAAGTGAAACTAACGATCCTGCCAAAAAGACAGGTTTCCATCCCAAAACACCCCAAAAGCAGGAGAAACAAATGTAATCCCTGATTTCAGTATAAATAGAATTTGTATCTGCTAGTTAGAAGTCACTGGCATTCTTTCATAATAGCTTCCTTCCTTTTTCCTTACATTAAAACTATCTATCCAAGATCAGCAACCTACCTTCATTGACCTCCAGTCATATCCTGTCAAGGGAAGGCTAGCACTCTGCACAAGCTCAGTGGCATTCTTTGACTTTGGTTCATCGCTGCAGGGCGGCACTTCCCAGGGAAGAAAAAGGAAGCGCATCGTTTAAAACAGATAGCTTCAAAACCAAAGATGTGCATAGAATTTGCCTGTGCTTAGCTTCAGAAACGTCTGCACAGGCCTATGCGATCCAGTAATTTAAATAGAAATGTACTTCTTCTCAGCGTCAAGAGAGAAATTGTGTCTTTGTAAACAAAGGTTCTGCTTAGTCGTAAAATAGAGCAAAACTCAACTGCTGTCTTGTTTAGCAACAGATATTTTGGACTCCGTTTTGGTCATAAGTCGAGTGCTACCTGTATTACAAAGCAAACTGAATTCTTAAATCTTCATTCAGATGAAGTTGTAAGTACAGGAAGTCTCTACTCTAGCTATCCTTCAATTAAAGGCAAGATTTTCCTGGCACTCTATCATTAGGGTGACCTGACCTCCTTCTTAAAAGTAGAGTATATGCTTTGCTGCTTCAGAATGACTCTACCGTGTCAGCTCTTAAGAATCTGGTCCGCTTCCTTGACTTGGCAGGTAAATCTGTTGTGATCACACGATTTGCAAATTGCTGGCATCCCTGAGGGTTTTTTTTAAACTTGATTTAAGAGTTTGTAGTGTTGCATGCCTGAAAGTTTACATAAGTAGTTGCATTAGTTAATCCAGCTTTTTGCAAGTTGAGACTTAAAATAAAGTGTGGGATATGTTGAATTTACAATGAATTCAGTTACTTCTGGGAGAGATAAGAAGTTTAAAAAAACATTTAGGTCTCGGGATCCCTGAAAGTAGACCAAAAGCATTGCACACCAGAACAACTAGACACAAGGATAGTTTTCCCCCATGCCATCACTCTGCTAAACCACTAATTCCCAAAACACTGCCAAACTATCTAGTAAAGCTGTATTCTATTATTCTCATCTTTCCTATTACCTATCTCCTTATCGTCTTTTGACTATAACTTTGTTGTTTGGATCTCACAATTTATATTGTTAGAACAATGAATCGGTGGAACAGCTTGCCTCCAGAAGTTGTGAATGCCCCAACACTGCAAGTCTTTAAGACGATGTTGGATAACCATTTGTCTGAAACGGTATAGAGTTTCCTGCCTAGGCAGGGGGTTGGACTAGAAGACCTCCAAGGTTCCTTCCAACTCTGCTATTGTATTGTATTTTACTTAGTATCCTAGTATGATTTATGTTGATTGCTTATTTAGTATACTATGACTATCAGTGTTGTATCTTATGATTTGTCATAAATTTATCACTTATTGCTTCTATATACACTGAGAGCTTATGCACCAGACACAAATTCCTTGTGTATCCAGTGACACTTGGCCAATAAAGAATTCTGAAGATAACACTGAGGTTTTTAGAAGAAACTCTGATAGAGGTGGTTTTTTTTTAATCCCTTTTCCTTATTTTTGGATAAACTGTTGAGGATATCTCCGTTAAGAGACAGAGAGTTGTGCAACGGAATTTGCAGCAAGAGATATGTTGCTAAATATTCACACTAATAGTCACTGACTGATGGTAAAAACAAGTCGACTTTTACTTGTGGTGGAAAAATAAAATAAACTACTTCTTCACAAACAGTGATAGTCTTGAATCAAAATACAGTCTATAACTCAAAACAGTTGGCTTACAGTCATTCAATCCACAAACCTCCTTGCTTCTTTGCCTTTCACTGATCTAACCCGACATCCAGAGTCTCCATTCAAAATAACTGTGATTCCGGCTCCCTCTTATGGCTGAGTTGAGGAAGCAGCAGCCAATTACATTTCACTGTAGCATTTAAAGTTACAGATACCATTTCAATCATGGCTTCTAGCAATGATTTTAATGTTTTATAACGACTTGGGCCAGTTAGACTTGCTACACTGAATTTGTTCATTGCCGAAGAAAATCCATAGGCATTGCCGTATTAAATAGTTGGCAGACACAATTTAGGAGTGTGATTTTCCACTTTCCAGTTCCTTGGAGGCCTATACATATATAGCCAACCCCTGAGCTAAATTAATTACAATGAATTAAAGTTTGGGTTTCCACGGTATGATAAACTGTGAATTGGTTATTGGTTATTGAATAGATAAGTATAATCTTTATTGTCATTGTACTTAAATGCAACGAAATTAGATCAGTGATGGCTAACCTTTTTGTAGTTGTGTGCTGATAGCGCACGTATATATGTGCGCTATCAGCAACACACCCACCGCATCCTGCTCCCTGTGCATGCACATGTGACCCTCCCAGGCTCCCTCAGCCCCCTGCACATGCATGTGCAACTCCCCTCCCTCCCCCCATGCTCCATTTTGGACCTAGTAGGCCTCCCTGCAGCCTCCTGGGAACAAAAACAGGCCACAGGGCAGGTGTTGCCCCCTGGACTCCCTCCCTGCCCCCCATGCATGCCCACATGGCCCCCAGCCCCCTCCCACCTGCCTGCATGTCTTCCAAATGTTCCCCTGCGTGTGCACATCAGAGACCCGACAATCAGCTGGTCAGTGGGAGGCGAGGGCGCATGCGCGGTGGAGCTGAGCTAGGACAATGGCTTGCATGCCCAGAGAGAGGGCTCTGCGTGCTACCTGTGGGACATGTGCCATAGGTTCGCCATCACGGGAATAGATCATACCTGGCATGGGTTACCCAATATACCAATGCATAAATCGTAGTTTTCCTCTAAAAGAAAAGATCTACAGAACGCAACAGCCGGACTAAACCACTCACTGATGCACTTTGAAATTCTGAATTTTATATATTTTTAATTTATTTATTAATATATTTATTATATTTTACATCTGAAAATTGCGGCCAACGATGCCTTTTAAAATCTTTAAGACCCATGCCTTTATTTATGTATTTAAATCGCTGATATCATATTTATAGATAATTATTTATTCATGCATTTAATTATTTATTAATATTAATACCATTATATACTCGAAGCTAGATCTGCTACGACTGCGAGAGTCCCCGCTCTCGCAGATTTGGCCCTCCGCTTTAACGAGGGCCCGCCTTGATGAGGGATTTATTAATCCGGAGAGGTGGAAGAAGCGTGGTCTTAGGGGTTTTTTAATTTGTAGGTTATTGTCTATTTTAGGGGGTACCAGGGAGGGGGGAGGGTATTATAGACAGGTAGAGACTGAGGAGGAAAGAGAGGGCCAGGCCAGCAGGCGACGGAGGGAAGCGGAAGGGGCCATTAGTAGGGGGGAAATACGAGTCGTCCCGGTGGAGGGCACTTCTATTCAGGTCGTGGGGAGAGGCAGGTCCGAGGGGAGACAACTTCCATCCTCCCGGTTGAGGGCACAGAACCGTTGGTTGCAAACGGTGAAGTGCTACAACCCCCGCAGGCTAGGTGGTCAGGGAGTACAGAGCCAGGGCCTGCGGCTGATGTTTTGCAACGCCAGGTCCGTGGTCAACAAAGCCCCCCTCGTTCATGACCTTGTGTCAGAGGGGGAGCCGGACCTGGCAGGAATAGCGGAGGCCTGGTTGGGCCACGAGGGTGGACTCCCCCTCGTTGAAATGTGCCCACCAGGTTACCGTGCTTTTCATCAGCCCCGGGCCCTAGGCAGGGGTGGTGGGGTAGCGGTTATTGTAAAGGAAGGTCTTGAGCCGAGAGAGACCATTGTGCCACAGACCACCGGTTGTGAGTCCCTCTGTGTGAAGTGGGGCCTAGGGAGGCAGTTGGGCTTGCTGGTTGTATACCTGGCTCCCCGCTATGTAGCAGCAGCCCTGCCCGAGCTCCTGGAGGTGATCGCTACGGTGGCAGTTGAGACCCCCAGACTTTTAGTCATGGGGGACTTTAATCTGCCATCGGTGGGTGAATCATCCGAGGTAGCTCGGGAGTTCATGGCTTCCATGACGGCCATGGACCTGACCCAATTAATTCAAGGCCCCACCCACGAGGGTGGACATACGCCGGATCTCATCTTTGTCTCTGGCCAATGGAAGAGTGATCTGGGTACAGGGGATATAGTCATTACGCCCTTGTCATGGTCAGACCACTCACTTCTCCGGCTCGACTTTCCAACCGCTACTCCCCTCCGTGGGGAGGCGGAACCTGAGTCATCAATTAGGTTCCGCCCCAGGCGCCTGATGGACCCTGATGGGTTCCAGGCGGCACTTGGGCCACTTCCTGTACCCCTGACCCGCGCCCCGATGGAGGACCTCGTGGCCGCATGGAACACTGCGACCGCGGGAGCCTTGGATCGGGTCGCGCCCTTGCGGCCTCTCTTGCGGGGGTGAGCCACCCTGGCTCCTTGGTTTACCGAGGAGCTGAGGGTGATGAAACGCCACAAGAGATGCCTAGAGAGAAGATGGAGGTCTACCCGATCTGAATCTGACCGGACACAGGTAAGAGCCCATTTACGGACTTACATTGTGGCGCTGAGAGTGGCCAAACGTCATCATTGTGCCACTCTCATAGCATCCGCAGATAACCGCCCTGCCGCCCTGTTTAGGGTGACCCGCTCCCTCCTTCAACAGAGGGTGCGGGAAGCCCCACTACAGGGTAGAGCAGAGGAATTTGTGATTTATCTGCAGGAGAAAATCGCTCAGATACAGAACGAGTTAGCCCCCATTGATGGTCCAGTGGGATTGCACGAGACAGATCTTGTTTGGGAGGAGTTTGACTCCGTTACTTCCGAGGATATGGACAGGTTACGTGGGCGACTGCGAGCCACCACATGTTTATTGGACCCGTGTTCCTCCTGGCTTGTACTGGCATCCTGGGAGGTGACACGAGGCTGGCTCCAAGAGGTTGTCAACGCTTCCTCTCTGGCCGATCGCAATTTGTGTTGACAGGAGAGCAGAGGTCGACCTCGAGACCCCTCACATGTGGGGTGCCTCAGGGGTCGGTCCTCTCGCCTCTCCTGTTCAACACATATATGAAGCCGCTGGGTGAGATCATCCGTGGTTTTGGGGTAGAGTATCACCTCTACGCTGATGATACACAGCTGTATATATCTACCCCAAACCACCCCAACGATGCTGTAGCGGTGATGTGCCAGTGCCTGGAAGCCGTGCGGATCTGGATGGGAAGTAACGGACTCAGGCTCAACCCGACCAAGACCGAGTGGCTGTGGTTTCCGGCTGCCCGATTCAACCAGCTGATTCCATCGCTGGCCATAGGGGGCGAACATCTTGCCCCTGTGGATGGGGCGCGCAACTTGGGTGTCCTCCTGGATACCCGGCTGTCCATGGAAGATCAAGTGACAGCCGTGGCCAGGAGGGCGTTTTACCAGGCTCGCCTGGTACGCCAGTTGCACCCCCTATTGGATCGGGATGCCCTTCGCACAGTCACTCATGATCTCGTGACATCCCGACTGGACTATTGTAACTCTCTCTACATGGGGCTCCCCTTGAGGTGCACCCGGAGACTTCAGCTGGTCCAGAATGCAGCCGCGCGAGCAATAATGGGAACCTCAAGGTTTACCCATGTAACACCTCTCTTGCGCGAGCTGCACTGGCTGCCTGTCGTCTTCCGGATGCGCTTCAAGGTGCTAGTTGTCATCTTCAAAGCGGTCCATGGCTCGGGACCTAGCTATCTGCGGGATCGGATCCTGCCCCATACATCCTCACGGCCGATTCGCTCCCACAGAGAGGGACTTCTCCGGGTGCCGTCCACTAGACTCTGTCAGCGGGCGATGCCCAGGGGAAGGGCTTTCTCTGTGGCGGGCCCAGCCCTCTGGAACGACCTTCCCCCCGACATTAGAACAACCACGGACCTCTGCTCCTTCCGTCTAAAATTAAAAACACATCTTTTCTGCTTGGCCGGCCTAGGGTAGTCTCTTTTAGTATGGGATTTTAGTAATTTAAATTGGGAATTTTAGCGCAGGGATAATTGTTTAATTTGCCTTTTAGTTATTTATGTATATTTATTGTATTTTTAACTTCCCTGTGCACCGCTCCGAGTCCCCCCGGGGAGAGGGAGCGGTCTATAAATTAAATTTATTTTTATTTTTATTTTTATTATTATTATTATTATTATTATTATTATTATTATTATTATTATTATTATTATTATTATTATTATTATTATTATTATTATTATTATTATAAGTCAAAACACTGTTTTTTTCACATGTTAAGTCAGAACCTATCAAAGGGTGCGCAAGATGTGATGTTTGGGTGGGAAAACGCAGCCTTACATCTTCGGCATTCGTTTCCCCAGCTCTACAAAACTCCGTACATTAGCAAGGGGTTTGTCTCCAGCCTTCCTGAGGTTTGGTGGAACCAAAGGAGACTTCCTGATCTTCGATCCTCAACAGGAGCCAACCCCCGAGGAGAAGATTTTCCAGGATTTCCTTAGAAAACAAGGTAGGGTGCTATTCGGCTTATTAATGGCAACATATTCCCAAAGTATTGCCTTGTGTTTTCCAAACCTACACCAACCCTAAAGACCCAAAACAATTTTAATAATGGGTGGTTAAATCATGTACCTGGGACGCAGTGGCTCAATGGCTAAGACCAGGGGTGAAATCCAGCAGGTTCTGACAGGTTCTGGAGAACCTGTAGTGGAAATTTTGAGTAGTTCGGAGAACTGGCAAATGCCACCTCTGGCTGGCCCTGCCCCCACGCATACCCTTATGGAGGCTTCCAGAGAGCTCCTGGGGGCTGGGGAGGGCAGAAATGAGCAAAAAAACAGGCTTTTTTTGCCCCCCCCCCTAGCCCCCCGCAGCACTTTATAAGCCTCCATAAGGCTATGCATGCTATTTTTTGACTCCGGTGCGTCTTATACTCCGAAAAATACGGTACACTTTCTATAACATGTGAGATTAAGGATTTTTATGTTGTGTTTCAAAATAAAACAAACAAAACCAATGAAAACCTTTAGAAAAAGAAAAAGAAAAATACCCCAAGAAAGATGCTTTTGAAAAGCATCTTTGGATTGAGCCTGCGGTCCTGAAAAATGACTGTTTTCTATTATTGCTCTTGCTAAGAATTTGTTCAGTTCTGATTAAGTTTACTGGGAGGAAGGAAGTTGCTTATTAAAAGTATCTCTAAGGACAGCACAACAACAAGGGACAGAGTCTCACATGTGTCCCTGCGGCCTCTCCTGCTCTTCAAGATAGGGCAATAGAGCTCCTTACTTGATAGCTACCGGTTACTTAGCTTTCTCTCAGGATCTTTCTCTTTTGAATGTGTTTGTCCTGGATGCTGTGCGTTAACAATCGTTTTTGAGTCCTCTGTTGTGAGCTGTAACCAGAGGATGGAGCCTGCTCAGCAGTTTTTACAGTTTGTTCGTTTAAAAATAGTCGTGTCTGCGTTGCTAGAAGAATAGGAGGAACCCAGTGCCTGGATTGGGAGAGAAAACATTTAACTTTGGCAAAGTGGCTTTTTTGGTTTGTTTGTTTGTTTTTGCACACACCCACAGTACAAAACACTAAGCCGATCAGGCAATGTGGAAAGTATTTATTGAGGGGCACAAGGGTACAGGCACAAATGATACAGTACATACCTACAAGCTTGTGCACCAGAGACAAATTTCTTGTTTGTCCAATAATACTTGGGCAATAAAGAATTCTATTCTATTCTATTCTATTCTATCCCATCCCATCCCATCCCATTCTTTTCGTTCCATCCCATCCCATCCTTTCCGTTCTATTCCATCCCATCCCATCCGTTCCATCCCATCCCATCCCATTCTTTCCATTCTATTCTATTCTATTCTATTCCATCCCATCCCATCCCATTCTTTCCATTCTATTCTATTCTATTCCATCCCATCCCATCCCATTCTTTCCATTCTATTCTATTCTATTCCATCCCATCCCATCCCATTCTTTCCGTTCTATTCCATCCCATCCCATCCGTTCCATCCCATCCCATTCCATTCTTTCCATTCTATTCTATTCTATTCCATCCCATCCCATCCCATTCTTTCCATTCTATTCCATCCCATCCCATCCGTTCCATCCCATCCCATCCCATTCTTTCCATTCTATTCTATTCTATTCCATCCCATCCCATCCCATCCCATTCTTTCCATTCTATTCTATTCTATTCCATCCCATCCCATTCTTTCCATTCTATTCTATTCTATTCCATCCCATCCCATCCCATTCTTTCCATTCTATTCTATTCTATTCCATTCCATCCCATCCCATTCTTTCCGTTCTATTCCATCCCATCCCATCCGTTCCATCCCATCCCATCCCATTCTTTCCATTCTATTCTATTCTATTCCATCCCATCCCATCCCATCCCATTCTTTCCATCCCATCCCATCCCATCCCATCCGTTCCATCCCATCCCATCCCATTCTTTCCATTCTATTCTATTCTATTCCATCCCATCCCATCCCATTCTTTCCATTCTATTCTATTCTATTCCATCCCATCCCATCCCATTCTTTCCGTTCTATTCCATCCCATCCCATCCGTTCCATCCCATCCCATCCCATTCTTTCCATTCTATTCTATTCTATTCCATCCCATCCCATTCTTTCCATTCTATTCCATCCCATCCCATCCGTTCCATCCCATCCCATCCCATTCTTTCCATTCTATTCTATTCCATCCCATCCCATCCCATTCTTTCCATTCTATTCTATTCTATTCCATCCCATCCAATCCCATTCTTTCCGTTCTATTCCATCCCATCCCATCCGTTCCATCCCATCCCATCCCATTCTTTCCATTCTATTCTATTCTATTCCATCCCATCCCATTCTTTCCATTCTATTCCATCCCATCCCATCCGTTCCATCCCATCCCATCCCATCCCATTCTTTCCATTCTATTCTATTCTATTCCATCCCATCCCATCCCATTCTTTCCATTCTATTCTATTCTATTCCATCCCATCCCATCCCATTCTTTCCATTCTATTCTATTCCATCCCATCCCATCCCATTCTTTCCGTTCTATTCCATCCCATCCCATCCGTTCCATCCCATCCCATTCTTTCCATTCTATTCTATTCTATTCCATCCCATCCCATCCCATTCTTTCCATTCTATTCCATCCCATCCCATCCGTTCCATCCCATCCCATCCCATTCTTTCCATTCTATTCTATTCTATTCCATCCCATCCCATCCCATTCTTTCCATTCTATTCTATTCTATTCCATCCCATCCCATCCCATTCTTTCCATTCTATTCCATCCCATCCCATCCGTTCCATCCCATCCCATCCCATTCTTTCCATTCTATTCTATTCTATTCCATCCCATCCCATCCCATCCCATTCTTTCCATTCTATTCTATTCTATTCCATCCCATCCCATCCCATCCCATTCTTTCCATTCTATTCTATTCTATTCCATCCCATCCCATCCCATCCTTTCCGTTCTATTCCATCCCATCCCATCCGTTCCATCCCATCCCATCCCATTCTTTCCATTCTATTCTATTCCATCCCATCCCATTCTTTCCGTTCCATTCCATCCCATCCCATCCCATTCTTTCCATTCTATTCTATTCTATTCCATCCCATCCCATCCCATTCTTTCCATTCTATTCTATTCTATTCCATCCCATCCCATCCTTTCCGTTCTATTCCATCCCATCCCATCCGTTCCATCCCATCCCATCCCATTCTTTCCATTCTATTCTATTCTATTCCATCCCATCCCATCCCATCCCATTCTTTCCGTTCCATTCCATCCCATCCCATCCCATCCCATTCTTTCCATTCTATTCTATTCCATTCTATACTATTCCATTGTTTCTATTCTATTCTATTCTATCCCATCCCATCCCATCCCATCCCATCCTATTCTTTCTATTCTGTTCCATTCCATTCCATTGTATTCTTCTATATTTCTATACAGTGATCCCTCGTTTTTCGCGGCTTCATGTTCCGCGGCTTCAGTGCGTCGCGGGTTTTTCAAAAATACAGAATAGAAAAAAAATGCATTGGTAGGAGGCAAGCGCCCCCTAGTGCTTGCTTTAAACGATGTCCACCAACTCAAGTTTCCGGTATAGATATACAGAATCCTACTTCGTGGTTTTTCTGTTTCCGCGGAAGCTTCCGGTCCCCATTAACCGCGAAAAACGAGGGATTACTGTATTTCTAATTCTAATTCTATTTGTGATGTATCAGAATGCAACAATTAAAATCATTAATTAGACATGTGAAGAGACAGGCACTCGTAACATACAGTTAGCCCTTGACTTAGGACTGGTCTCTAAGTGACAGTTCAAAGTTATAACAGACCTCTCCAGAGCTTCTTATGACCCAGATTGAAGATCAGTTGGCTGGCCCACTGGTCAGCCCATCAGTTGAGTTGACATTTTGAGTGCTCAGCACCCAGTCTATTCCTCTGTCTCACTGCTGTCTAGGTCCGAAGGTAGCTGAGAACTGCTGAGATGGCCTTGGACCCCTCTCTGCCTCTGACGCAGAGCCCTCGTCCGAGCCTTCCCAAGCCTCCAGGACTGGCCCATGTTCCTCCCCAGCCTCCTCACTATCTGACTCTGCTGCTAGCTACGCTGGCCGCTGGCAGGCCATAACACTATCCGTATCATCCTCAGAGACCCAATAATGAGAAATGCTAGGAGATGTAGCTCACTATTTCTGGGAAACTACAGGTGTCCATTCTCCTTAAACGAGAGCCCAACTGTTGAAGTTGTCTCCATGTCCCTTAAACCAGGGGTCTCCAACCTTTGCAACTTTAAGTCTGAAGGACTTCAGCTCCCAGAATTCTGGGAAGTCTGGGAGCTGAAGTCCTTCAGACATAAAGTTGCAAAGGTTGGAGATCCCTGCCTTAAACCAGCGTCATCTCCAATTCAACACTCAGTGATGAGATCTTCCTTTTCCTCTGCCCCATGCTCTAGCAATGGTGGACATCTGTGCATTCAGAACTGCCCCTTTGGCCTTCATAGAACAACTGCAATCTCAATGGCTCTTCGAGCAGAAACTCATCTTCCGGGAACAAGTAAAGAACAGGTACAAAAACATCACCTTTACAGGTAAGGCCCTTGTGATCATGAATACTTGTTTGAAAAAATGGAGCTTTAAGACATCTGCTCATTTCTAGATATTGGGCTGTCCCAAAGAAGAGGGAGTCAACCTATTATCCAAAACATCTGAATGTAGAATAAGAAGCAGTGGATGGAAACCTATCAAGGAGGGAAGCAACCTAGAACTGAGGAGGAATTTCCTGACAGTTAAAACAATTAATCAGTGGAACAGAAGTTGCCTCCAGAAATTGTAGGTGCTCCATCACTGGAGAGCTTTAAGAAGAGATTGGATAACCATTTGACTGAAGTGGTGTGAGGTCTTGTGCCTAAGCAGGAGGTTGGACTAGAAGACCTCCAAGCTCCCTTCCAATTCTATTATTCTGTTATTCTGATTTGGCAAATGGAAGGAGCCAAAGACCATAATAGAGATCGTAATAGAGATCAATTTTTAAATTGATTTTAGTTGATTTTATTAACTGTTTTTATATGGTTATCTGGTTTTTAGAACGGGCCCTTAAATTTAATTAGTTTTAATGTATTTTAATGTATTTTTGTATCGGATGTTTTACTGTTTTATTATGCCTATTCACCGCCCTGAGTCCCGCAAGGGAGAAGGGCGATATACAAATTTAATAAATGTAAAAGTAAAGTAAAGTACAGAGCCCCAAATATAACAGATTAACAGAGTTGGAAAAGGATCTTGTAGGTCATCTAGTTCAGTGGTCACCAACTGGTGGTCATTGAGAAAATTTTGGTGGTCCACAGAAAAATGATTTGCATTTTTTATACTGCACTAAATGCTATTTATCTTTAAAAATAATAATATTTAAAATTATGAATTTAGTGGTCCCTGAGGTCCGAAAGGTTGGTGACCCCTGATCTAGTCCAACCCCCCATCCAAGCAGGAAACCCTACACCTGTGATGGTGAATCTATGGCATGCGTGCCTGAAGTGGCACGCAGAGCCATGGCGCCTGGCACGCGTGGAGATACCTGCTCCTCTTCCGGGTTACTGGCACGCATGTGCATGCGATGATCAGCTGGTCTTTATGGTTGTGGTAGTGCTGGAAACTGGAAGAGCTGGTCTTCAATTTTCTGGCACAAGGATGTGTACCAGTCAGCTGATCGTCGTGCATGTAGGCGCACCATTAACTAGAAGACTAGCATGCGCCAGAAAACAGAATTTCATTTTCCGGTGCACGCATGCCCCCTGGGCAGCTCCTCTTCCTGGTTGCGACCCAGACGAGTGTGCACGTGCACACTCACTGCACATCACTGCCCTACACCATCTCTGGCAGATGGCAATATTTAGGGCCTCTTAATATCCTCACCCTCTTCCTGAAGCTGCGGTGAAATTTCCCATGTTCGTTGCATCATGTGGCCCAAATTATGCTGTATAAAGAGAAATAGCTCAATAGAGTGACATCCTTCAGGAAGGCTGCAGAGAGGAAGATTGTGAAGGGTAAAGGAAGAGCCCGTGAGGGAAGGATCAGGCAAAAGGGGTATGTAATCCAGTATTTTGTGACACATACTGGCCAGTGTAGCTCTCTTAATATTTCTCAGTTAGTACTTACAATATTGAGGTCCACAAGATAGTAAACAGCCATCAGTTTTGCCAACTGCGTAGAGGTGGTCCTCAACTTAAAGCAGTTTATTTAGTGGCCAAAGTTACAATGGCCCTGAAAGAAGTTGACTTAGGACTGTTTTTCACAGTTGTGCCCTTTGCAGCATTCCCATGCTCATGTGATTAAAATTCAGATGCTTGGCAACTGGTTCTTTTCACTGTTGCAGTGTCCCAGAGTCATGTGGTTACGTTTTGCAACCTTCTGACAAGCAAAGTCAATGGGGAAGCCAGATTCACTTAACGACCAGGCTACTAACTTACCAACTTGCTGGGAAACAGAGGCAGATTTTTTCCCCCTTGTTTTCCTACCCAAAGGCTAGGTGTGCCTTATACTTCAGAGTGTCTTATACTCTGAAAAATATGGTATATATAAATGGCTCAGTGTGGGTGTGCGCATGCGCATATTCCATCATAACTCTGGGATGCTTCGAGCAATTTCAACCAAACTTGGTAAACAGATGACTTACTTTCTGGAAAAAAATACTGTGGGAGTAAGACAGCCCTAACACTACTCAGTGTGTGTGTGTGTGTGTGTGTGTGTGTCCCCGTGCGTGTCCATGTGTTTTTGTGTTCTAGCATAACTCTGGAACAACTGGGCCGCTGAAATGAAAAGAACTGAATTATATCTATAGTGTCAAGTCACAGTACTTTTGACTCTGATAGCGTGCATTTTGGATTCAAGTTCTGTTAAGATACAGCCTGCTGTGCCTTAAAATGGCTTCTACTGTACAGCCCAGTGGAGTTGCCATGTTAACGGCTTTGCAATACTCCATAAGGAAGGTTCCTCTAATACAGGATTGGGATAAATACATACCCGGGCTATAAAATGCTCTTTCACATAAATTATATTTGGAAACATTTCAGAATTTCAGAATGACAAATCAGCATGTGGTGTTTTTTAAAAATCATATGATGCTTCATAGAGACATAATAAGGTTATTGTTGTGGTGGAGTCCTTGTTTAAGAGGAGTAATTGATCAAAGAGTGGATACCACGCAGGCAAAATACAGCGCTACTTTCGAAAGTTCTGTAGAAATGAAAGGGTGAGGGAAATAAAAACAATTATCCCGCAGATTTTCATTGAATTGCTTGAGATCTTCTGTGCATATGACGCAGCTTCATTTTCACTCTCTCCAACAGGAAGCACACTGGATATTTTATACAACTTTGCAAATTGCAGTAATTTGCACCTGATCTTTGGCCTCAATGCCTTATTACGGAAAGACAGTTCCCGGTGGGACAGTTCAAATGCTCAGCACATTTTGAATTATACTAATTCCCAGAATTACATCATGTCTTGGGAACTCGGAAATGGTACGTTTAGTTTAGTTTATTCGAATTTATAAGCCGCACCCATCTCACCACATAGGGACTCGGGGCGGCGCACAGGGAATATAAAATATAAATATACAAATATACAAAAAATAAAACATTCTTAAAACTAAATTAAATTAACCCACCCTGCGCTAAAACCCATATTAAAAGCCTTGAATTAAAACTTTGGTAACTAAAAGCAGTACGGTGTTCGAGTAAGATCATGCCAAGCCGGCTTGTTGGAAAAAGTGCGTTTTTAACCGCTGGCTGAACAGGCGGAGGTCCGGGATGACACGGAGGTCGGGGGGAAGAGCGTTCCAGAGGGTTGGGCCCATCACAGAGAAGGCTCTTCCCCTGGGTGTCGCCAACCGGCATTGCTCGGTTGACGGCACCCGGAGCAGGCCCTCTCTGTGAGAGCGTATTGGTCGTAGGAACGTATGGGTACGTGCCTAGGCTAGGGATTTCTTGAGGAAATGTAGACTTACAACAAGGGGTGGGCTTGCTGGGTGGGTGTGGCCATGTTGGGCGTGGCCTAGTCAGCCTCCTGCACCATGGCAGGAGGGCGTTTTTGCCCTCCCTGTGCTCCGGAAGCTTTCTTTGAGCCTCCGGGAGGGTGAAAATGGCCTCCCTCGGGCTCCGAAGGCCCTCTGGAGGTCAGAAACGAGGCCATTTCCGGCCTTCCAGAACTTCTGGGAGGCCCATTTTTCACCCTCTCCGAGCCTCCACGCAGGCCCTGTACTTACCTGGCATGGGTGGAGACTCCTGAGAGTGGTGGGGTGGGCGGGGCCAGCCAGGGATGGGATTTGCGGATTTGCCAAACTGGGCAGATCCTTGGCTAGAGGATCGCCCGAGCCCATACGAACCCCCGCCTACAACCATTTGAAGTTACAATGGCACTGAAAAGTGCGACTCATGACCAGTTTTTCACTCTTATGACCGTTGCAGCATCCCCGTGGTCACGTGATCAAAATTACAAAGCTTGGCAACTGGCATGTATTTATGACAGTCGTACTGCCCCCAGGGTCATGGGATCACCATTGGTAAACTTCCCATCCGGCTTCCAACAAGGAAAGTCAATGGAGGGAAGCCAGATTCGTTGAACAACCAGTGGTTCGCTTAACACAGGGATGTCCAAACTTGGGAACTTTAAGACTTGTGGACTTCAACTCCCAGAATTCCCCAGCCAGCTATGCTGGCTGGGGAATTCTGGGAGTTGAAGTCCACAAGTCTTAAAGTTCCCAAGTTTGGACATCCCTGGCTTAACACCTGTGGCAAAAAAAAAAAAGTGAAATGGAATGCAATTCATTTAACCATGGAATGCCTTGCTTAGCCATGGAAATGTTGGGTTCCGTAGCGGTCGTAAGCCAAGGACTACTGTGCTTGGTTTTGGGGACATCTTTATCTTAAATCCAATATTGCCAAGCTACAACACTGTGTTGCACAGCAACACGTTTATTAACTCAACAATATTTGTGCATCCTTTTTTTAAAAAAGAAAATCTGGCAGCAGAGCATTACAGTTCTGGTGGAAAACTGCTCCTTATCCTTCTTATACTCTGGTGTGTCTTATAGTCCCAAAAATACGGTACTTAACGGTGGGCAAATGCCTTTATTTATATTTCCTGCAGAGCCTAACAGCTTTTTGCACAAGTCTGGAATAGAAATCAACGGCCACCAACTCGGTCAAGATTTCATACAACTCCGGCAGCTTCTGAACAATTACATCCACTACAAAAACGCCAGGATCTACGGCCCTGATTTAGGAAGGTCAAATCGGAAGCACAGTAAAATGTTGCTTAAAAGGTAAAAATGAAAATACTTGGTGCTGTGGATGTGCTAAACAGCCGAACCAGATGTAATATTTAATCATGGTTTGCTTAAGCTATTATTTGCTGCTTTCATTGAGGTTTAGTTTCAAACTAAACCTTTTTTTTTTCTGGGAACGGAATAACGAAGAAATGAGAACTGCTTAGCTGGAATGGAGTGGAGGAATTGCTTACTTTTACAGTATATCTAAGTTAACAACCCTTCACCATTGTTATTTTGATGTGATATTTGATGTCAATGAAAGTGAACCAAATGAGGCAAGAGATATTGAGAACATACTGTAGTTAGTGCTTAAAATTTAGGACACGTAGGGCTAAAAGAATTTGTGGATCGCAAATAAAATTAACAAGCTTTGAAAAAATAATAATAATGCACAGTGGTGAAATCTAAAAAAATTTCCTACCGGTTCTGTGGGCATGGCTTGGTGGAGGGTCATGAGACTGGGTGGGCATAGCTATGTAGTCATATGAGTGTGTGTGTGTGTGTCAAAGTACTCACTTTAACGATGTCCTGCTGGAGCAGGGGGTTGGACTAGATGACCTCCAGGTGCCTTCCAGCCCTGGATTACTGAGCTTTCAGATCTCCTCCTCTGAAGCTGCGACTAGTGCCAGGCTTGTGGTCCTTCCTCCATCTCCTTTTTCCCTCCCTCCTTCCCTCCCTCCCTCCCTCTTTCTTTCTTTCTTTCTTTCTTTCTTTCTTTCGCTCTCTCTTTCTCTTTCTTTCTTTCTTTGTCTTTCTTTATTTCTTTTTGTCTTTCTTTCTCTTTCTTTCTTTCTTTCTTTCTCTTTCTTTCTTTTTCTTTCTTTCTCTGTCTTTCTTTTTCTTTCTTTCTCTTTCTTTCTTTGTCTGTCTTTCTTTCTTTCTTTCTTTTTCTTTCTCTGTTTTTCTTTCTTTCTCTGTCTTTCTTTCTCTTTCTTTCTTTCTTTCTTTCTTTCTCTGTCTTTCTTTTTAATTTCTCTTTCTTTCTTTCTTTCTTTCTTTCTTTCTTTCTTTCTTTCTTTCTTTCTTTCTTTCTTTCTTTCTTTCTTTCTTTCTTTCTTTCTTTCTTTCTTTCACAGCAACCCCCACCCCTTGTTTTTGGCCTAGCAGACTTCAGGGAAGCCTCCTGTGAGCAAAAATGGACCCCAAATGCTAAAAAAAGTTTTTAAAAAGTTCCTACCATCGCGCAGCACAGCTGATCATTGGAACTTTTTTTTTTTAACTTTGTTAAGCATTTTTTACTACCGGTTGACTTGGTGGCCATACCTCTGCCGCTTCCTTGGCCAGTGGATGGCCATTGAGGTTTCTTTTTTCGTGACATTCTTCATTCTCTCCAACTAGGCAGGGCTGTCTACGATTAATACCTGAATTTTGCGGTGGGTGGATCAGATGTGCTGACTGGGGATTCCAAGACTGTTAACAGCTGTTCAAGGATTAGATATTGTAAAAGGAAATGACTATTGCAATAAATAGCTCTTGTTTTGCAGTTTTCTGAAGTCAGGAGGCAAAGTACTGGATTCTGTCACGTGGCATCAGTAAGTAAGTTCCTATCTAGCAATTCAAGCATGATGGCCAATTGGATGGAAGGGTGGTGGTGGAGGGTGACACTGTTAGGGTGTTTTTGTTTTTGAAAGGAAATGGCCTTGTGGAGTAGATTTAACAAATTAACAGAGTTGGAAGGGACCTTGCAGGTCATCTAGTCCAACCCCCTGCCCAAGCAGGAGACTCTACGTCTGCCTCTACCTAGGATCGAACTCACAACCTTCTGATTGTGAGGCAAGAGCTCCACCTCTAGGCCACAGCAGCAAGTGTATTTGGCATTTAATAATAATAATATAATAATAATAATATATTTATTTTATATACCGCGTCCTCTCCCCAAGGGGACTCGGAGCGGTGCACAGGGAAAACTAAAACACATAAAATATATACATGAATAAATACAATACCTAAAAATAGATTAAACCAATCGTCCCTGCACTAAAATCCCCATTAAAACTAATCGTTCCCTAAAAACTAATTAAACTAATCGTTCCCTAAAAACCCTAAAGGAATTTAGGCTTATATACCACGCCATTGCACTTTACAGCACTCTCTGGAAGGTTTACAACAGGGGTTTCTAACTCAAGGACCGCGGGCCGGATCCGGCCCACAGAGTGTTAGATCTGGCCCGTGGGGGCCACCCTGGAAATAGGGAAGGACCGGCCTGCGGTGCCTCTGCCAGTGAAAACGGAGCTCAGGAGGGCCGTGTGCAACACTCCCAAGCTCCATTTTTGCTGGCAAAGGGCTGTAGAAGGATTTCCCCCAGCCCTGCCCAGGCCCCCACAGGTACCCCCGACACAAGTGATGTTGAACTGGCCAAGCCCACCTCTGGCTATGCCCACTCTGACATGCGTGCCAGAAACTGGAAGACCAGGTGGCTGGTGCACATGCGTGCTCCAAAAACCAGAATGTCATCTTCCTGGCATGCAAACACACTGAGTGCCAAAAATAGGAGCGTGTGTGTGTGTGTGTGTGTGTGTGTGTGTGTGTGTGTGTAAAAATGGAATAGCAGCCGCCCGGAGTGCATGCGTGCTCCTGGAAGATAATCTTCTGGTTTCCAGCACACGCGTGCACACCAGCCAGCTAGTCTTCATGCGCACATGCACGGCAGAAGACCAGGTGGCCAGTGCATGCGCATACGCCCCCACTGATCTAGAAGAACGGGAAACTTGGGAAATCTACTGTGGGATTGTTGCATTTTGTCAGTTTTCTCAAAATGGTAGCCTACACTTAGACGTATTTCTATGTCTCCTGGAGATAGTATACTTGAGTATAAATGACGGCCTTGGACATTAGTCATCAGGAGTGTTTTGATTCGTTGCAGTTACTATATTAATGGACGATTTGCCACGCGAGAGGATTTCCTGAATCCAGATATACTGGATAGCTTCAAGACCAACGCAGAGGAAGTGCTTCAGGTAAGCAGCCTCTAAACCAGGGGTGAAATCCAGCAGGTTCTGATAGGTTCTGGAGAACCGGTAGTGGACCTTTTGAGTAGATCCCTTCGGCCGATCCGCTCCCACAGAGTCGGCCTTCTCAGGGTGCCGTCAGCCGGGCAATGCCGTCTGGCGACACCCAGGGGAAGAGCCTTCTCTGTGGCGGGCCCTGCCCTTTGGAACGACCTACCCCCTGAATTGCGTACCATCACTGACCTCCGCCTCTTCCGCCAGTGTCTAAAGACACATCTTTTTCAGCAAGCCGGCCTAGCCTGACCCTCCCGTCGAGACTATTTAGATAGTTTTAAATTGGGGATTTTAATTTGATTTTAGCATAGGATTATAATTTAATTTAATATATTTTTAAATTTTGTATTTATTGTATTGTTTTTGTATGCTTTTAAATTCCTGTGTGCCGCCCTGGGTCCTTGCGGAGAAGGGCGGGATATAAATGTAAATAAAACTAAAAAAACTAGTTCGGAGAACTGGCAAATGCCACCTCTGGCTGGCCCCGCCCGCATCTATTCTCTGTCTCCCGAGTCCCAGCAGATCAGGAAGGAATGGGGATTTTGCAGTAACCTTCCCCTGTCACACCCACCAAGCCATGCCCACAGAGCTGGTAGTAAATAATTTTGAATTTCACCCCTGCTCTAAACAGTGTAACAAACAATCTGCAAGGTGATGTGTAAGAATATAACCCATTTTATGGGAAATAGATGAATTAATTATCTATAAATAATAAATTATCCTGATGCCCTCTGGATGTATAAGTAGTCCTTGACTAAAAAATATTTGTTTAGTGACCATTCAAAGTTACAATGGCACTGAAAAAAATGACTCATGGCCATTTTTTACACTTACAATCATTACATGAACCAAGGTGGCGCAGTGGTTAGAATGCAGTACTGCAGGCTACTTCTGCTGACTGCCAGTTGCCTGTAATTTGGCAGTTTGAATCTCACCAGGCTCAAGGTTGACTCAGCCTTCCATCCTTCCGAGGTGGGTCAAATGAGGACCCAGAATGTTGGGGGCAAGAGGCTGGCTCTGTAAACCTCTTAGAGAGGGCTGTAAAGCAATGTAAAGCGGTATATAAGTCTAAGTGCAATTGCTATGCGGGATGTGATCAAAATTCGGACACCTGACTCATATTTATGACATTTGCAGTATCCTGGGGTCACATGATCCACTTTTATGTCCTTCTGATAAGCAAAGTCAATGAGGAAGATTCACATAACAACCATGTTACTAACTTAACAACTGCAGTGATTCACTCAACAAATGTGGCAAGATCATAAAATGGGGAAAAATTGACTTAACTAATGTCTTGCTTAAGCAAAGAAAATTTTGGGCTCAACTCTGGTCATAAGTTGAGGACTGCCTAAGGCTTACAACTTCCAAGAGCACAGCTGAATAAAAATTCTTGAAGCTGTAGCTCTTGTAGTTCTGAAAATTACAAAGGTTGAAGAAGACTTCACTATAGTGCCTTAAGAGAATTGCACAATACAAACACGATACCGGCATGCAACCAGCTCACAATACAGGCAATCCTCAACTTATGGCAGTTTGCTCAGTGACCGTTCAAAGTTACAAACAGCACTGAAAAATGTGACATGATGCTTTTTTCATAGTTACCACCTTTAATGGCATCTCCCTGATCATGTGATCAAAATTCAGATTTTTGGCAACTGGTTCATACTTACGACTGTTGCTGCGCCTTGGGATCTTTATCCTTTTGGGACCTTCTGACAAGCAAAGTCAATGGGGGGGTGGGAGCCAAATTCACTTAACAACTGCAGTGATTCACTTAACAACCGTGGCAAGAAAAGTTGCAAAATGGGGCCAAACTCGCTTAAAAGTTGCAAAATGGGGCAAAACTCTCGCTTTACAACGGACATTTGGGGCTCAATTGTCATAAGTCGAGGACTACCTGTACATGAAATGGATGAGGAAGTATCAACAATTTTTGTGTATCTCGCCTGCTTTGTCTAACAACACCCCATAAACTTAATTCACACATTCCTTTCTACATCTGTATTTCTTTTTTTCCCCAAAATATCCTTTAGATTGTGAACAGCACAGTACCGGACAAGAGAGTGTGGCTAGGAGAAACAAGTTCAGCCTTTGGAGGTGGAACTCCCAATTTGTCTAATGCGTATATTGCTGGTTTTATGTAAGTATTACACTGCTGGGTTAAAAGAACCGTCTCTTGTGGCATAGCAGGATCTCACCTAGAAAATTATGTTGGCCAATATATGGTAGTAGAAAGCCTTCATTGACCAGGCAGAAAAATATTGTTATGGACTCTGAGAAGCATTGACATCTAATCATCTGGTAGTTTTTATAAATATATTTATTTATTTATTTATTGAATTTATACCCCGCCCTTCTCCAAACGGACCCATATAGAGGACATCTATACTTATCTTATGGGACACAGTGGCTCAGGGGCTAAGACGCTGAGCTTGTCAATCAGGAAGGTTGACAGTGCTATCTACAACTGTGCTATCTGGCGTGTTGTGTTCCAAATGACGATCTGTCTGTATTTGATCATCATCATCATCATCATTATGTAATTATTATTATTACATCATGATGATGATGATGGTTATGGTTCACCGCACAGTCAGCCAGATGTTTAGATGTTTTACCCACCTATCGAGTGGGTAAAACATCTGGAATAGGCAGATGTCAATGTTTTATGACGGGTGTCAAACTTGCGACCCGCAGGCTGGATGTGACACGTGTTGGCCACGCCCACCCTCAGTTCAGCAAGGGGGGGGGAGTCGCAATATCACATGACAACAATGTGACGCCACGAGTTTGACAGCCCTGTTTTATGGGATATGTTTTATGGGATATGGTCGCAGGATGTAAGCTATTCCATTACTTTTGCTCTTGACTGAAGGTGAGTTTGTCAATGCCAATGGTGCTCAAGTGGTGCTTTAGTTGTTTTGGGATTGCATCTAAGGCACCAATTGGCACCACCTTTGATTCCTTATCATTATCATTATCATTATCATTATCATTATCATTATCATTATCATTATCATTATCATCATCATCATTATCATTATCATCATTATCATTATTATTATTATTATTATTATTATTATTATTATTATTATTATTATTATTATTATTATTATTATTATTATTATTATTATTATCTTGGCAGGTGGCTGGACAAGCTTGGACTGTCAGCCCAGCTGGGCATTGATTTAGTGATGAGACAAGTCTTGTATGGAGCAGGAAACTATCAACTGGTGGACGCCAACTTTGAGCCTTTGCCAGTATGTATACAACTCAGTGGTGAAATGCAATTTTTTTGCTACCTGTTCTGTGGGCGTGGCTTGGTGGCAGGGGTCCTGTGACTGAATGGGCGTTGCCAAGGTTGGAGACCCCTGATCTAGAACACATATCTAGAAAGTCTGAAGTTGACGGACATCTGCATGGACAGTCCTGAATATTTACAATAGTTTCCTATTAAACCTCATGGCACGGGACCTAGCTATCTGCGGGATCGCATCCTGCCGCATACATCCTTGCGGCCGATTCGCTCCCACAGAGAGGGACTTCTCTAGGTGCCGTCCACTAGGCTATGCCAGCGGGTGACGCCCAGGGGAAGGGCCTTCTCTGTGGCGGGCCCGACCCTCTGGAACGACCTTCCCCCCCGAAATTAGAACAACCACGGACCTTCGCTCCTTCCGGCAGAAATTAAAAACACACTTCTTCTGCTTGGCCGGCCTAAGGTAATTAAATTGTTTTTAAACTGTTTTAGGGGTTTTTAGGGTTTTAGTTTTATATGGGTTTTTAGCGCAGGGTTAGTTTAATTCGTTTTAATTTTGTACTTTGTCTGTGGTTTTAATTGTATTTTTAATTCCCTGTGCCCCGCCTCGAGTCCCTTCGGGAGAGAGAGTGGGTTATAAATTAAATAATAATAATAATAATAATAATAATAATAATAATAATAATAATAATTATTATTATTATTATTATTATTATTATTATTATTATTATTATTATTATTATTATTATTATTATTATTAGATTGTATGGAAATTCAGGACTGGAAGCAAAAAATGACTTCTGGTGTAGCAGGCACTAGCCACTAAGTACCTATGACATTCCCCCAACTTGGAGAAAACTGGAATAATATTTTCCTTTGCAGTAGTTGGGCATTGACTGGGTTAGTGTGATTTTTCCAGGGATAAAGGACTTTCCTTGCCCGACTTTTCTTGTCTGGTCAGCTAAAAGCAGGGACAATGTGCCGTGTGGTGGAAATCTTCTGGAGAGCTTCTGTGAATAGCTGGGTCTCTCTCGTACGCACAGTTTTGAACCTCTTTATGTGGAGTTGGATGTGACATAATGAATCTGGGCTGTGAACTATCTCCCTTTATTCCTTTGTATCTTCCATAGTGCTCAAGTTAGTCTTTTAAGACAACAGTTCCTCGAATAATGTCTCATCTTTCTTTAACTTGTTCTTTTGTGAGGTCCCATATCAGGGATGGCTAACCTTTTTGTCATTGCGTGCTGAAAGCATGTGCGCCCCCCCCCGGGCACCCATACTGCAATGCGCATGTGACACCCACCATGCGCATACGCGCCCGCACTCCTGCGCCCCCCCGCACTCTTCTGCCCCCCCCCCCCCCCCCGCACGTGTGTGTGACCCCCTGCGTGCACCGTTTTGGGCCTAGTAGGCCTCCCTGCAGTCTCCTGGGACCAAAAACAGGCCGTGAGAGGGGGAACTGCACCCCCTGTGCCCCATTTTGGACTTAGTAGGCCTCCCTGCAGCCTCCTGAGACCAAAAACAGGCTGCGAGGGGGGCACTGCACTCCCTGCGCTCCATTTTGGACCTAGAAGGCCTCCCTGCAGCCTCCTGAGACCAAAAACAGGCCGTGAGAGGGGGCGCTGCACCCCCCACGGCCCATTTTGGGCCTAGTAGGCATCCCTGCAGCCTCCTGGGACTAAAAGCGGGTCATGGAGGGGGTGCACTGCACTGCCCCTGCACTCCCTGGCCCCGCCCATGCACCTGTGACTCCCACACATGCGTGTGCATCTCCACCCCCTGTGCATGTGCAACAGAGATCCAAAAATCGGCTGGCAGGAGGCCCGTAAGCAGGTATGGTGGAGCTGAGCTGGGGTGACGTCTCATGTGCCCGCAGAGAGGGCATGTATGCCATTGGTTCGTCATCACAATCCTAGATCAATGCTGTCTTCTTCTTTTTTTAAACACCTTGTAGGACTATTGGCTTTCCCTGTTGTACAAGAAACTGGTTGGCTCCAGAGTTCTGCGTGTTGCCATAACTGGCTTAGATCCAAAGAAGCTCCGCGTGTACCTTCACTGTACCAATACGCACCAGTAAGTATTGAGTATTAGGGGACTGGAGACTAAAACATATGAAGAACGGTTGCAGGAACTGGGTATGTCTAGTTTAACGAAAAGAAGGACAAGGGAAGACATGATAGCAGTGTTCCAATATCTCAGGGGTTGCCACAAAGAAGAGGGAGTCAAACTATTCTCCAAGGCACCTGAGGGTAGAACAAGAAGCAATGGGTGGAAACTAATCAAGGAGAGAAGCAACCTAGAACTGAGGGGAAATTTCCTGACAGTTAGGACAATTAATCAGTGGAACAGCTTGCCTCCAGAAGTTGTGAATGCTCCAACATTACAAGTCTTCAAGAAGATGTTAGATAGCCATTTGTCTGAAATGGTATAGGGATTCCTGCCTAGGCAGGGGGTTGGACTAGATGACCTCCAAGGTCCCTTCCAACTGTGCTATTGTATTGTATTGTATTGTATTGTATTGTATTGTATTGTATTGTATGCTTGCACAGTGTGACTTCTATTAACCTGTTCGCTTTGTCATTCCAGCCCAAAGTACAGAGAAGGTGACATCACTTTATTTGCCTTAAATCTCTACAACAGCACCAAGCGCCTCTACATACCAACTTACTTTTCCAAGAAGCAAATAGATGAGTATCTTTTACTACCTTACGGAGAAGATAATTTACTTTCCCGGTGAGCACCACATCTTACCACCTCGTTCTAAATAGTGGAGAATACATTGAGTTTTTAAAAAATGAACAAAGTATGTCTAAAAAAAATCGTGAAGTCTATGCTTATCAAGATTTGAGAATAAGTAACTGCAGTTCTGCAGATAATTCTAAGAAATTCAAGGGGATTCATTCCTAGCAACTTGTAGTCCTCAACGTATAACCATTCGTTTAGTGAGTGTTTAAAGTTACGACGGCATTGAAAAAAGTGACTTAGGACTGTTTTTTCACATTTACAACTATTTCAGCTTCCCATGGCCATGTGATTAAAATTCAGATGCTTGGCAACTGGCATGTACTTATGACAGTTGTACTGTTCACCATTTGTAACCTTCACAGCTAACATCTGACAAGCAAAGTCAATGAGAGAAGTCAGATTTGCTTAACAACCACGATTCACTTAAAAGAGTTGCAGTGAATGCTTAACAGCTTAGGTTGTAAAATGAGGCGAAACTTACTGAACATTTTGGGCTTAATTGTGGTCTTAAGTCGAGGACTGCCAGTACAGTATTTTTCTGAAAAAAGATTAGTTTATTCCCTAAACAATTTAAAATGAGACTGCCAGCTTTGTTTCATTAAGCAATGAGTAATTTCCTCTCCCTTTTGGCATTGTTCATCTTAAATTTTATGGTTTTTCTTTTCTTTTTATGTTAATGACAAGCCCCTAGTGGCAGAAAATAATTCAGAAAGAAGGATTCAGCTTGAAAGGAGCCAGCTTGGCTGGCTGGGGAATTCTGGCAGTTGAAGTCCACCAGTCTTAAAAGAGCCAACTTTGGTCTAGAACATTGATGGCAAACCTTTTGTCGCTCGCGTGCCAAAAGTGGGGGGAGCGCCGAAGGGTCATGCACAGGAGTGCCACATCCATAATACTATGCGCATGACTCCAGCGCGCACGACCAGCGCTGCCCCCATTTTTGGTGTGCTTTTTTTGCCCTCCCCAGGCTCCAGAGCCTTTATAGGAGCCTGGGGAGGGTGAAAACAGCCCCCCACCCCTGCAGAGGCCTGAAGCCTCCGGAGCGTGAAAAACCGGGCGTACGGGAAACCGGAAGTTCGGGAAGGGACTTCCGTTTTGCTCGTAGGGCCTGTTTTAGCCCTCCGGAACCTTCAGAGGCCTTCAAGTCACTTCCGGTTTATTCGTAGGGCCGGTTTTAGCCCTCCGGAACCTTCAGAGGCCTTCAAGTGACTTCCGGTTTGCTCGTAGGGCCGGTTTTAGCCCTCCGGAACCTTCAGAGGCCTTCAAGTGACTTCCGGTTTGCTCGTAGGGCCGGTTTTAGCCCTCCGGAACCTTCAGAGGCCTTCAAGTGACTTCCGGTTTGCTCGTAGGGCCTGTTTTAGCCCTCCGGAACCTTCAGAGGCCTTCAAGTGACTTCCGGTTTGCTCGTAGGGCCGGTTTTAGCCCTCCGGAACCTTCAGAGGCCTTCAAGTCACTTCCGGTTTGCTCGTAGGGTTGTTTTTTGCCCAGAGGGCGAAAAATGGGATCAAAACAAGGGCGAAGTTATCTGGTCAGAGCACACATGTATAGGTTCGCCATCGCGGTTCTAGAAGTTTGGACATTGAATAAACCCAAACATTAACACTTATTATTAAGACAGGATGTCTATGAACACCATGAATCTCGTTTATCCTTACAACGAGAAACCGAAGGGTGAGCCGTCTTTTTTTCAAGCAAGATATTGGAATATCTCCTTGTTAGTAGGTAGTTAATAACATTTGGGCATGCTTCTATTTCTTTCCCAGGCCTACAGATCTATTTTGTAACAAAACACAGTGGAGTTGTAGATTTTTCTGACTAAAAGTTCAGACCTGTGAAAGTGAACCTATGGCACGCGGAGCCCACTCTACAGGCACGCGAGCCATGGCGCAACTCAGCTCCACCGCACATGTGCAGACGCCTCCCACCAGCCAGCTGATTTTCGGACCTCTGCCGCGCATGCGGGAGACACACACGCATGCGCGGTGGGGGTGGGGGTGCAGAGCCCCTCTGTGGCTCATTTGTGGTCCCAGGACGCTTTAGGGAGGCCAGGCGCATGCACGTTGGGAGTTGTACACATGCGTGAGGGGGAGCACGAGGGGTCATGCGCGGGGGGAGGGACGCATTGCATTAAGTAGTTTTGGCATGCGAGGAGAAAAAGGCTAGCCATTACTGGTCCTGACCAGTTTACTCAAACTTGACAATTTTCAAGATGTGTGGACTTCAACTCCCAGAATTCCCATGCTGGCTTGGGAATTCTGGGAGTTGGAAGTCCATACATCTAACAGGTTGTACGGACGTCAACCAAAATTGTTTCCATGGCTTACAGGTTTTTTCCCAGTGTTTAAATGTGAATTTATAATACGCCTCTTTCCTCTTTGCAGGTCTGTGCAGCTGAATGGCTGCCTCCTAAAAATGCCGAATGATGAGACGCTACCAGTTTTGCAGGAAAACCCTCTTATTCCTGGGCACAGCCTTGATCTCCCAGGTTTCTCATACGGATTTTATGTAATAAGAAATGCCAAAGTATTGGCTTGCATTTAATAAGGTCACGCATGTTTTCCAAACCCGGAAGGCAAAAGGTTTTATTGAGAGTGACTACTTCAGCCCAGAGGAAGACAAAACGTTTTAATAACATTTGCATTTTTTCCCTCCAAACTCATGCTCCGTTTGTTCCCTTTTTACAAGTTAGTGAAAGCTTTTTAATTTAAGAAAAATCCATACAAATTTTTTTTTTTCATAAAACGTTTTGTAAAAATGAAAAGTCTATATTTTCTTATGGGTAAATTTCCCCTCATTTCTTTTTTTTTGTTTAAAAGTCAAGAAACTGCAGGACAACATTTGGGAAACTCCCGCAAGTCTTCCAATTTTCAAATTATAAATTAGGTTGGTTTGTATTTGCCCTCATCTATACTCTATTCGCCAGGTAAAATAAAATGCATGACAGACACTCTATTTTAGTGGCAGAATGCTCTTACTGCCATTCAAGCTTATCTTTGAAGTCTAAACAAGGGTGGAAAGCACTTTAATCCTCAGATGCTATCTGAGGAACAAAGACTCTGGCCTCAAACAAAGAAATGGACGGCAAAGGTATAGATTATAGAACTGCTGAGAATGAATAATAGAGCAGGCCAGTCAATGTGTAGGAAAATCAACTGAAGACCATCAGAAGGCGTGAGCTACCATGTTCCAGACAAAATCAAAGTCAGGGGTGGGATTCAGCCGGTTTCGGACAAGTTCAGGCGAACCGGATGTTAATTTTAATCTGGTTCGCCGAACCGGTAGTTACAAGGACTGGCTAGCCACGCCTGCCCCTCCCCACCCCGCCCAGGAGTCTCCGCGCGGCCAGTTTTGGATGCTAGGTAAGTGCAGGGCCTGCGCGAAGGCTTTGGGAGGGTGAAAAACAGGCCAACCGGAAGTCCGGAAATGGGTCGCTTCCAGCCTCCGGAGGCCAGGAGATGCCCTTTTCACCCTCCCGGAGCCTCAAGGAAAATCTCCAAAGCATGGGGAAGGCAGAAAGCCCCCCTCCCCCCGCCATGGTGCAGGAAGCTGACTAGGCCACGCCCATATGGCCACACCCACCCAGCAAGCGGGCAGAGAACTGGTTGCAAATATTTTTTCAATCTTAACCCCAGATCAAAGTCAATTACTGTATTATATTATTATATACATCCCAGTAAGAGTATGACTAGCTGATGAGAGCTAAAAAGCTCGAAATAGATCTATCCTAGTCGCTCTGATTTATTTATTGATCAGCTCATAAAACTAACACACATATTAAAAAAATCACACAACGGAACTCATGGCTTTCTATCTAGATGGTCTCTGGTGATGAGCCGAAAGGCAGAAAAGGAAACAGTATGTCTCCTCCCTTAATTGGGGCCCTAACAGGGTGTTGTGGAACATTTATATATATATATATGTGTGTGTGTGTGTGTGTGTACCACACACACACACACACACACACACACACACACATATATATAAATGTTCCACAACACCCTGTTAGGGCCCCAATTAAGGGAGGAGACATACTGTTTCTTTTTCTGCCTTTCTGCCTATATATATATATATAGGCAATTGTTTATATATGTAATTGTTTCACAACAACCTGTTATTATTAGGCCCCAATTAAAGGGAGGAGACATACTGTTTCCCTTACTGCCCATCGGCTCATCGCTAGAGACCATCCAAACAGCAAGCCAAGAATTACGTTGTATAATATTTTAGATATGTGTGTTAGTTTTATGTATATATTTATATATCTAAATTTATATATCTAAATATATCTAAATCTAAATTTTATATATATATATAAATATATATATATATTTATATATCTAAAATATTATACAACGTAATTCTTGGCTTGCTGTTTGGATGGTCTCTAGCGATGAGCCGATGGGCAGTAAGGGAAACAGTATGTCTCCTCCCTTTAATTGGGGCCTAATAATAACAGGTTATACTAATATACCCTGTAAGCTGATGTAATAGGGGAACTGGTTTGGCTTAAGTGTGAGGTTCCTCGCCTTGCATGCAACATAGCCCCGGTTCGAATCCCAGTAAGGGGTATGGCCAGCTGATGAGAGCTAATAAGCTCGAAATAGATCTATCGTGGTCTCTTCTAATTTAATTTATTGATCAGCTCATAAAACTAACACATATATATGTATATATATTTTCAAGCTCTGTTTTGGAGTTGGTTGGCCATCAGATTCTAATCTCAGGTCCTTGGATTTAAAGGCAAGGAAACCAAGAAAAGCTAATTTTTCTCAGGGTGGATTCTTTCAGCCACAGGTGCTTTTTCATTTATGGGAATATAAAAGCCTTCCAGTATGGCACATTTCACTTTGTCACTTACGCTCACTGTGCAAGCCAGACGTTGCCTTTGTGGATCAGAATATGGGGGTCTTGCACTCCCAACGGTTCTGGAGTCTGTCTCTGGCCTCTGCGTAGTGCTGAGAAAATGTTCGTTTTTACAACTCTAGACACTTTCTGGCTGCTAATTGGGGCAGGCAGTGCTGAGCAAGATGGACTGGACCAGTGTTTCCCAACCTTGGCGATTTGAAGTCCCGTGGATTTCAACTCCCAGAATCCCCCAGCCAGCATAGAAACACTGGGCTAGACTAAAGGGCTGATCTGGCCCTCTGAAGCGTTTCTAGACATTTGTATAAAAATATATATATTTATTTTCATTTGATGTGTGCCTCTATTGTTTTGGATTATTTGTACATTTTGAAATAAAGTTTTTATATTGATACCATACATGTGGGTTTCTTAGTTATTTACTCTGCTGTAACAAAGCTTAAAGATAGATGAGGGAAGACGAGACTACAGCAGGAACCAAAAAAAACAACAACCCCTCTTCTTCTAAGTTCCTCAGTGAACAACCTCTGGTATAAATATTTATTTATTTATTTATTTTAATCATATCCCGCCCTTCTCCACAAAGGACTCAGGGAGGCGCACAGGAATTTAAAAGCATACAAAAAATAAATACATAATTTAAAAACATATTAAATTATTCTAGTCCTATGCTAAAACCAATTTTAAAATTCCCAATCCTTTATTTTTAATTGGGAAATAACACTGGTTTCCATGTGTTGCCAAACTGAAAGTTTGCTCTTTTATCATAAGCATTATCTAGACCAGAGATCTCATTCTCGCGGCCCGCAGGCCAATTGCAGCCCGCAGGACAGTATCTTGTCCCCCCACCCCCGTGATATGAAAGTATAATATTAGTATTAATATTAATATAAGGAATCCCTTATGCGGCCCAGCCTCATCCAGACTCTGCCTCCAGCAGCTCCCAGGTAAATTGAGTTTGAGACCCCTGATCTAGACCATATGTTGACCAACGATGTGGAGACTCTAGAAAGAGTGCAGAGAAGAGCAACAAAGATGATTAGGGGACTGGAGGCTAAAACATATGAAGAACGGTTGCAGGAACTGGGGTATGTCTCTAGTTTAATGAAAAGAAGGACTAGGGGAGACATGAGAGCAGTCTTCTGATATCTCAGGGGTTGCCACAAAGAAGAGGGAGTCAAGCTATTCTCCAAAGGACCTGAGGCAGAACAAGAAGCAATGGGTGGAAACTAATCAAGGAGAGAAGCAGCTTAAAACTAAGGAGAAATTTCCTGACAGTTAGAACAATTAATCAGTGAAACAACTTGCCTCCAGAAGTTGTGAATGCTCCAACACTGGAAGTTTTTAAGATATTGGATAACCATTTGTCTGTAGTGGTGTAGGATTTCCTGCCTAGGCAGGGGGTTGGACTAGAAGACCTCCAAGGTCCTTCCCAACTCTTATTCTATTTCTATTCTATATTCCAAGGGTATCTACACATCCTTTGAACATTGGCCCAAAGATACCTCTTTAATCATTCCAGAAGAACATATCATGATGCAGTTTTCCTCTCCCCACAAAGTTAAATATAAAAAATCACGTACATTCAATTTTGATACTACCCAACTTCATCTGTCTGGTCATTATCATTCATGGCTAAACCATACCACATAATTTATAGAGCAAGACTTATGTCGGCCAAAGCTAGGAAGCAGTCTATAGTGAGAACTATTATTAACACTTTTCTTGGCACTAATTCACTATAAAGATTAAGAAATAGGGAGTGCCAATATTTTAAACATTTAACGCTTCACCATTGGTTTCATAACTAATTCATAACTAAAAAATATAACCACAATAACGATATTGTCAAAGGGTTTTATATTTTGCTTTATTATTGCTGTTGGTGACTCAACTGACAATATAATTCAAATGAAAAACCAAAATAGACACATAATTTGTCCAGCATCCTAAAGCAAAGGGATTTTGCAAACGTTTAGTGCAACATTTCTCAACCCTGGCACTTTTAAGATGAATATACTTCAACTCCCAAAATCCCCCAGCCATCCACCCATCTTAAATGCTTGGTTGTATAAAAGGAGGCATAGAAACAAAATCACGTGACCTATTAGTACCACTTTATAAATCCTTCGTAAGACCGCACCTGAAATACAGCATCCAATTTTGATCACCACATTACAAAAAAGATGTTGAGACTTTGGAAAAGTGCAGAGAAGAGCAACAGAGATGATTAAAGGACTGGAGACTAAAACCTATGAAGAACTGTTGCAGGAACTGGGTATGGCTAGCCTAGAGAAAAGAAGGACACGATAGCAATGTTCCAATATCTCAGGGGTTGCCACAAAAAAGAGGCGGTCCATTTATTTTCCAAAGCAAGGGTCTCCAACCTTTGCAACTTTAAGTCTGAAGGACTTCAGCTCCCAGAATTCTCCAGCCAGCAAAGCTGGCTGGAGAATTCTGGAAGCTCAAGTCCTACAGACTTAAAAGTTGCAAAGGTTGGAGACCCCTGTTCCAAAGCACCAGAAGACAAGGCGAGAAAAATCAAGGAGAGAAGCAACTTGGAATTAAGGATACATTTTCTAACAGTGAGGACAATTAACAAGATGGAACAACTTGCCTTCAGAAGTTGTAGGTGTTTCATCACTGGAGGTTTTTAAGAAGAGACTGGACAGCCACCTGTCTGAAATGGTGTAGAATCTCCTGTTTGAGCAGGGGGTTGGACTAGAAGACCTCCAAGGTCCCCTTCCAGTCCTATTCTGATTGTTTAAATAACCCAAGTCTGTAGGGATTTCAGGAGGCAGCTGGGCTTTCTTGCTTTTTCTTTTGAAGACGTTTTGCTCCTCATCCAAGAAGCTTCTTCAGCTCTGACAGGATAGTGAGGAACGGAAGGATTTATACTCCTTGTGTCCAAACCTGGGAACTTTAAGACTTGTGGACTTCAACTCTCAGAATTCCCCAGTCAGCAGGCTGAGGAATTCTGGGAGTTGAAGTCCACAAGTTTTAAAGTTCCCAAGTTTGGACACCCCTGTTTTAGAGGGTCGTTGAGGCCACTTGGAGGTTCTCGGGGTCACCTGAGTGGCGCTCCTGGTTCCTGTAGTCTGCAATTTTTCCTCTGGAAATCCATTCCTACTCCCACACCATTCAAAGGGTTCATTCTAAATTGTATAGCTAAAAGTCTGTAGAGATTCTCAGCCATCCAGGTCATGGTTGTCCCAAAGGTGCTTTTTCAGGAGGCAACTGGACTTGTTTTTTTTCTCTTTTGAAGAGGCTTCGCTTCTCATCCAAGAAGCTTCTTCAGCTCTGACTGGAGAGTGGGGAATGGAATTCTGCCTCCTGAAAAAGCACCTTTATAGATCTTCTAGTCCAGGGGTCTGCAAAGTTGGCTCTTTTAAGACTGGTGGACTTCAACTCCCAGAATTCCCCAGCCAGCTAGACTGGCTGGGGATTTCTGGGAGTTGAAGTTCACCAGTCTTAAAAGAGCCAACTTTGCAGACCCTTGTCTAGTCCAACCCCCTGCTTAGGCAGGGAACCTTATCCCATTTCAGAAAAAATGGTTCTCCAATCTCTTCTTAAAAACTTCCAGTGTTGGAGCATTCACATCTTCTGGTGGCAAGGGGTTCCACCGATTAATTGTTCAATTCCCCCAGTTTTCCAGAAGAAAGGCCAAATCTTTCCTCAGGGCGCATTCCCTCCACCTCGCTTCTTATCCCAGGTGGCATCAAGCTTGGAAGCGCCCTCCGGATAATGCTTGTTTACTCCCATATCCCCCGCAGCGGAATCCGAAAGGCGACGCAGAACCGGAACGCAAGGTAGAACCTTTCTTTTTTCATCCCTCTTAGGTCACGCTTCCGATTGGCTCTTGGAGGAGGGAACGCCCCGACCCGGTGACGTCACGGGGGAGAATCCGGCCCCGGGATGGGTCTCGCGCGTCTGATCCTCCGGGCAGCCCGACCGCTATGCCGCTTGCAAGCCCCTTTTCCCGGCCCGGGAAGGGCGGGGGTGCTTTGCCCTTCGGCCGCCTTCCGGACCCTCTCGGGCCCCACTTCGAGCTGGGAGCCGCCGCGTCCTCCGGGGTCGAGGACCAGCCTAGCCGGGACGCTTTCCACGGCGGCTTTGGTGCAGACGGCGCCGCTCTGGCTCCAGCCTTACCTCCGGCTCATGCGGCTGGATAAGCCAATCGGTGAGTTGCATTGGGCCGGGACCTTGCCGGCTGGAGCTCCCCATCTCTCTTCGTTTTTCGCTTTGCAAAGCGGGAAGAAAGGAAGCCGTTGGCTTGTACACGTAGTCCTCGAGTTAGGACCATAAAGGAGCCCATCGTGCAGGTTGCTAAGTGAAACGTGTGTTTTTAAGGGAGGGTTTCCGGAGTTAAGACCACGAAAGGAGCCATGCATGCAAGTCGTTAAGTGTTTTATGTGTTTTTAAGTGAAGGTTGCCCAAGTTAAGACCATAAAGGAGCCATGCGTGTAGGTCGCTAAGTGAAACGTGTGTTTTTAAGGGAAGGTTTTCCGAGTTAGGACCACAAAAGGAGGCCAGCATGCAGGTCGCTAATGAAACATGTGTTTTTAAGTGAGGGTTGCCCAAGTTAAGACCACAAAAGGAGCCATGCATGCAGGTTGCTAAGTGAAATGTATGTTTTTAAGTGAGGGTTGCCCGAGTTAAGACCACAAAAGGAGCCATGCATGCAGGTCGCTAAGTGAAACACATCTTTTAAGTGAGGGTTGCCCCATTTTATGTCCTTTGCTCCTGCCACGGTTGTTAAGTGAACCAAGGCAGTTGTTTCAAATTATTCACGTGGGTGGGTGAGTGAGTGTGGTTTCCCCGAACTAATTCCGCTAGTCAGAAGGTCGCCAAGGGGAATCGATCACGTGACCTTGGGACATGGCAGCCATCATAAATATGATGAACTAGTGGCCAAGCGCCTGAATTTTAGTTGTGTGACCGTGGGGAATGCTGTGACGGTCGTAAATGTGAAAATCAACGGTCCTAAATCTCTTTTTTCAGAGCCGTTGTAAGTTTGAATGGTCATTAAAGGAACTGTTGTAAGTTGAGGACTGTTTATATTTGTCTATGGAGATTCAGTCATCCGAGTCCTAAAGGTGGTTTTTCAAGAGGCAACTGGACTTTCTGGTTTTTCTTTGAAGACTTTTCACTTCTCATCCAAGAAGCTTCTTCAGCTCTTGACTAGAATGGTGGGGAATGATTCAGTCAGAGCTGAAGAAGCTTCTTGGGTGAGAAGTGAAAAGTCTTCAAAGAAAAACCAGGAAGTCCAGTTGCCTCTTGAAAAAAGCACTTTTGGGATGACTGTCTGTATTGACTCTAGAACAAACTGGATTGGAGTCAGGGTGGATTTGATTTAAATCAAGTTGATTTAAATCACTAGTAAAAAAAAAGGCTTGATTTAAATCAACTCGATTTAAATCATAACTTTTAAAGAGCAGCTGTCATTTCTGTCCCGCAGCCGCTCCTCCTCTGACCCACTGTTGGCTCACTCCCAATATTGCAGAATATACAGCCTCATGCTATATAACTAAGCTCCATTTCATGCTGAATAAACTACATTATTAACTTATCTTAAATAGAAAACTATCTTTAGATAGATTTTTACTCCCAAAGCGTTTTATTAAAATACATTTGATAAAAATAAAATAAAAAATCCGATTCAAATCCAACAAATCTGATTTAAAATAAATAAATAAATAAATAATTGATTTTTATCCACTCTGATTGGGGTTTAGTGTAGCGCAGGGGTCTCCAACCTTTGCAACTTTAGGTCTGAAGGACTTCAGCTCCCAAACCTCTCCAGCCAGCAAAGCTGGCTGGAGAATTCTGGGAGCTGAAGTCCTTCAGACTTAAAGTTGCAAAGGTTGGAGACCCCTGGTGTAGCGGATTTCTGCGCTTGGAGCAGGTATCACCACCACCAATGATTTCCTATTCCCCGCAAAGCCCAAATAACGAATCATTTATTGGGGGTCTTAGTAGGGCACATGAGTAGTCCTTGATTGATAATGATTTGTTTAGGAACCCTTCAGAGTTAAGAGTGACGCTGAACAAAAGTTACGTGACCACTTTTCACACTTAACGACCGTTGCTGCAGCATCTCCAATGGTCAAGTGATCAAAAGTTCGGGCACTTGGCAACTGGCATGTACTTATGACAGTTGTACTGTGCCTGGGACATGCTCACCCTTTGTAACCTTCCCAGCCATCTTCCAACAAGCCAAGTCAATGTAGGAAACCAGGTTTGCTTAGTGGCTGCACGATTCACTTAACAACCACAGCGATTCAAATTCACAACGGCGGCAAAGAAGGTCATAAACATGAGGCAACACTCACTAGTCCGCTGCCTTTTTTTAGCAACAGAAATCTGTGGTTCAATTCTGGTTGAGGACTGCCCGTATTTCACATGGTTTATTTATTTTTAAATAATGTTTTTAATTGGAATTTTTCAAGACGATAAAAGTATAAAAAAATTAATTAAAAATCAAAGTTTTTTTTTAAAGTAGAAAAAAGAAGGGAAAATTGTTATATTAATCCCTTCTTTTGTATCCCTCTCGTGCAAATGGTGGTAAATGCTATCAGAATTTCAAGTCCAAGTCATAAGTAACTTGGGGGGGGGGCATCATAACGTTGAACAGTTGCTAAGCAACCAGCCGTAAATGGAGGGGCTCCGTGTAATTCCATAATCCCTCGGTATTAACAGCAAATGGCTGAGCCTCACAGTGAAAAACCGCTTTAGGGCACTTTACCATCAGTTTAAAATAATTAAACCCGAGTCCCTGTGGGGAGAGGGAGCGGTCTACAAATTAAAATTGAATTGAATTGAATTGAATAAACCAAGATAAATGGAGGTTTGTTCTTAAAATTTCAAAGACTCTAAAATTCCAGAAGTGTGCTTGAAGTCTGAGAAAAAGCCTGAAAACCATAGAAGATTACTTTATGTGATGATTTTCTTTCCTTTTCCAATGCTTCTGGTATGCCTCTAATTCATAATTATGAAATATCTCTGAAAATGTAACGGAATCAAGTTGTTTAATAATAATAATAATAATAATAATAATAATAATAATAATAATAATAATAATAATAAAAATAATAATAAAAATAAAAATTTTAATTTGTAGACCGCTCCCTCTCCCCAAAGGGACTCGGAGCAGTGCACAGGGGAATTAAAACATACAAACATAAATACATATAAATATATATAAAATCAGATTAAACAATTTATCCCTGCGGTAAAAACCCCAAATACTAAAAACTAAACCCCTTAAAAACCCGATTAAAACAATAAACAGATGACTAACCTAGGCCGGCCAAGCAGAAAAAGTGCGTTTTTAATTTTTGACGGAAGGAGCAGAGGTCCATAGTTGTTCTAATTTCGGGGGGCAAGTCGTTCCAGAGGGTCAGGCCCACCACAGAGAAGGCCCTTCCACTGGGCGCTGCCCGCTGGCATAGCCTAGTGGACGGCACCCGGAGAAGTCCCTCTCTGTGGGAGCGAATCGGCCGCAGGGATGTTGTTGGTTGAGAAGTTGTGTCTGACCCATCATGAACCCATGGAGAACGTTCCTCCAGGCCTTCCTGTCCTCTACCATCCTCTGGAGTCCATTGAAGCTCACGCCGACTGCTTCAGTGACTCCATCCAGCCGCCTCATTCTCTGTCGTCCCATTCTTCTTTTGCCCTCCATCTTTCCCAGCATTAGGCTCTTCTCCAGGGAGTCCTTCCTTCTCATTAGGTGGCCAAAGGATTTGAGTTTCCTCTTCAGGATCTGGCCTTCTAAAGAGCAGTCAGGGTGGATCTCCTCTAGGACTGAGCATGGTTTGATTGCCTTGCAGTCCAAGGGACTCGCAGGAGTCTCCTCCAGCACCATAGTTCAAAGGCCTCCATTCTTTGGCGCTCAGCCTTGCTTATGGTCCAACCTTCACAGCCATTCATTGCAACTGGGAAAACCATCGCCTTGACTAGACACACTTGTGTTGGCAGGGTGATGTCTCTGCTTTTTAGGATGCTCTCTAGATTTGCCATCGCTTTCCTCCCCAGGAGCAAGCGTCTTTTGATTTCTTGGCTTGGAATCAAGTAGGGAAGCATTAATCACTTGCAACTGGATAGATGAAGCTTTTGATATTGAAAATATCTCTTTCCCAATGTTTTGTTTTTGTATTTGTCTGGGGATTATAGTTATTGCAGGCCTCTTACTGAAATTGTATGACTTAATTTGGCCTCCAGAGGGAGTAAAATGCTTTCATAAATACTGTAATTGTCCGCCCCAAGAACTAAAGGCTGATAAATCCTGAACAATTTTTCAGGACCTGCTGGCATTTTTCTCTTGGCCATAAGTTAGTTTTCTCAAAAGAAGCGTCCACTCCATTGTGTCTCACAATGAGATTGGTGTAACATTTTTCTCCGCCGATTGGTGGTTTAAAAACGGCAATTGTTTTTAAAAGAATGAGAAAAAAATATTGAAGAATCAAACAAACTCAGGGGTCGGCAACCTTAAACACTCAAAGAGCCACAAAGGTACAAACTGGAAGCCCCCCATTCAATTCTGGAGCCGACCGGAAGTCCAGTTTCCCCACCATAGAGTCTCCTCCTAGCACGGCATCCTTTTTCCTCTACCTGTCCTAACCGAAAGCCCTATCAATTGTGGAGCTGACTGGGAAACCCGTCCCTTACCATAGAGTCTCCTCCTGGCATGCCCTGCTTCCCCCGCCCCCCCGCCAAACCGGAAGCTCCTCTCAAAATTGTGGTGTCGACTGGTAACAGGGAATTGCAGTGGAGGGATGAAATAGCCACATGCAGCTCTGGAGCCACATGTGGCTCGAGGGCCACATGCGGCTCCAGAGCCACGGGTTGCTGACCCCTGAACTAGCTTAAGACTTAAAGTAAGGAGCTGATTATTTTTGCGTGCATCAGTATAAATTGTACATCTCTCTTTTTCTGTTCCTTGTCTGACTTCTTTATTTTTAGGGATTTGGCTACTGTATCTTCCCTGCACCTGGAGTATATCCTTGGCAGCTGACCCCGGTTGTTGGCCATCCTGGGATCTCCTGTTACTTTTTGGTACTGGCTCAGTTCTGATGCGTGGAGCTGGCTGCATTATCAATGACATGTGGGACGTGGACTATGACAGAAAGGTAGAAAGATTCAGAGCCCAACCTTTTTACTAATTAAATAAATGGTCATTATAAGGAGTGCAAGTTCCTGTCCTTTCCCTCTCTAGAAATCCTCAGAGAGGTAAACTCTAGTTGCTAAGGCATCAGGTTGCAAAGTGGGAGACTCTGGGTTCAAGTTCCACCTTAGGTGTGAAAGCCAGCTCGGTGACTTTGAGCCAATCACTAGGAGGCTGTGAGTTCTAGCCCCGCCTTAATCATGAAAGCCAGCTGAATGGCTTCGGGCCACGCACTTTAACTCAATTCCTCACAGGGTTGTTGTGGGGAAAACAGGAGGAAGAAGGTATGTTGATTATGTTCGCCACCTTGTCTTATTTGTAAAAAATAATAAAGACGAGATGCAAATAAATTAAACTAGAGTCATATCAGAGGTTCTATGGTTCCCTTGAATAACGTTCCAAATCCAGCTAAGGTAAAAGTTCCCTTCGCACATATGTGCTAGTCATTCCTGACTCTAGGGGGCGGTGCTCATCTCCATTTTAAAGCCGAAGAGCCAGCGCTGTCTGAAGACGTCTCCGTGGTCATGTGGCTGGCATGACTAAACGCTGAAGGCGCACAGAAGGTGATTCATATTTTTCTACTTGCATTTTTACCTGTTGTCGAACTGCTAGGTTGGCCGAAGCTGGGACAAGTAACGGGAGCTCACTCCATTAAGCAGCGCTAGGGATTTTACCCACCAAACTGCCGACCTTTCTGATCGACAAGCTCAGCGTCTTAGCCACGGAGCCATCACATCCCTAGATCCAGCTATAGCTCTATTTTTTAAAGTGTCCATATGGTGCAGAGGTGGATTGCTCCCGGATCGGCCCGGATCGGGTGAACCAGTAGTGGGTGACAGGAGGCTCCACCCACCTGCCCGGACATTTGTGCGCGGAAGCGTCGCGCACAAGCGAACTGGTAGTAAAAAAAATGGAAACTCACCACTGATACGATGTCTTTAAACTTACTGAACAGAAAAAGCCCAGAATTTAATTTCTCTCTAACAGTGCTTATATTGATTTATTTCAGCCCTGGTTCTTTGTCCTTAAAGGTTCATTTTGAATGATGAAATCTGTGATATAGGCTCAAAAAATATTGGAAATGCTAGCTTGTCTCTTATTTTACCACTTTCTCCCAACCTTTAAATATCTTAGACTGATGCAATAGATCTGTTCTAAAATGCCCATGCCAGATCAAATTTCCAGCATCCTATTCTTGGAAAACGTAATAGTCCTGGGTGGAAATTTGCAGTCATAAGCGTTCATGCACTCTGAGTTTCCAAGCAATTAATATGAATGCATGTTGACTGTGTATTTCTGGACACCTATAATCACCTGACTCAATAGATAATTTGTTTATTTCACTTCTGGTAGTTATTGTCTTTAGGAGAAACTATACAAGCTTATTTAACTGTGGTTTGATGTGGTTTATTCAATAAACCCTAGTTAAATAAAGCTTATATAGTTTCTCCTGAAGATCTCTGAAAGTGTATTTGAAGTTTAAATGATGTTAGAAAATCATATTATCATAATCATATATAATCATTATCGTATCAGAAAGACACAGGCATTCTTCCTATCATATTGGCTCATCTTAACTCTGACTGGTGAAAACAAGCCAGGTTCAGAAACCATGATTTATAGTTCTCTCTGGGTTTGGGCGTCAGGCAAATTGCAACTTTCCGGAAACAAAATATATTTGAGTTAGTCCAGTGGTGGGTTTCTGCAGGCTTGCACCTACTCGCAAGAACTGGATGGTGAAATTTAGAGATTAGGGGTTCCACCGGCGGACCCAGAAGTAAGTCTGGCCATCCGCTGCCGGTAACCCAATGGGAAGGAAAGGAAAGGAAGGCAGAAAGTAAGAAAGGAAAGGGAAGGGAAGGGAAGGGAAGGAAGGAAGGAAGAAAGAAAGAAAGAAAGAAAGAAAGAAAGAAAGAAAGAAAGAAAGAAAGAAAGAAAGAAAGAAAGAAAGAAAGAAAGAAAGAAAGAAAGAAAGAAAGAAAGAGAAAGAAAATAAATTTATCATCACAATTGAGCCCAAAATTTTGGTTGCTAAGCAAGAGCGTTGTTAAATGAGTTTCACCACATTTTACAAGTTGGCGACTCTCACCCTGTCACATGACTGCCAAGCCACGTCCACAAAATAGGCCACACCTACAGAGTAGGTTCTAAAAAAATTGAAACCCACCACTGAGTTAGTTCCAAAAGCTGCATAAAGTGAAAACAGTGAACACGAAAACAGAAGCTTGTTCCATATAATATTTAATGCTGTTTTGCAAAAAACATACCATATTTCTCAGAGTATAAGACGCACCTTTTTTCATCAAAAAAGAGGGTGAAAATCTGTGTGTGTTTTATACACTGAATACAGCATTTTTTCGCCCCCTTTGCAAAAATGGCTGTGCCATAGCCTTTAGGACAGGGGTCTCCAACCTTTGCAACTTTAAGTCTGAAGGACTTCAGCTCTCAGAATTCTGGGAGCTGAAATCCTTCAGACTTAAAGTTGCAAAGGTTGGAGACCCCTGCTTTAGGAGGCTTCCAGAGTGCTCCTGGGGACTGGGAAGGGCAGAAACGAGTGAAAAACAGGCCGATTTTTAGCCGTTTTTGTCTCCCCTCAGCCCCCAGAAGCACTCTATAAGCCTCCTAAAGGCTATGCATACCCTTTTTTTTTTTGAGAAAAAACAGACCTGTTTTGCGAGGTCTACAGAGTGCAAAAGCTTTTTTTTTTAATTTGCCTCTTCAAAATCTTGGTGCATCTTATACTCCGGTGCATCTTATACTCCGAAAAATATGGATATTTTAACCGTTCACTGTCAATAACAATGCCGTAATATTGTTTGTGTGCTTTGGCTTATCTGAAGTGGAAGCAAGTTTCGTATTCTACACAGATCGCATGACTGTAGGATTACTCAGTAACTATGGTTTTAAATATCCTCGTTTAGAACATTTAAATAGCCCACTTCCTGAGGAGGGGAAATGTCATACACTCAAAAGCCAGAAAGGAAAAACATTACCGTAAATACGAAGGATGCTATAACGCTAAGAGACAAAAATTGTGTTTGGCTTATCTGCAAGTCTATACAGTAATACTTTTTGAATGTATTGAAAACCAGATACCGCTCTATGTTTGTATACCAACACAACCACAGATAAGCCAACCCTTGAATTTTTAACCAAAATACCATGAAAAATGTATAATTATAAGCCAGTTCTGAAAATCAAAGCGTAGAATTTTTCAAAGGCCAATGTTTCAAAGGCCTAGGCTTCCCAAGAGCATGAAGCAAACTCCAAAAAACCCTTTTATTAATTGACTGTGAATTCTGCTCATTCACATCCAGCAAAGTCTTTCAAGGGAGGATTTATAGTCACAGACCTTATCTGGCTTGGAGAGCTGACAGGCTGATGTCTGCAAACTCTGGCAAGGAGTCTCGGAGATCATGAAGCAATGAAGCGAACTAACGGTCTCCTGCAAACTCCACTCCCCTTTCGCTCTTCTTTTATTTCCTCTGGGAGGAGCCATTCATCGTCCACCTGTGGCCTTATTCCCAAGTCGAGTGCTGTTCTTTAGCTGTTTCCTTCGTCTGGCAACTCTGCGCATGCGCACACTGGGAACAGGTTCCAGCTGTTCTTCTGCCTCACTGATGTCTGACTCTGAAGGCAGCTGACAACTGGTACACGGCTCTGTCCCCCTCTCTGCCTCCGACACAGAGCCCTCCTCAGAGCCTTCCCCAGCCTCCAGGACTGGCCCATGTTCCTCCCCAACCTCCTCACTGTCCGAATCTGCTGCCCGCTCCGCAGGCAGGTCACAACAGTCAGCTTATCTGCAGGTGGCGCATTTTTCACAGTATTTTACTTAATCATTTGAAGGCCGACTTACCTGCAGATGGGCTTATATGCATGGGCTACAGAATGAATGGATCCTGTAACTGGTATATATGCGTGGTCAGTGATGGAATGTAGCCTCCAAAATAATTGTTTGTATTTTAGGTGGTTAGAACTGCAAATCGGCCACTGGCAGTGGGGGAGCTCACACGTTTTCAAGCCCTTGTTTGCCTCGGCACACAGCTTAGCTTGGCGTTGGGTGTCTTGCTGTGTTTAAATTATTACAGGTAAGTTGAATGTATAAAGAGTTGATTGCATTGGTCCTTGATCGTGAACCTTTGGCACACCTGGCCATATCAGCGGGCACGTGAGCCGCTGCGCTAGCTGATTTTTAGCTGGCCCGCCCAAGCTGCCCTTCCCTTCTCAGGAGTCTACATGTGATGCCAGGTAAGCACATTTTTTATTATTTTATTTTATTAGATTTATATCCCGCCCTTCTCCAAAGAGGACCCAGGGCGGCGCACAGGAATTTAAAATACATACAAAAACAAATATAAAATTTAAAAACTTGTTAAATACCCATCCTGTGCTAAAACCAAATTAAAATCCCCTAAAATAGAAGCTATCTAAAATAGCCCCAACGGGAGGTTATACTAGGCCGGCTTGATGAAAGAAATGTGTCTTTAGACACTGGCGGAAGAGGCAGAGGTCTGAGATGGTGCGAAGTTCTGGGGGTAGGTCGTTCCAAAGGGCTGGGCCCGCCACAGAGAAGGCCCTTCCCCTGGGTGTCGCCAGTCGGCATTGTCCGGCCGACGGCACCCTGAGAAGGCCCTCCCTGTGGGAGCGGATCGGTCGAAGGGATATATGGGGCAGGAGATGGTCTCGCAAATACATGGCTCGCGCTAAGCCTCTGAGAGGACGTTTTTGGCCTGGGGGGAGCAGGGGAGGCCGTTCTCACCCTCCCCAGGCTCGAGGAAAATCTGTAGAACTTGGGGAGGGCGAAAAACAGACCTACCAGGCCCACTGGAAGAAGAAAACGGGCCATTTCCAGCCTCTGGAGAGCCTCCGGGGGGTGGTGGAGAGAGGCCGTTTTCACCCTCCCCGGGCTTCAAGAAAGCCATGCGTGGGACAGCGGAGGGGGGGTTAGACGCACATGCCCAGGGGGCATGGCGCAGGCAGGCATGAAATTATTATGGCACATGAGTGTGTGTGATAGCGTGCGTGCATGTGCTTTTGGCACCCAAGGCGAAAAAGGTTTGCCATCTGTGGCGTAGGCCATTGGTGACAATAGGGGCTGTCTTAATTACGTGCTGTGCCAGTTTAACGTGTTTGAAAACACGAGTTCTATACATGAAAATTCATTTCCCATTTTACGGGATAGTTAAGGAATTCCAGGATGAACCAAGGCTGGCTACATCATGGTCTTCATGAATGAATGAATAGGGATTTCACATTGATTATTCTTCCCAAAGAGGTGTTTGGGCCCTTAATATGTTTCCTGCTTCCATATTTATTGCAAAATATGCCCTTTTCTCCTACCTTTTATAGGCTACTTGAAGAAAAGGGTGATTGGTGGTTTAACGCTTCCCATTTTTCCCCACAGCATTATTTTAGGCGCTTCTTCTTTATTTCTCGCGGTGACTTATCCACTAATGAAGAGAATAACTTACTGGCCACAGTTGTATTTAGGTAAGTTCATCATCTTCCATTTCACATATACAATAGTATAGTTGGAAGGGACCTTGGAGGTCTTCTAGTCCAACCCCTTGCCTAGCAGGAACCTTATACCGTTTCAGACAGATGGTAATCCAATCTCTTCTTAAAGATTTCCAGTGTTGGGGCATTCACTACTTCTGGAGGCAGGCTGTTCCACTGACTTAATTGTTCTAACCGTCAGGAAATTTCTCCTCAGATCTAAGTTGCTTCTCTCCTTCTCAAGGACAGAAGCAGCTTAGAACTGAGGAGAAATTTCCTGACGGTTAGAACAAGTGATCAGTGGAACAACTTGCCTCCAGAAGTTGTGATTCCTCCAACACTGGAAGTTTTTAAGAAGATGTTGGATAGCCGTTTGTCTGAAATGGCATAGGGCTCCAGCCTAGCCAGGGGGTTGGACTAGAAGACTTCCAAGGTCCCTTCCAACTCTGCTATTGTATTGTATTGTATTTATCTGTCAAGGCACATAAAACCAAGAACCAATTTAAAAATGTTACACTAAAAATCAGGGAGGATTTGGGCTACCTACCAGACTGGCAGTTGTACTACCGGACCTCAGTGCTTACGTGCTTAAAAGAGTGGATAAATTTAAAGAATAAAAGGATATTGAGGATAGAAGGACATGACTTACAATTGGGATGGCATGCATTTATATGGTACAGGAAAAACAAGATACACAGTTACTTCCAAAGACATCTTGTTAGAAACAGACATTGGGTGGCTGTCTTCATGAGACACTTTTGGCCATCAAGCTCTCTGCTACCTTTCTTCGCTTCTTCTCATCAAGTCACTGACCAAGAGAAGTGGAATGAAAACAATTTGCCTTCTGCCCTGAGTCAGGCTTAGCGATGGGAGGCTCAGTACTTCGTGTATTGGAAATTACTTCCTCATTAAGTTAGACTGACTCATTTTTCTCAAATACGAGGAAAGAAAATAATGCATCCTTCCATAAAAAAATGCAGCTTAATGTATATTTGTAATGCCTCATTAATCATTTATACACACCGAGGGGGGCTTGAAAGATGGAAAGCTCTGCTTTTTGGCGCTCCCTAAAAAATATTGAATAAACAATAGCCTAATCTTATTTATGTACACATAGACTTCAACTTACCACTGTAAGTTGACTGAGCCTGGAATTGTAGTCATGCCAGTCATTAAGTGGGCCTCCACGTGAACAGACCCAATTTTGTGGCCTTTTTTTTAACAGCGGTCATTAAGTGAATCACCCTAGGTCAGGGAGGTCCAAACTTGGGAACTTTAAGACTTGTGGACTTCAACTCCCAGAATTCCCCAGCCAGCATAGCTGGCTGGGGAATTCTGGGAGTTGAAGTCCACAAGTCTTAAAAGTTCCCAAGTTTGGACATCCCTGACCTAGGTGTTAAGCGGAACTATTGTCCTTAATGAGGGTTGTTTGCCAGAAATGGAAGCAAACATTGGTTTCTGACCAACACAAAAAACCACTGGGATCGATCTGTGGATGCTGCAAGAGAAATATTTATTTTTATCATTATTTTTTACAAATAACTCAGCAAACATATACACTTTCCTTCCTCCTGTTTTCTCCACAACAACTGCCCTGTGAGGTGGGTTGGACTGAGAGGGAGTGACCGGGCCAATCACTCTCTCTCGGTGAAATAAGAATAGAATTTTCGGTCGGATATTCATTTTAGTTGTGGCTAAAATGGCGGGACTTACAATACAATACAATAGCAGAGTTGGAAGGGACCTTGGAGGTCATCTAGTCCAACCCCTGCCCAGGCAGGAAACCCTATACCATTTCAGACAAATGGCTATCCCACATCTTCTTAAAGACTTCCAGTGTTGGGGCATTCACAACTTCTGGAGGCAACTTCTGTTCCACTGATTAATTGTTCTTACTGTCAGGAAATTTCTCCTCCGTTCTAAGTTGCTTCTCTCCTTGATCAGTTTCCACCCATTGCTTCTTGTCCTGCCCTCGGGTGCTTTGGAGAATAGTTTGACTCCCTCTTCTTTGTGGCAACCCCTGAGATATCAGAAGACCTATTATCATGTCTCCCCTAGTCCTTCTTTTTATTAAACTAGACCTACCCAGATGCTGCAACCGTTCTTCATATGTTTTAGCCTCCAGTCCCCTAATCCTCTTTGTTGCTCTTCTCTGCACTTTCTAGAGCCTCCACAACTTTGGTCAACATATGGTCCAGATAATGCTTATTATGAAAGAGCAAAACCGTTCTTCATATGTTTTAGTCTCCTTGACTTGAACTCATGGTTTCTTGGCTTTCTAGTTTGGTGCTTTAATCACTAGACCAGATCTGTCGAACTAGCAGTCATAAGTTGAGGATTACCTGTGCTCAAAATATAATACTCAGAAGTATTGCGATCCCTCCCTCCCTCCCTCCCTCTCTCTTTCTGTGTGTGTTTAGCCAACAATGATTATGACTTGAACTTCCTTCTTTCCTTTAGGTTTGGTCTTCAATTGGGGAGCCTTACTTGGCTGGTCTGCAGTCCACGGTTCTTGCGATTGGTCTGTTTGCTTGCCCCTGTATTTTTCCAGCGTCTGTTGGACTTTGCTTTATGATACTATTTACGCTCATCAGGTGACTCTTTTCCCGCTTGTTCGTTATAAAAGAAACTGAAATGCGAGAGTGAGGTTAAATGAGGTTGCTATGGAAATCTTGTTCAAGTTGAACTGGAAACGCCGGCATTTGGATGGCAAACAACAACGCATGTTGGCAGCTGCTTTTAATTTGTTTTGGTTCTCACTGATGCCAGGAACTATGTTGGTAGTCAGGGACTCCACCTGGACATTGGATGAACTTTGGGGTTGATCCCTGGGGAGGTGGGGGAGAGATCTAACACATGGCCCCTACTTTATGGGATAACCAGGAGGCAGTTCTCTCTCCTCTCCTGTTTAACATCTACATGAAGCCGCTGGGTGAGTTATTCAGTGATTTGGGGTGGGGCATCATCGGGGACGCGGTGGCTAAGATGCTGAGCTTGTCAATCCGAAAGGCCGTTCAGTTCGGCGGTTCGAATCCCTAGCGCCGCGTAACGGGGCGAGCTCCCGTCACTTGTCCCAGCTTCTGCCAACCTAGCAGTTCGAAAACAGGTAAAAAATGCAAGTATTAAAAATAGGCACCACCTTTGGTGGGAAGGTAATATATATATAGCAATTACAGCTCACCCCAAGCAGTATGAGTGGCATTGGGTATTTGAGTCTTCCAGGTTTTCCCATTGTTGATTGTCAAGGGGTAGCACTGCCCCAGATTGGGCCTGGAATGTGATCTGGTGGTCCTTTTGGACTTGTGGCTTCTGCTAGAAGAGCAGGTGGCAGCTGTATATAGCCAGGAGGGCTTTTGCACACCTCAGGATCGGGCACCAGTTGTGCCAATCCCCTGTATCTTGGCAACTTTTAAGATATGTGGACTTCAACCTGCTGGTTGGGGAATTCTGGGAGTTAGAGCCCACACATCTTAAAGCAGGGGTCTCCAACCTTTGCAACTTTAAGTCTGAAGGACTTCAGCTCCCAGAATTCTCCAGCCAGCAAAGCTGGCTGGAGAAGTCTGGGAGCTGAAGTCCTTCAGACTTAAAGTTGCAAAGGTTGGAGACCCCTGTCTTAAAGTTTAGAAACACTGTTTTATAGCATGTAAATATACAATATTATGTGATACTTTATTTTTGTGATGATGTACAGTAATAAAAGATGCATTAACGCCCTTAAAGACCAATATTTTACCAGAAATAATATTTAATGAGGAAAACAGGAAATGAAAAGCACAAGCAGGAGTGCAAGCCAATTTTCTTTGGTTCTTTTCTTTGTTTTGCGTAACCTTGCTTATATACTGCGAAAGATTTATAGCGTTGTCTGCGGCTAAGACGAGTTGCCTCTGGAAGTAATAAATACCAGATCTCACATCCTTGGGGTACAGAAAGTAAGAACAAAATTTGGAAAGCAAGATTTCTTGTATAATAATATGTCCTAAGCAAACAACTATAAATATGAACTGAACTATTTAATATGAATATATTTCGTAATGGCACTCAGCACCTTGGCATTCAAGGCAAATAATAATACAAACAAGACTATTTAGGCTGGGCATCACCTTTTGATTTACTTTCTTCTCACCTTTAAACCTAAAAGTGCACTAATTTTTTTGTTTATTCTGAGTAAAAAAATGCACCCCCAAAAAATCATATATATATATATATTGGTATTGCCATCCTCGGGTGTTTTCCCGTGTATATAGCATGGAATTTTTATTGCAACGTTTCGGCAACATCTCACTTGCCATCCTCAGGCTTCGGTCTGTGACTGTGACTGCGAAGGCGTCGCCCTTCCTTAAATCTTGGTGGGGGGGTGGTGGTGGAGTGCTGACTATTGTTGTGAGTGGGTTGATTGGCTGTGCAGCTGTATCATGATTGGTAGATTGATGCTGATTGGTCTTATTTGTATGTTTCTCCTTATTTTGAATTTCAACGGCTTGGGTGGAGGGTGGGGCTCGTCTGTTGGTCAGTGCTGGTTTCGAGATGTCTGGTAGGCGGGAGGTGTCGTCACGTTTGTTCATATTGTCAGGTTGCTTCTCTATTTCAATGGCTTCTCTGATAGAGAAGCAACCTAACAATATGAACAAACGTGACGACACCTCCCTCCAAGATTTAAGGAAGGGCGACGCCTTCACAGTCACAGACCGAAGCCTGAGGATGGCAAGTGAGATCTTGCCGAAACGTTGCAATAAAAATTCCATGCTATATACACGGGAAAACACCCGAGGATGGCAATACCAGCATACCTACACCCATGAAAATCTACGAAAACAAATATATATAGTCCCCTAGATTGTCTAGTCCCCTAGATTGAAAATTAAGTTTATCCCAGTCTAACTTATCAGTTATTATTTATAATTATACATACTGGTTTCTCTTCGGATCATATAAATCTTTCGCCTTTCACCCAAAAATTCCATTGTGATATTGCCAAAATGTTATGATCTTACAAGAGCGTGTGTGAGGAGTCCTTGGTGCTTTCTTGAGTTGGTTTGTTTTCTTGCAGGCATTTCATTCCCCAAATTAGGTAACATCATTAGTCTAGGATTAGCACTGATGATGTTACCTAGTTTGGTAATGAGACGCCTGCAAGAAAACAAGTGAGCTCAGACAGCACCAAGGACTCCTCATTTCAACCCTGAGCACACAAATATTTTCCTTTATTGGTAAGGGATGTGGTGGCTCAGTGGCTAAGACGCTGAGCTTGTTGATTAGAAAGGTCAGCAGTTCGAATCCCTAGCGCAGCGTAACGGAGTGAGCTCCCGTTACTTGTCCGGGCTTCTGCCAACCTAGCAGTTTGAAAGCATGTAACAAATGCAAGTAGAAAAATAGGGACCACCTTTGGTGGGAAGGGAACAGTTCTGTGCACCTTCGGCATTTAATCATGCCAGCCACATGACCTCGGAGACATCTTCAGACAGCGCTGGCTTTTCGGCTTTGAAATGGAGATGAGCCCTGCCCCCTAGGGTCATGAATGACTAGCACATATGTGCGAGGGGAAACTTTACCTTTACCTTCTGGGTAAGAGCAGGTGTGAGACTAGAAATAAAGCCCTCTTGAGCTTGGGGTACTTCCAGGATGCACAAAATAGCCTGTTTCATCCCAAACATTTGAAACAAAATATTTTCCGCATTTAAAACATCCACAATCAATCTTCTGCAAACCATTCTAATTCAAAATATATTGCCTTTTAAAATTATTATTCTCACATTCTTCATGGCTGCAGTAGGCAGTGTGACTTTTTTTTGGCTTCTATACAGCTGTTTCTTGCCTCAAACTGTCTTTGTGGTTGGTGGTTTTTTTTTTAATTAACAACGTTCCATCTTTCTGTTTCAGGATAAAAAAGACGATCTTGCCATTGGTGTGAAATCTACAGCGCTCCTCTTTGGGGAAAAGTCAAAATACTGGCTCGCGGGCTTCAGTTGCACAATGCTTGGTGGGCTAACGCTGGCAGGAATCAATTGCGATCAAACCTTCCCCTACTATGCAGCGCTGGCCACTGCGGCCCTCTGTTGGGGAAACCAGGTTAGATAAGTTCAATGTTGGTTGAAGCTCGGGCTGCAATTTCCAGGCTGCAGGGCAGGGTTCAGCAGTAAAATGGAGGGGTAGACGGGACAAGAGTGAAAGGCACAGTTGAAGGAAGAGGGGGGGAAATTCATAGAGTCATAAGGGCTAGAAAGGACCTCGGAGATCTTCTAATCCAACCCCTTATTCAAGACAAGAATCCTTATACCAGGGGTCGGCAACCTTAAAACACTCAAAGGGCCACAAAGGTCCTAACCAGAACCCCCCTGTTCAATTCTGGTGATGACGGGAAGTTTGGTTCTCCCCATCATAGAGTCTTCTCCTAGTGCGGCAGCTTTTTTCCTCTGCTGACCAGAAGTTCTGTTCCCCCACCATAGAGTTTCCTAGCACAGCGTCCTTTTTCCTCTACGTGTCCTAACCAAAAGCCCTATCAGTTGTGGAGCCGACCGGCGAGAGGGAGCTGCAGTAGAGGGATGAAAGAGCCACATGCGGCTCCAGAGCCACATGCGGCTCCAGAGCCACGGGTTGGCGACCCCTGCCTTATATCATACCAGGCTAAATAAAGCTAGTGTTATTAATGGTTGCCTGAGATGAAAGAGGACTAGAAGACTTGACAGATTCTAAAATTTGAGTGGGGGAGGCAAGTATTGATGAATCATTTTGATCTCTTTTCCAGATATTCCGTTTGGACATCAACAATCCTAAAGACTGCTGGGACAAGTTCTCTTCAAACCGCAATCTAGGGATTTTGCTTCTTGCAGGAATTATACTTGGAAACTTAAGGAAAGAGAAGGAAGACAAAAGGGAAGCTTTAAGCAGCAGCTAGAGCAGAAGAAAAGAATGCTGTTTTACGAATAAAAACGAACACGGGTCTTTTTAAATCTGCCACCTTATATTTAACAGATATGGTACCTCATATTAAAATTCTAGATTTATTTTTTTTAAATTCTATTTATATACCGCTCCCATCTCCATCAAGATGGACTCAGGGCGGTGCACAGGAAATTAAAAATCACCAACAAATAACAATAAATACAATGACAATATTTAAAATGAATTAAATTAAATAACCTGTGCTAAAAATATTCCCATTAATAAAATTCTAAAATCCATTCCCTAATTTGCTAAAATTATGTCGCATCTGAGCTCTAAGCTAGACCGGCTTGGTGGAAGAAGTACGTCTTAAGAATGGTGGTTATTCGCTGAAAACTTGGTTTTTTTTTGTGTTTGAACATATCTTGGCAACCATTCTGAATAAGTTGAGATTTCCCAGTAAAACGTTGAGATTAATTCTGCAGAGCTACATCTGAAATTTCCCGTTGTAAAATTATAAGATTGTGAGTGAATTTAAACAGGTAAAACTATTTAAAAAAAAAAAGTCAATCTTCCAACACTAAAATAGTACTACTGTGTAGTCGAAACTGTTTATAGAAGCGTAAACAATAAAATGACTGGTTTTATAGTATTGTCACATGACATTTGGGAGTTCTATATTCATATATCGCTCATTTTAAAAACAGATGTATGGGATAGAAGAGACATCTATGGAATGATAGCTCATGTTCTTTTATCAACCACCAGCAGCCTGAATATGCACAATTACTGTGTGAGCAAAAGGGCTTTGTTAGGGGTAAAAAACACCCCCATTGGAAAATAAACAGGCGGAATAGTGCAATACACCGGGCAGCAAGAGATACGTTGCTTAAACCACACGAAAACTCTACAACACTGATAGAAAAAATAAATAGTTTTTACTCTTAATGTAACTTAAATACTTCTTCCAAACAGTGATACTAACTGTTCTCACAATAAACAGTCCTTCACCAAAAGACAGTTATCTTACAGTCAGTCAAAACAATGATTCTCTTCCATCTTCAGGTTCAGCTCCTTCCTCAGTGGCAATCAGGTAGCAAAGGAAAGCAAAAGGGATGAACTGTGTTTCCAGCTGCCATTTATGATTGAGCTGGGAAGCACAGCCAATCAGATTCCACATAGTCTTTAAAGTTACATATACCTTTTGAGAATCCTGGCTTATATATATTGTTAACCCAACATCAGGATAATTATCCTAACGGGTTTGTTTTAGTGGTTTTAGATTCATCCGAATAGTTTTTCAAAAGCTGTACAGGTTGGCGAACTATGACATGCGTGTCACAGGTGTCATGCAGAGCCCTCTCTGCAGGGTTGCGAGCTGTCCCAGTTTAGCTCCACTGTGCATGCGTGCATGCTTCGGGGCAGCCACCTGATTTTCAGGTATCTGCTGCGCATGCACGGGAAGCATGCGGAAGATGTGCTCGCATGCGTGGGGGGAAGGGTTGTGCATACATGTGTGGGGGTGGGGAGGGAGTGCAGGGGGGAACAGCAGCAACCCCCCCCCGCAGCCTGTTTTTGGTCCAAGGAGGCTGTAGGGAGGCCTACTAGGTCCAAAATGGGGTGTTGGGGGGGGTCGCGTGCATACACGCAGGGTGCAGGGGGATGTCCAATCCATCTTGCTCCTGATTAATCCCCTTGGGCCTGGCATTGATTCACGATAGGAGGCAAGACTAAAGCTCATACGTTGAAGAGATGTTCCAAACTTTTGTTGTTAGTTGCGAAGTCATGTCCGACCCATTGTTCTCTACCATCCTCTGGGGTCTATTTAAGTTCACGCCTACTGCTTCAGTGACTCCACCCAGCCACCTCATTCTCTGTTGTCCCATTCTTCTTTTGCCCTCAATCTTTCCCAGCATGAAGCTCTTCTCCAGCAAGTCCTTCCTTCTCATTAGGTGGCCAAAGTCTTTGAGTTTCCTCTTCAGGATCTGGCCTTCTAAAGAGCAGTCAGGGTTGATATCCTCTAGGACTGACCGGTTGGATGGCCTTGCAGTCCAGGGGACTCAATGCAGGAGTCTTCCAGCACCATAGTTCAAAGGCCTCCATTCTTTGACACTCAGCCTTCCTTATGGTCCAACTTTCACAGACATACATTGAAACTGGGAATGTTCCAAACTTATCATCTCCTAAATTGCTGGCAATAGAAGGCCTTCAAGCTTGTATATTCAGAGTGGGGGGCAAAATTGCATTGATTTCCTACATGCATATTACATGTGGGTAAGTGGAAGAAGCTTAATTTGTATTTTTTAACTTTTTAAAGTTCGTTTCACTCCATTTTTCTGTATTGAAGCTAGCTGGAATCACAGACTGCTAGGAATGCCCACTGGATCATAGCTACCACAGAAATACTAGCTGACCGGGGTCAAAAAATTCAAATTGGTCATCATAATCAATTTTTTAAAATCTACGGCTTTTAGGGCTATCTTTATACCCCTGAAGTAAGGGAGTCTCTGGCGATGTTGAACCATGCTATTACTCTGCATTACCTGCTCCTGCTTTAGGGTTTAAATTAAAAGCTCAGAATTAAAAACCGCGAGCAGCTAATTCCATGTTACCTTCAGCTTCTAGGAGAGGATCAAATTATAAAACAATTAAAAACTACTGCTTTTTTTAATTTTGTTTTTTTTAAACTTTCTGTAATTTGAACGGCTTCCCCAGGCCCTTTGTAAAACCACTGTAGGTACTTCAGACATTCTTAATTTAGTGTCTCAAGATGATTAGGCATATAAATGTAGTATAATGCCTAAATAATATACAACTGAATTAATTAATTCCTTGCAATCCCACATAGGAGTCACCTATGTGTGAGTTGGGCAGCTATATAAATGCGCTTCATAAATAAACATTAAACAAGTGGCTTAATATTTTATACCTTTAGTGACAAGGGATGGCTGGCGAATCTTGTGAAGCTTCTTCTCCAGTAACATTGTACTGCTAACTAGGGCATACAAAACCTTTGCCAGACCAATTCTCGAATACAGCCTATCTGTCTGGAATCCACACTGTATATCAGACATCAATATGATTGAGCGGGTCCAGAGGTATTTCACGAGAAGAGTCCTCCACTCTTCTGCTCACAATAGAATCCCTTATGTCACCAGGCTTGAAATTTTAAAGCTTGGACAACCTAGAACTGCCCCGCCTGTGGTATGATCTAAGCACAGTACACACAATTGTCTGTTATAACTTCTTATCTGTCAATGACTACTTCAGCTTCAACCTCAATAATACCTGGGCAAACAAGCAATACAAACTCAAGGTAAACCGCTCCAAACTCAATTGGCAGAAAATACGACTTTCTCAAACATGCACAAGATAGCAGGGATAAATAGAAACATGGACATGAACAAAATAAATGAATACAAATAAATGGGGACAGTAGGACAGGGACGGTAGGCACACTGGTGCGCTTCTGCGGGGTTAACACCTAGAATGCTGTATCGCAGTCTGTTGTTACATCCTCAAACCCCCCACACACAGCTTCAACCTTAAACTGTCTACCGTGGACCTCACCCCATTCCTAAGAGGTCCGTAAAGGAGAACGCAGAAGCGCACCAGTGTGCCTACCGTCCCTGCCCTACTGTCCCCATTTATGTGTATTCATTTCTTTTGTTCGTGTCCATGTTTCTATTTATACCTGCTGTCTTGCGCATGTTTGATAAACTAATAAATGCAAATGCCAATCTTCCCGTAGCCAAAAAACAACAACGAAGTACAGCAGTCCTCGAAGGTTTTGTTTGTGGGATTTTGCATTTGCAAAAGCTGTTTTTGAGTATGCTTTTTCCCCACACAGCCTGTCCCTCCAGTCCCAAAACTATGCAGCCTAACGAGTAGTGTGAATTGCAGAATTATTCTTGGAAATAATATCTCCGTAGGGTGTGGCAGGCTTTCAAGAGTAACGCTGAGATAATTTATGTGGTATTCATTTCATTGAGTGTTCTCCCCCACCAATTTTTTTTTTGTTGGAAGAAATATCCATCTGGGTTCAGTTCCAAGGGGGAGCGGGGAAGACACTGGATTCAATGAAGTTGCTTGGAAAGAGAGTTTATTCATGGTGGACAGGACCCCATGGTTTGAGGCAGTGGTGGGGGATTCAAATAATTTAACAACCGCTTCTCTGCTCTAATGACCAGCTGAGTAGGCGTGGCTGGGTCAATCCCGTGGACCACTAATATGAATTAGTGACGGGATGGGGTCCTTCAGGCACTTAGCTTGGCTGCCTATTAACGGAGAGAAGCGCCCGGAGTCAACCCTAGGTTTGCTGCCCATTGCAGCTAGGAATCTCAAATATGGCCAAGAATGAATGTTTGTCTCGTAGCCAGCCCGGGCGCTACATCGGCCCACTGCAAACTCTTGTCTTTTGAGGAGCCCGGCTGAAGTTTCGCGTGTTGTTCACTGAAGCATCTGAGGTGTCGCGTGCTGCTCACTGAAGTAATTACTCCCAGGGAGGGAGGGAGAGAGGGAGGGAAGGGCTCCAGGCAACCAAGCTAAGTGCCTGAAGGACCCCATCCCGTCAGCAAGCGAGAGTAATTACTTTAGCGGGCCATATCCAGCCCAAGGGCCATAGTTTGAGGATCCCTGATTTAGCGCAATATCAAAAATGCAAAGATTTTTCTGCAACTGGGTGGGCGTGGCGAACTCAACGCCACTCATGTCGAGGGGTGCTTCATCTCACCTGGCCTCTTATGACCATTGGAATGCCGCAATGGTCGTAAGTGTGAAAAACCATCATGTCACTTGCTTTCAGTTGGCACTGTAACTTTGAATGGTTCACTAAATGAACGGTTGTAAGGCAAGGATGACCTGTACAAAAATACATATAGCTTCTTTGCTTGCAAAAGGCTACCCTAAATATTAATCATTAGATTAGAAATGGGGGAATATACACTGAAGATCAATGAAAGCCACAGCCATCATGGAAACCTAAACCTTTCTGTCTGAATACCTCCCTGTAAAGGAGATTTCTTCCAACAGCCAGTTCTCCGAACTGCTCAGAAAGTTAATAAATGGTTCTCCCGAATAGGTGCGAACCGGCTGAATCCCACCACTGGTTTGAGGTCCTGGGGAAAAAGCGGGTCACATGCCTTGAAGATCTTGAAGAAAAATAGATGCTGAGAGTCCCTGGATTTTATGTCCTCTCTGGGCTCCACCTTAGAGTTTTCTATTCCTGTCCAAGAAATATATCCCATTGGCAGTCAGACTCCTGGGGTATGTGTGTGTCTTAGCTACCTTTGTAGGCTGTCTGTCTTTTGAGTCCAAGTTTGGTTCAAACTTGCTGAGTGGTGATGTAATGAAAGGGCTTTGGGATTCCTATTATGGCTCTGCCTGAAGGTGGTAGATTTTTGTTATGTAGAATAGACTGGCTCAGGCCCTCATGGCCCATTGACAAGGGGAGGGCAGGAAGCTGCAGGGAACTGCTTTGTCTTTAAAACAGTGCTCACCAACTGGTGGTCCATGAGAACATTTTGATGGTCCGCAGAAAAATCTTTGCATTTTTGCATTTTTGATATTGCGCTAAATCAGGGATCCTCAAACTACGGCCCTTGGGCTGGATATGGCCCGCTGAAGTAATTACTCCTGCTTGCTGACGGGATGGGGTCCTTCAGGCACTTAGCTTGGTTGCCTGCAGCCCTTCCCTCCCTCTCTCCCTCCCTCCCTGGGAGTCCAGGCGCTTCAGTGAGCAGCATGCGAAACTTCAGCCGGGCTCCTCAAAAGACAGAGTTTGCAGGGGGCCGATCTAGCGCCTGGGCTGGCTACAAGACAAACATTCATTCTGGGTCATATTTGAGATTCCTAGCTGCAATGGGCAGCAAACCTAGAGTTGACTCCGGGCGCTTTTCTCCGCTAATAGGCAGCCAAGCTAAGTGCCTGAAGGACCCCATCCCGTCACTAATTCATATTAGTGGTCCACGGGATTTAAAATTATGAATTTAGTGGTCCCTAAGGTTCAAAAAGTTGGTGATCCCTGCTTAACATTTCCCAAAACATTTCACCTCTCTAGGAGAGGGAAGGGTGGGTGCTAACATCCTACACTTGGTTGAGCTTGAATGGTGTCCTTTGATAAATATGATGCCCTACCTTGGAATCATCTGACGCAGAGAGTAAGAAGCACTTCAGGCTTGCTAATTTTGTCTTTCTGTATTTGTTTCACATGGATTATTTGCCAAGCCCAGCTCTGAATGGATGCAACGAATGGTGAATTCCCTGCCTTTCACAACTGCTCTGTCATATCCTCTTTACAGAAAAAATCAATCATCACAGCGTGACAGAGTAGTATCACCCCAGAACAAAATACCTTTCGGTAGAGTGTAGCTTTTTGAATTGGTTTTTATTTTTATTTTTTTTAATAACAGTTTTATTGTTTTATATCATAAATTCCATTTCTATATTGAACGGTGTGTTTTCTAAGTGTCCAAATGTTAATATATAAACATCATAAGCATAAATGCGATAATATCAATCGCTATTGAAATGTATACTATCTTCCATTATGATACCCTGTTTCCCCAAAAATAAGACAGGGTCTTATTTTCTTTTGCACCCCCCAAAACAAGCAGTTGGCCTTATTTTCAGGAAGGTCTTATTATCTTTGAGGTACAGGAGGCGGCGAGCATCATCACCTCATGACTGCAATATTTTCAAAGAGGGCTTATTTTTAGGGGAGGGCTTATTTTAGCGCATGCGCTCAAAGCCCGATTGGGCTTATTACCTTGGGAGGTCTTATTTTCAGAGAAACAGGGTATCAGTTACATAACCACCCATTTCTACATTGAACAGTGTGTTTTCTATGTGTCGAAAGTTTTAAATATAAGCATCCTCAATCATTATAATCATGTACATGTATACGCGATAATATCTATCGTGATTGAAAAGTATACTATAATTGATATTATGATATCAATTATATAACCATCATAATATGTACTAGGGTTTTTATTTTTAAAAAAAGCTATAGAATAGAATAGAATGGAATGGAATGGAATGGAATGGAATAGAATAGATGGAGTGGAATATGGAATGGAATGGAACGGAACGGAATGGAACGGAACAGAATAGAATAGATGGAATGGAATGGAACGGAACGGAATGGAATGGAACAGAACGGAACGGAAGGAAACAGAATAGAATAGATGGAATGGGATATGAATGGAACAGAACAGAACCGAAACCCTATACCAGGAGTGTCACATTTGATTTCATTGAGGGTCGCATGGCCCGCATCAACATTATGTTTGATGTTGGGGGTAAGTGGGGGCGTGGCCAGCTCAACATCACTTGTTTCGGGGGCACCTCTGGTGGCCCAAGTGCTCTGCCAGTGAAAATGAGTTCTTGAGCTCCGTTTTCAGCTGCAATGGCTTCCTGCAACCCTCTGCCAGTCAAAATGGAGCTCAGGTGGGCCACACAAACCCCTCCTGAGCATCTTTTTCACTGGCAGAGACACTGCAGGCCAGTCCTTCACTGTTTCCAGGGTGGCCCCACGGGCCAGATCTAACCACTCCTTGGGCTGGATCTGGCCCCCGGGCCTTGAGTTTGACACCCCTGCCCTATACCATTTCCAAAGAAATGGCTATCCAATCTCTTTGTAAAAAAATTCCAGTGTTGGAGCATTCACAATTTCTGGAGGCAAGTTGTTCCACTGATTAATTGTTCTAACCGTCAGGAAATTTCTCCTTAGTTCTAGGCTGCTTCCCTTCTTGATTAGTTTCCATCCATTACTTCTTGCCCTGCCTTCCGATATTTGGTTATTAATGTGGTATATAGACGACGGGCTAACAATGTTTAAATAGATTTAGTAGTTGAGCAGTTTAAAATTGTTTTGGCCTGTTTTGTAAGGGGTGGGAAATTAATATTGTCCTATTACATTAATCAGCACTCAACTAGGGAGGGTGTTATATGTCTGTCTGTCAGAATTTCTATTGTGCCATTGCAGCTGGCCTCTTGACTTCTTTGAACAAACCCTGCGGAGAGCCATTGTTCATTCTACAAAGAACAATAAAGGCTTGTTTCCCATCTGTGGGCATTCAAAAGTTTAGTATCATTAAGTAACTTGTCTACAGACGCAATTTAGCAACGCTGACCCATATTTTTAAGTCGGCTGCTGAGAACATGTCGATTACATTTCTGTAGGAAGCAGGATTAGCTTTGTGTCCTTCTATTCTTATTTTGGGGCATTTATAAATACCGTGTTTGTCCAAAAATAAGACAGGGTCTTATTTTCTTTTGACCCCCCCCCCAAAACAAGCGCTTGGCCTTATTTTCGGAGAGGTCTTATTATTTTTGAGGTGCAAGAGGCGGCGAGCGTGGTCACCTCACTGTGACAGCACAATACAGCCGCTCATCAGCTGGGTGTTTTTCAATCAAAGCACCGCTCAGCTGCCGGAGTAAACAGCAGTAGATAAGGAGTGGGGTGCGAGGCGCATTGCTGGGCCTGCCACTCATTTTGCAGTGGCCATTAGCATGACAGAAGGGTGGCTAGTGGCTAGTGTTGCGGGAGCGGCCGCTAGGTAAGTGTGGTTTGCGTGGGGCATGTTCCCCCTCCCCCCCTCCAGCGTCGCCTCCTCACCTCATATTGTTTGTGCGGCACGCAACCATAGGAAATGGCGGAGGATTTGTGATCTCTTCTTTGGAATACCTTCGTTATTACTATTTGCTGACTTGGGAAATTGTGTCTCTTTTGGTTTCTGAATTGTTTGCAACTTCACAGCCCTGAACTGAACTGAGCTCCTGATCTGCCCCACCAGCCCCACCCGGAAAACGCCATCTTGGTGGCAGTGACTCTAACTTTTAACCATGGCACAAGAAGCAGCACTTGTAAATTTGGAACAAAGGATGGCTTCTCTTGAAACCTCTATGCAAACTTTGATATCAGAAATAAAGGCCCAGAGGGCTGAAAATAGTACTTTCAAAAAGGAGCTATTGGATACCCGGAAGCAAGTGTTGGAGAATACACAGAAGAATGAAGAATTGGAAGGAGGGTTGGAGGGGGCTAAGGGAGAGATTAAAAATGTTTCTAATGAGGTGGGGGAAATAAATGGGCATGTGTCTAGGATAGATATGGAAAGAATGACATATTTTTTGAGATTTCAGAATGTTCTTGAGGAATCTGGTGAATGCCTGCCTGATCTTATGAGTACAATTTTAGCAGACTATTTACAAAAACCTAAGGATGAGATCAGGGGGGACATTGACCTAGCCTATAGAATTAATTCTGCATATGCCAGGATGAATGAAGTGCCTAGAGAGATACATGTGAAATTTGTTAGAAGGTCAACCAGAGAGGAGATCCTGAAAGCGCAGAGAGAGAAACCTTTAACTTATCAACGAGAAACGGTCACTATCTTGAAGCAGATCCCTAGAAAAATTAGAGATTCAAGAAGGAAATTTTCCTTCTTGTCTAAAACCTTGTTTGATCACGGGATTTGGTTCAAGTGGATGACACCTGAAGGGATGCTGGTGTTCTGGGAAGGAGGAAGAGTGAGGATTAAAACAGTTGCTGAGGCGGAAGCCTTTCTTAAAAAACATTCCTCTGCCCTGGGGGAAGATCCAGGGGGGACAGAGGGGGCCACGGCCCCGCCCGCGGGGGGCCAGGGAGGAGAGAAAGAAAATACAATAGCCAAAAGACTTAGATCAAAAAAATAACTTTGCCTTGATTTTTCTTGAACAATTTTGCATAATATTTCTATCCGGACTTTTTGTAAATGTCTGACAGCATGGAAGGGAGAATTTAGGTAAATGTACTTGCTTTCATCTTGTAGTGGTATGGAAAATGTTTTCTATGTTAACTTTTTTAATGTGTACTTTGAGGTCTCGGAAGGTCCGACGACTCTGACGTGAATGCTCTCAAAATTTCTTTGTAACCATTACCCTACTCTGTTAAAAAATGTAAAACCAATAAAACCTTTTCAATAAAAAAAAAAAAAAAAAAAGGAAATGGCGGAGACCGGCTGCACATGCGTTTAAATATTTTCGGGGAGGGCTTATTTAGCACATGCGCTCAAAAGCTCGATTGGGCTTATTCATTCATTCATTCATTCATTCATTCATTCATTCATTCATTCATTCATTTATTCGACTTATTAACTGCCCCCTCTCCCAGAAGGGACTCGGGGCGGTGCACAGGAAATATAAAACACAATACATCACAAAATAAATACATAAATACTTAAAACTATATTAAATTTACACCCTGTGCTAAAATCTACCCCATTAAAAACTAATCCCTGAAGCCCAATGTAGAATTTCTCTGCTAAAAAACTAGGCTAAGTACAGTAGGTTAGGCCAGGCCGGCCTGTTGGAAAAAGTAGGTTATTAGTTGCTGGCGGAAGGAGCGGAGGTCCGGGATAGATCTAAGTTCGGGGAAAGGTCATTCCAGAGGGTCGGGCCCGCCACAGAGAAGGCCCTTCCCCTGGGCGTCACCCACTGGCATTGCCTAGTGGACGGCACCCGGAGAAGTCCCTCTCTGTGGGAGCGAATCGGCCGAAGGGATGTGTGGGGTAGGATGCGATCCCGCAGATAACTAGGTCCCATGCCATGGAGCGCTTTGAAGATGGTAACCAGCACCTTGAAGCGCACCCGAAAGACCACAGGCAGCCAGTGCAGCTCGTGCAGGAGTGATGTTACATGGGAATACCTAGAGGTACCCAATATTGCTCGCGCAGCTGCATTCTGAACTAGCTGTAGTCTTCGGGTGCACCTCAAGGGGAGCCCCATGTAGAGAGTGTTACAGTAGTCTAGATGGTATGTCACGAGCGCATGAGTGACTGTGCGGAGGGCGTTCCAATCCAATAGGGGACGCAACTGGCGTACCAGGCGAACCTGGTAAAATGCTCCCCTGGCCACGGCTGTCACATGATCTTCTAAAGACAGCCGGGTATCCAGGAGGACGCCCAAGTTGCGTGCCCGATCCACGGGGGCTAGATGTTCACCCCCTATGGCCAGTGATGGAATCAACTGGTTGAACCGGGGCGCCGGGAACCACAGCCACTCGGTCTTGGACAGGTTAAGCTTCAGTCTGTTCCTTCCCATCCAGATCCGCACGGCTCCCAGACTCCGGGACATCCCTTATTATCCAGGGAGGTCTTATTTTCAGGGAAACATGGTAGATTAATCGTACCAATGTATTTTAATGTTTGATTTATCAGATTAAATTAATTTAAAGTTTGATTTCCCTCCCCCCCCCGCCCCCCAATAGCAAAACTGCAGGATAAACTTCTCTAAATATAGGAACACATTATTGCTGGTGTGCAAAAACATATGGAGTGTGACACCAACCCAATTCCATTTTTTTGTCATTATGCAAGGGAGAGTCATCTCAACATCTAATTTACTATTTTGACATGCAGGACTAATGACTGTTTTTGCGCATTATCAGGTTAAGATCAATTAAAGCAACCATTAATTATCTTCTCCAAATATAAGCTGCACTCCATGATTTAGCATCACATCAAAGGACCTTGGTCTTCTTCATGTGCAGGTGACATATTGGTTAGCTTGTCTTTAGAGAAAGAAACTTCTCCTCGAGCGATAATACAACAGAAAGGTATGTGTAAAAGGTTTTTTTTTTCCTCCAGTTGATCACTCCAAAACTTCTAAATATATTTAGGTAAATGCTAACTAGGTAATGTTTAACTTAGAACCGGGAAAATTAACTCTAGACATCAAGCTTCAAGATTTTTTAAATGGATTTGTTGATCATTATTAACACACAATCCTGAATCAAACTACTTTGAGATATTTTACAATAATCTCAGGTTTAAGTAGAAGTAAACCATATTTCATATTTCACTAAGGTAATTACTTTACCTTAGTGATTTTGAATGATTGCCTGTGTACATGAAGGTATTGTGGAGACTATACGCTCAGCTGATGCAAATATCCAAATTCTGAATTTTTGCACTTTGTGCTAACGGAGACAAGAAAGATTGTATATTTAAATAGAGTCATATTACAAAGAACTTTCTTACATATTGGAAAAAATGTGGTAGTAGAAACCTGTAGAAAGGATATTTTATGGGGGAATATCATATATATGGTTTAATGGCTCTGAACTCAAATCTTTGGTGCACTTAGAAAATGAGAGATCCTAGATTTAAGAGGGACTTGTTTAAAAGCTGGTCAGCTTGCTTCAATGCCCCGACTGTCTGTCTTCCAGATCTGAAGCTGAGTCTTTAATCTTGCCGTTGAGAACAGAGAGTAGGCAGAAACTGGGGCTTATCTACTTGAGCTTGAACTTCTAATAATAATTAGCTTTGGAGGTTACCATGAGGACAAAACACATATCAGCATTGCTTTACCTGTGATTCGTGTTGAGTTTCCTGGCACCGAAAAAGTTGAGCAACCTTGTATCCAAGCTTTCTTGGGCTTCTTTCATAAAATTGTTTAGTCTTGAGGTGGACGGGATTTTGCTGCCTGGGGGTATCACCCAGTACATTGGCAGCTACCACAGCAGTTAATGATTAATGATGCAAAACAGGCAGGGCTCCACTATGTAGGTCAGGGGTGTCAAACTCAAGGCCTGGGGGCCAGATCCAGCCCTCAGGGTGCTTAGACCTAGCCCTTGGGTCTGCCCTGGAAACAGCAAAGAACCTGCCCATGGTGCCTCTGCCAGTGAAAACGGAGCCATGCGCCACCTTCCCAGACTCTGTTTTCACTGGCAGAGAGCTGCGGGAGGTCGTTGCGGCCGAAAACGGAGCTCGGAAGCCCATTTTTGCTGGCAGAGCGCTCAGACCCTCCCCCCTCCCTGACACGAGTGACATCAAGCTGGCCATGCCCATGCTGCCCCTCCAACCTCACCTCCAAGGTCAAACACAACCCTGATGCCGCCCTCAATGAAATCGAGTTTGACACCCCTGATATAGGTGAAGAGGTGTGTGATTTTTCTATTTTTATTCTGGGGTGAGAAGGAAGATGTGCAAGAATTCATGCGGGACTGCATTTCGACCCTATTTTTATTTTAGAATTTACAGTACACTTGTCAGGTTTTCCACCTCAAAATCCTACACCAAGTTCCAGAAATTGTAAACAAAGATAATTTCATAAATGCAAATGACTGACATTAAGTGACTATGGAGATTCTTAGTCATCCGGGTCATGGCTTTCCCAAAGAGTGCTAATGACCAGATGACTGCAAGGAATATAAACCCTTCCATCCTCCACCGTTCAGTCAGAACTGAAGAAGCTTCTTGGATGAGAAGTGAAACATCTTCAAGAAAGAACAAAGTCCAGTTGCCTTTTGAAAAAGCACCGACATTAGTGCTTTAATTCCCATTGATTTCAACATGCTTTAAAGCTCAATTGATTTCATTGAGGGCCACACCAGGGCTGTGGTTGACCTTGGGGGGGGCGGGCGGCAGAGGTGGATTCCTACCAATTCGGACCGGTTCACACGAGTAGGTAGTAACCTGGCCGCCCACGCACCCAAACCGGTTCTATTGTCAGCGGTGCCATCTAGAATTTTGATTCTGCACATGCGCAGAACAATCTCCATTGCAGAAATGTAATCCCTCCCTCTTTTCTAACATTTTGCGCATGCGCAGACCTTTTTAGGTGTAAATGCACACATGCACGGAGAGTGCGCTTGCCTTGTGCTCAAGCGAAGCAAGTAGCAACCCACCCCTGCCGGGCGAGCATGACTGACTGGGTGATGTAGCCAACTGGGTGGGCGTGGCCAGCTTGACACCATTCCCCAAACGACTGGCATGTTTCCTCTTCACATTGGGTAGACCTGGCCGAAGCGACGTGTGCTGGCCCCTTACGTGTTCCAGGATGGCCCCACAGGCCAGATCCAACCACAACACGGGCTGGATGCAGCCCACGGGCCTTGAGTTTGACACCCCAGCTATAAAGTGTCTGCTTCACCCTCTGTTGAAATCAGTGGGAATTCAATGTGTTCCTTGTTGTCCGGTGATTTCTGTGTGGTGTTATTGATGAGAGCAGAGGATGGTGAACATTTACCATCGTCCCTTGGAAAGAAAAGCCATTAGTAAGAAACCAGACCAGCAAAAACAAGGTCAGCATTAAATCTGCATAAGCCATTTTAAATGCATGGGTGTGGATTTAAAAAATACAGAAGATCATTTTAATACAGATGCCATGTGAATCCCATCGTCAAATGGAAGACTGCCAGGAAGCTTCTACAGGTGCTAATTTTGTGGGACAGTCCTTCAAACAGAAAGAACAAACAGGAGGGAGTATCTGTAACTCAGGGTTGAACGGGCCATCTCTTGCTTGTTTGCTTACAGATGTTCAATTAGCCAACTCGTGTAACTAACATCATCAATGATCAGTGCTAATCCAAAAGATTAGCTCAGCACTGACTTTAAAGGATTAAAAACAAAAGCATTTTTTTCATGAGAAGAATTCTTTACAATTAATCCCAGCATATTATTTCAAATTGATCTGGATCTTTAGTCTATTTGTAACTTTCCCAAAATAAAGTTTTATCACCCTTTTGCTGTTTAATAAATAAATAAATAAGTAAGTAAGTAATAAATAAATACATGCATGGATACATGCATACATACATACATACATACAGTACATAAAGTTTTTAAACTTGTAGTTAAAACTTCATTGGTTAAAGGATGGAGAAAAACTCAGTGCTGTAAAACATGTTGAATTGAAAAGCAATTTCTGAAAATGATTTAGAAAAGGAAATATACAAATTTAGTGTCCTTTCAAAGGCATCCACCAAGGTCTGAGCAAAATGGCTAGTCCCCTTTTTCCCAGAACATTAAAAAATTCTGGAGATCACTATCTTGTGGTCTCTTCATGAGCAGCAAATGTCTGGAGCATCTCAAGTCCTTTCCTTGCCTGGAATGGAATTTGCTTCTCACCTGCTCTTCATTCTACAGAGCTGTTTTCCGTCCACCATTTCTTCCCCCAAAGTTCCATGCAACATTTCATATATTAATTACTGTATTTTTCAGAGTATAAGGCGCTCTGAAGTATAAGGTGCACCTAAATGTTGGGGAGGAAAACCAGGAGAAAAAAAATCTGCCTCCCAGCAATTTGCCTTTTTGCAGCAAACAGCAAACAGTACAGAAGCTATACATAGTTTGTGATGTTACATTTCAGACTATGCCAAGAGTAGTTAACCTTTTTATACCTACTGCCCACTTTTGTATCTCTGTTAGTAGTAAAATTTTCTAACTGCCCACCGGTTCCACAGTAATGGTGATGTATAAAGTAGGGAAGTCAATTAAATTAAAAAAAGGAAAGTGCTTTAGTATTGGACAAAACCCCTACCGCCCACCACAGTATTGGACAAAACCCCTACCGCCCACCACAGTATTGGACAAAACCCCTACCGCCCACCACAGTATTGGACAAAACCCCTACCGCCCACCACAGTATTGGACAAAACCCCTACCGCCCACCACAGTATTGGACAAAACCCCTACCGCCTACCACAGTATTGGACAAAACCCCTACCACCCACCATGAAAACTGGAACGCCCACTAGTGGGTGGTAGGGACCAGGTTGACTACCACTGGCCTATACTATGCTCCGAAAAATACGGTACTTACTAAAATATATTCTCCTTTAGCTAAAATAAATTGCACTCAATACACCACACCTATGAGGTCTATGAGGTACCAAACATTGGAACACATTGATGCCTTATTTTCTTTAAGAAGTAATCTCACCCCACAGCAGGGACCTGAAAATCGCAGTGGAGTTGAGCTGGGGCAACAGCTCGCCTGCCCGCAGAGAGGGCTCTGTGTGCCACCTGTGGCCCTATACCTTATTAGCACTGATGCTGTTACCTACCGTATTTTCGGAGTATAAGACGCACCGGAGTATAAGATGCACTCAGGTTTTGAAGAGGCAAATATTTTTAAAAGGTAGGTAGGTAGATAGAGGGATAGAGAGGGAGAGAGAAATACAGTAGCTAGGTAGAGGGAGATAGAGTAGGTAGGTAGGTAGGTAGGTAGGTAGGTAGATGTTTCCAGGTATATTTACCCATATGCTGGAGAAGGAAATCGCTGACAACCTGTAGCACTTTGTTTCTGCTGGCAATGTAACAAATTACATTGATCAATGTAATTCTCATCAACCCCTCTAACTAAACAGCTTTCGAAAGGGGGAAAAAAGTTTTTGCATTCTGCAAACCTCCCCCAAACGGTCTGTTTTTCGCGAAAACGGGCCCTTTTTTTTTCCAAAGAAAAGGCATAAATAGCCTTGGAGGGGGCTTGCAGACTGCTCCTTGGGGGTGGGAGGGCAAAAATTAGCCAAAAAAGGCCCACTTTGTGCAAAAACGGGCCGTTTTGTTGTCAAAATAATTGCAGGCATAGCCTTATGAAGGCTTATAGAGTGTTCATGGAGGCTGGGGGGGGACAAATTTGAGCAAAAGGTGGCCCACATTTTGCTCATTTCTGCCCTCCCCAGCCCCCAGGAGCTCTCTGAAAGCCTCCATAAGGCTATACACGGCCATTTTGGTGAAGGGGCGAGGCAAAAAAATGCTGTATGGTGTAAAAGACCCAGACTTTCAGCCTCTTTTAGAGGAAAAAAGGTGCGTCTTATACTCTGAAAAATACGGTAGTTTGGTAATGAAATGTCTGCAAGGGAACAACCACACTCAGAAAGCACCAGGGGCCCTCATTTCAACCCTGAACTCTGAGTATCCTCCTTGATCAATTCCTAACTCTGTTTGCCTCATGAGTCAGAGGGCAATCAAGAGGGCAATTTTTCCTTGCGTCATTCTTTAAAGGTAGGGCGCTGTTCTTAAAGACGATTTTAATGAGGTCAAAGCAGCGATAAGCAGACCCTCCCAGCAGGACGGGACATCTGCATGAGTAGGAGTTTCTAAATAAAGAGTAATAAATGCAGGTGTAAGTTTCAGGAAGGAAACAAAAACCACGAAGGTGAGCAACCAACAAAGCTATTCCAAAAGTTTAATGAAGTTCTGAAAATGAAAATGAAGAAATGTAAAGCAGGCGCACAGCCCAGACCCGTCAATCATCTGTCAGAAAAGCAGAAGCTCAGAATGAATGTTTACGTGGTGAGCACACAAGAGACTGGCCCTCAGGAAGCAAGTTAGTCAAACGTATTTAAATGCCGTTTCAGTACATATATTTTTTCTTCAATCTAGGCAAACATTATGGTAGAGAATCACTCCACTCTTCCCAAGAGGAAAAAATATAGAGGTGATTTAGGTACCTTCACTAAAATGTCATTCCCACTGCTTTTTGCCTCTTTCACTGGGAAGGGATCGTTTAAAAAATTAGAGTGGGTGTTTTTTGGTTAACCAGCAATGACTCAACACACAACTGTTAGATTTTTTTACAAAAATCATCTCATGTTTCACCTCTTCCTGACAAGGAAAAATAATTTTAACCCTGCAGCTCTTGGCTACCGCAGGATTGTCAAACTTAAGTCTTGAAGGGGCCAGATGCGGCCTGCAGGGTGTTTAGCTCTGGCCCGAGGGGCCACCCTGGAAAGAAGCAAAAGACCAGCCCACGTTGCCTCTGCTAGTGAAAATGGAATGTGGGAAGACTGCGTGCCGCCCTCCCAGGCTCTGCTTTCAGCTGTGATGGCCTCCTGCAGCTCCATTTCCACAGGCAGAGGGCTGCAGGAGTTCGTCACAGCTGAAAACGGAGCACAGGATACAGTTTCTGCTGGCAGAGCACTCCAGCCACCGTAGGCACCCCTGATATGAGTGACGTCAAGCTGGACACACCTCCTGGCCATGCCCCCCCACCCGCCGAGGTCAAACACAACCCTGATGCAGCCCTCAATGAAATCGAGTTTGATACCCCTGGGCTACAGCATGCCAGAAGCTCAGTGTGATCACTACAGTAGCTGGAGACAGACCAAATATCCCATAATAGTCACCCTTACTCAATACTTTGCATGTGGAAATCCAGTGCCAAAATAAATGAAATGAGGCAAGACAGGAGCTACACAACAACAATTATTGGCAAGAGTTTCCCCCCAATCTGGTGACTGCCTGATCGTTTGGACTATAACGCTCAAAGTTGTCCAATTCAGTAGACCGATGAATATGTGGCAGTGGTGGGATTCAAACTTTTTTTACTGCTGGTTCTGTGGGCGTGACTTGGTGGGTGTGACTTGGTGGGCACAGCAGGGAGAGGATACTGTAAAATCTCCATTCCCTCCCCACTCCAGGGGAAGGTTAGTGCAAAATCCCTATTCCCTCCCGATCAGCTGGGACCTGGCAGGCAGAGAATAGATGGGGCGGGGCCAGCCAGAGGTGGTAGTTACCGGTTCTCCGAACTATTCAAAATTTCCGCTACCGGTTCTCCAGAACTGGTCAGAACCTACTGGCCCCGAGGCAGCTTTGGAGGAACTTTTCACTGCATTTTCCGACCAACGCTTCAAATATTCACGAAGCAAGAATGACAACGCTGCTGTATTTTGAAGACGCAGAAGATGTTGTAAGGCTTACATGAAGAGACAGAAGATGTTGTAAGGCTTACATGAGATTAATATCTACCCTGCAACAGAAGCAGAAGCGCGAATGCGTTGGCTTCCAAATGAGAAGAAGGGACTCGCTGGAAAAGACCCTGGTGTTGGGAAAGATGGAAAGCAAAAGGAGAAGGGGATAGGAAAAAAGGAAATGGCTAGAGAGGCTCATCAATGTAGTGAACATTTGGCAAACTCAGGAAGAAAGTAGAGGATGGGGAGAGGGGGGGGAATTGGTGTGCTGGGATCCATTGGGTCACAAGGACACAACTTGGCAACTAAACAACAATGATCATGCAACCAGATACCCATAGTAATTTTCATCCCGCATCCTGGAAAACCATGGAGAAAATCAAGGATCCTTCCATTTGCAGGGGTCTGCAAAGTTGGCTCTTTGAAGACTGGTGGACTTCAACTCCCAGAATTCCCCAGCCAGCTCTGCTGGCTGGGGAATTCTGGGAGTTGAAGTCCACTAGTCTTCAAAGAGCCAACTTTGCAGACCCCTGCATTAAAGGATCTGGAGTGGTTATTTGCTGTTCCAATCTTTTGGAAGCACTTATAGGTCCAAGAAAACTTTGGGTTGGTTCCCTGAGTCAGCCTACTTCATAAGATTTGCAGTAAAGCTCAGCACTTTTCGCATTTCCCCCAAACCCACGGGTTATTCACAAGGTGGTCCTGTGCTCCTCAACGCAAACAACAAAACAGAAAGCATTTCTGAAAAAAGCAGAAACTCGCTTGAAAATTAGGAACTCAGATGAAGAAGTTGGGTCTTTCTCACTTAGCCCAATTGAAGGCAGAAGGCTGCGACAAGAAGATCAGTTCTAGAAGTAATAGAGTTCAATAAAGTTCAAATCATTTTAGCAATAAAGAAGAGCGTAGCCTGTGTGCTAATTGATGACACCTTCACCAAGAGGAATCCTCTTCTATTCCTAAAGTCACGATAGGAAGAATGAATCTGGTGAATCTCCACATAGGTTAGGGATGCAATTCTCTTTAGCCAAGAACTCAAGCTGAGGAAAGTCCCATCCTTCCAAAGAGCAAGGAAAAAAGAAGTAATTAAATCATCGAGTGCAGGGGTGTCAAACGCAAAGGAAAGGTTGAATGATTCCAGAGAGGGCGTGGAGAATGGAATAATGTCCAATTTGATTGCTTTTACAGTTTTTACAATTTTATGGCTGTAGAATTTTGTACGATCCAGTTCCTGCTGGGAACAGTTTATTTGAACACTTGTGTGGCATGTAATTGTTGCATATGGATTGGAATCTTGAAGGGAGGGAAGGAGAGAAAGATTGAGAGAGAGAGAGAGAAAGAGTGTTCTCTTGGACAGGACTTCTATCTGTTGATCCAGCAAGAGTGATGAATAGGGCAGGGCAGGGCAGAAGAGGGGAGAAGAGAGGAGAGGAGGGGGAGAGAAGAGAAGAGAGAAGAAGAAAGGAAAGAAGAGAAAAGAGGAGAGGAGAGGAGACAAGAGAAGAGGGAAGAAGAGAAGAGAAGAGAAGAGAAGGAAGGGAAGGGAGGGGAGGGGAGAGGAGAGGAGAGAGAAAAGAGAACAGGAGAGAAAAGAAGAGGAGAGAAGGGAGGAGAGGGAAGAGGAGAAGAGAGGAGAAGAGAGGAGAGAAGAGAGGAGAGAGGAGAGAGGAGAGAGGAGAGGAGAGAGGAGAGAAGAAGAAAAGAAAGAAGAGGAGAGGCGAGAGAAGACAAGAGATGAGAGAAAAGAGGAGAGGAGAGAAGAGAAGAGAAGGGAGGGGAGAGGAGAGAAGAGAAAAGAGAAGAGAGAATTGAATAGAACAGAACAGAACAGAATAGAATAGAATAGAATAGAATTCCCAGTTTACTTTTCGACTCCTTCAAAAGGAGCATACCTCATTTAGAGCCCCAGATTAAATTAACCACAAATCAAGGTCTCAAGAGGCCAGTTTTCAATCCCGGGACATCAGGATATCCTATCCTAGCTACTAAGTTTATTCAGAACATCTGGGTTGAAAGAGGCATAGTTAATGCCCAATGGCACTTTGGCAAATCTTTAATGGGCGTTTACTTTCCCCCCCTAGATTGGAGCACCTTGCCACAAGTGGTGCCATGGAGTTGTCCCCTATTGTCACTCAACCACAATGTCACACTGCCACCAGGAGTTTTGAGTGGCAGTCTGAGCTCTGTGACTGCGGAGATGACTGCAACATTTGTGAGTGAATCCTTACGTGATGGAGATTATCCTTGTTCCTGAATTTGTTCTTCCCTTTAAATGTTGATTCAGCTGTGAGCAAATTGACTTTCCACACTCACTTCCTGTCAATGTGCGATGGAATCAGAAATTCAGAACAAGTCAAATTGATCAATTCGGTATCGTTAGGGGAGTGTCAGTCCTTAGCAACCATATAAATGGGTTTTCTCCAGGGCAAACTGTCTCCAACTAGGTCAGGGGTGTCAAACTTGCGGCCTGCAGGCCAGATGCGTCACATGCTGGTCCTGCCCCTGCCTGGTTTAGCGAAGGGAGGGAGCCCCAATACGTCATGTGATGCCACCGTGATGATGAGAGTTTGACGCCCCTGAACTAGGACTTTCTAACAACATACTCATAGCCACTGAGTCTATCCATCTTCTCTCAGTGTTTATCAATGTTGGAAACTTTAAGATGTGTGAACTTACCGTATTTTTCGGACTATAAGACACACTTTTTTATCACCCAAAAGGGGGTGAAAATTTCTGTGCGTCTTGTCGACCAAATATTGCTGAAGCCCTGCCCAGCCAGTGGCCATTTTTGGCCTCTGCGTGCCCCATTTTCAGGCCTTGTTTTGGCCCATTTTTGGGGCTTTTTTCAGCCCATTTGTGAGGCCTTTTGGCCCATTCTTGAGGCTTTTTTCAGTCTGTTTTTTAGGCTTTTTTTCAGCCTGTATTTGAGGCCCATTCCCCCCCCAAAAAACCGGCCAAAAAAGCCTCAAAAACGGGCCAGAGAAAGCCTAAAAATGGACCCAGAAAGCCTCAATGGGCAGAAAAAAGCCTCAAAATGGGCTTTCCATCTTTTCCAGAAAGTTCTCTTTTCTCATTTGGAAAAAAAGCCTCGGAAATGGACTGAACCCCACATAAACAGGCCCCAAAGCCTCACAAATGACCTGAAAAAAGCCCCCCAAACAGGCCAAAAAAGCATCAGAAAGGGCCCCAAAAGCCTCAAAAATGGGTAGAAAAAATACTGGGAAATATCTGAAAAAAGGCCCCAAAAAGGACTGTAAATGGGGCTCATGGAGGCTAAAACCCTTTTTTCCCCCTCTTCTAAATTTAGATATGTCTTATAGCCAGGTGCGCCTTATAATCTGAAAAATACGGTAATTCCCAGAACTCCCTAGTCCCCATGCAAGAAGGACGCAGTCTCCATCCTGCTGATGAAGAAGTGTGGGATGATACCTCCTTGCAAAATCTCCTCCTGGGTGATTGCAACGTAAGAAGTCTGAAGCAAGACACCCATTAGGGTGACATGCCTCTGGCTAACGTGTAATCATCCCAGAGATTAGTAAGCAAGAGCTCTAACTCACGAACACCTTGTTGATCTAGAAAACGGTGACACAATGCAGATGGAAATTTCTGGTTCACGGGAGGCTATTATGAAAGTCTATTGTTCCTTTAAATAGGCCTTCCTAAACGCCTTCTCCAATGTTGAGTCTTCCGGAAGGGTGGGGATGACAACTCTCCCAATTCTGAGACATCATGGTTGGAGCTATTAGCCATGTCTACATATTTCGTAGTTCCTGCCCTTCTGGAACGCATCAGCTTGGAGAATTCTCTTCTAAGAAAAAGCAGAGAAGCTTTCCTTTGAGCCATGGGGCGCAGTGGTTAGAGTGCAGTACTGCGGGCTAATTCTGCTGACTGCCGGCTGCCTGCAATTTAGCAGTTTGAATCTCCCCAGGCTCAAGGCTGACTCCGCCTTCCATCCTTCCGAGGTGGGTAATGTTCCCTAGCTTGTCTTCCCCACCACCACGAAGCAACTCCTTGTCCCGACAAAAAACCCTTTTATTAATTTCCTGTGGATTCTGCTCAGTCACATCCAGCGAAGTCTTTCAAGGGAGGATTTACAGTCACAGACCTTGCCTGGCTTGGAGACCTGCCAGAGCGATATCTGCAGAACTTGGCAAGGAGTCTCGGAGAGTCACGAACCAATGAAGCAAACTAATGGTCTCCTGCAAACTCCACTCCCCTTTCGCTCCTCTTTTATTTCCTCTGGGAGGGGCCATTCATCATCCACCTGTGGCCTTACTCCCAAGTGGACCCCTGTTCTTTAGCTGTTGCCTTCGACTGGCAACTCTGCGCATGCTCACACTGGGAACAGCCTCCAGCTGTTCGTCTGCCTCACTGATCTCCAACTCTGATAACTGTCGGACAACCCTGGCCCCATTTCTGCCTCCAACACAGAGGCCTCCTCCAATCCTTCCCCAGATTCCAGGACTGGCCCATGTTCCTCCCCAACCTCCTCATGGTTCGAATCTGCTGCCAGCTCCACTGGCCACTGGTGGGCCACAACAGGTAAAACGAGGATCCAGATTGTTGGGGGCAATAGGCTGATTCTGTAAACCGCTTAGAGAGGGCTGTCAAGCACTGTGAAGCAGTACATACATCTAAGCCCCATTGCTATTGCTTTCACTTGAGGTTGTAAAGATACGTTTTCTTTGCTCGCTTCCCTAGGTCTCTGCGGAACCTTCTGCTACTGTTGCCTGGGGTGCATAGTGGCCAAAGACATGGACGAGTGTTGCTCCTGTGGCCCTACCGTGGCCATGAGGACACGATATCGCACTTCGTACAGGATTCCGGTAAATTCATTCATCGTCGCGATGTTTCCCTTTTTCTTCTTTTCTCCATTAATCGTATTTTATTTTTTTTAAAATAAAATTCTTGCGAAGTAAAATAAAAAAGTTCAGACGTAAAAGAAAAGTGATCAATAAATAAGAAAAA